>CM048746.1:565995939-566495939 GCA_026315105.1 Locusta migratoria
AGTCTCTGCCCCCATCCTGGCTAATCTGTCGGCATGTTCGTTGCCACTGATCCCCGAGTGGCCAGGGACCCACAATAGGTTTACTCTATTGCTTTCCCCTAGCTCCACTAGAACCCTGTGACATTCTGCAACAATTTTAGACCTTGTTGCAGGAGCTGCCAGTGATCTCAGGGCTGCCTGGTTGTCTAAATAGATATAGATGCTACAATCTTCGTAGCACCTACGCAAATTCTCCTCCACACACGACCTGATGGCAGCGATTTCGGCCTGGAATACTGAGGCCAGTTTCCTTAGAGACATGACGCCCTCCAGTCTTGGCTGCACCCCATATACCCCAGACCCAACACCTTGGTCTGATTTTGACCCGTCAGTGAACCAGACAATATCCCCCGTACGGTGTCGAACTATTTTCTCCCACTGCTTCCTACTTCCAATTATTATATTGAAAGGCTAGTTGAAGCAGTAAGGGGTTATAATATAGTCGGCTGGCATTTCCCCAACCTTTCCTATATTTACCTCACTCACTATTTTAGTATGTGATTCTGGATATCCCAAAGAGTTCCAGTTATTGCCAGATTTGAGTCTGTATGCACCAGCAGCTGCCTCTATCTTGACCCAAAGGTGTAATGGGGGCGTAACCACCATGGTTTCCATCCCAGCAGTTGGTGTGCTGCTAATTCCGCCTGTTATGGCTAAGCAGGCTAATCTCTGCACCTTACCAAGCTCCTTAGCATCAACCTGCTGTTCTACCTTCTTCCACGACACGACCACCCCATAGGTGATCCTGGGTCTAAACACTAACCAGGCCCCAATTTTTGCCACAAGCTCTCCTGGTACTCACAAGAGTACCTTTCACCTTGGAGCAAATATTCCTTATGTGAGGGGTCCCCTTCACAGGTAGCGCTTCATTGAAAAGCTTTAGATTCCAACTTGAATGTTGTATATGCTTCTTTGTGAATGGTACAACAACAGTCTTCTTAGGACTAACCCCCAGATCCTGTTTTCTGCACCAGTCTTGCACAATGTCCAGTGCACCTTGTGCCATATTCTTCACTGTGTCAGCAAATTTGCCAAGTATTACTATGACAAGATCATCTGCGTATCCTTGGCAAAAGTACTGCCTAGAGTTTAATTCTTCAATGAGATCATTCACCACTAGATTCCACAATAAAGGGGAAAGAACTCCTCCTTGCGGGCAACCCCTAGTGGTGTTGATTACCATTTTTTCATGCTTCATGGTAGCCTCTACCTTTCTTCCACTGAGCATGGCCCTAGTCCACCTACATACAGTGGTCCCTAGGTCATGCACCTCTGCTGCCCTAACCATGGAATCGAAGGTCGTATTGCTAAAAGCCCCCTTAATGTCCAGGAAGATACACAGGGCTATTTCCTGAAAGTGTAGTGCTTTCTCCACCTTCCCAACGAGTTGGTGGAGAGCTGTCTCACATGATTTACCTGGCTGATATGCATGTTGGTTTAAATAAAGAGGAGCCCTACCTAACCTCCTTTCTCCAACATGCACATTAACCAGCTTTTCCAATGTTTTAAGAATGAAGGAGGACAGGCTGATTGGTCTCATATCCTTGGCCTTGGTATGATCAATTCTCCCTGGCTTTGAAATGAAGACAACCTTCACTGCCCTCCAGGCATTGGGAATGATTCCTGCTGCTAGGCTAACCCTGAATAACCTGCATAGGTATCTAATAAGATTTTCTCACGCTTGTTGCAGGAGACCTGGAAAGATTCCATCGGGGCCAGGTGACTTGAACGGTTGTAATGTTCCCACCGCCCATCGGACCTTACTGAAATCGGCACACTCCTTGGCCAGATCCCAGTCCTCTTTGCGAATACCTGAGAACCGTTGTCTCTCAGGTATCGCATTCTGGTCTGAGTTATCCCCCAGAGTATATTGAGGAAAGTGAGTCTTGAGGAGCAGTTCCAGCGTTAGACGCCATCATACTCCGAGTATGGTTCAGTTCGTGACGACTACCAGTCTCGCCGTGATAGGCCAGCTATAGTTTCTGTCAGCAGCCGATGCTGTGAAATTACGACCTTTATCTGGTGAAGTAATATTTTCGGGAAGAATGGATGTGATAGAGTGCACGCAAGATAAATTGGCTGATAGGTGTTCAGACAGCTGAGAAAGTGTGGGGAGAGCGGTAGTTGTGGGGGCAGCAGTTGGATCGGCGCACGAGCGATGGAGGGTAAGTGACCAGCGCAGGAGGGGGAGGGATGTACCGCTCTAAACTGAAACCTATGCTCCACTGTCTGCCGGAGTTTTATAAATTCTCTTTTCTGTACCTAACCATACCATCAAAAATACCTTTTTCTAAATCCTTAACTCAATGTTATTAATATTCCATTATTTTTATAATTTTATTAACATTACCTATCTTCAAAAATGTTCAAATGTTTGTAATTCTTATGGGACCAAACTATGTTGGTCATCAGTCCCTACACTTACAAACTAATTAAACCAAGTTAAACTAATTCTAGAATAACACAAACATCCATGCTCTTAGGGGCATTCGAACCCCCAATATGGGAGTTACCTATCTTACTTCGAACACATGTTACTTAACATGTTAGTTATGTAACATTTGTGATACAGGATATGGACTAATTTGTTAGTATTACTGGTATACATACAGGTAGTATGGTGTTTCTGTTGCAAATAGAATATTTTTTCATTAGTTTTCAATAAACTGCACTCATCTCGGTAAAGCTTAAACAATCAGTCAGAAATAATACTAAATCAAACACCTACATTAAGAAAGGCATTAATAAAACCGATGGTATTTCTATTGATGCATTGTAGAATGTATTTAAATTTACAAGGGATGCTCCCTTTCTCCTGTTCTACAGTATTGTAGACCAGAAAACGTAAATGTTTCCTTTGGCCTTTAGAAACATTAATACCTTATAGTCTGTAGAACTAAGTGTCATTATCAGCTACTTTTGTTACCTGCGTGTACTATAATCAGACGTTGTCGTTTTGAAAGTGACGCCTTTATTTGATTACGTGATCCATCTGTCCACTCATTGAGCTTAGTATGCAAACTGCGTATGCGTGTTTCATCGACATATATGAGAAGACAATCTATTTTATTTTATTTACATAATCGACACTTTTACTGCCTATTTATAAACTATTCAAAGCACCTAAATGTAAACTTTTTTTTTCGTCACGTGTTGAAACTTCCTGGCGGATTAAAATTGTGTGCCGGAACCGGTTCTCGAAACTGGGACCTTAGCCTTTCGCGGGCAAGCGCTCTACCGACTGAGCTATCCCGACACCACTCACGATGCCGCCTCACAACTTTACTTCCGCCACAATTTTAATCCGACAGGAAGTTTCATATCAGCGCACTCACCACTGCGAAGTGAAAGTATCATTCTGGAAACATCCCTTAGGCTGTGGCTAAGCCAAGTCTCCACCATATCCTTTCTTCCAGGAGTGCTAGTCTTGCAAGGTTCGCAGGAGAGCTTATGTGAAGTTTGGAAAGTAGAAGGCGAGAAAGTTGTGAGGCGGCATCGTCAGTCGTGTCGGGATAGCTCAGTCGGTAGAACGCTTGCCCGCGAAAGGCAAAGGTCCCAGGTTCGAGTCTCGGATCCGGCACACTATTTTAATCTGCCAGGAAATTTAATATCAGCGCACACTCCGCTGCAGAGTGAAAGTTTCATTCTGCTAAGCGTGTTAATTTCACGAAAAATAGAGCATTAAAGTATTATATTCAAATTTAAAAAAACTAATGTACCTGAAGCCTAAATTTTGAAGTAGCTGTCGCAATGAAGAAATACTTCCCTTGAAAGACGTGTTCCTTATTTCGGGAAAAGTGACTTTATTGTGGGGCGCTGTTGTTTGTCGCATAGAAATTGTTTATCAATTTCCGCACAACTTGTTCATGAAAATCATCTATGCCTCTTCCAACATAAATCTAAATACACTGAAAACAAACATACACACGCACTGTTATCCATACAGCAACTCCAGCAGTGCAACACGGGGCCGGTTACTATCTGCCTCACGAGGCTTGTCGATAGTTACGAAATCATGTGAACTTGCATTATTTTCCAAAAATATAAAAAAACAACAATAGAGTGTCCGAAGGAGGTTATAGCAGGGACGGTGAATTGTTTAAGAAAATAGGGTAACACTGGCTGTTTTCAGTAGCGAAACCCACGGTCATCAGCTATATGTGCTAAGAGCATGGACGATAAACGGAAACGCAAGAATGGAACTTAAAGGGCAAAGGTTGTTAATTCATGGCACCTACTTTTAAGTTACTTACCACTGTAACAAGGACAATCAATCTGAGGATAGTACACTTCAATTTATGTAAAGGATCAACCACTCGGATTTCTGCCTTCTCAGCACCTCCATTGAATAACTCTCTGGACTCTACCGTGCTCACTGCCCTCTATCAGATGATTCCCTCCCAACATGGTGTTATCTCTATGGGAAGACTTCTAGAACACGTCTAAAATTGTCGCCGTCAACAACAAAAACAAACAGTAATCACTGGTCCATCTACAACTGCAGCTGTTATTTTCTGCTTAACGATCAGATTGATGTATTATGTGGAAGGTCGCCTAAGTCCCATCCCTACCGACCCTAACACTAAAGATTCCAACAAACAAGCTTGGTATGGAACAGAGGAGTGCTCTTAATTAGGTAGTAGTGGTACAGTGTACTCTCAGCCACACACCTTACGGTGGACTGCGGAGTATGTATGTAGATGTAGATGTAGGTCTTCTTTCGAAGAGAGTAGGACGTGATAGTACGGGCTGTGAATCACAGTTATGTTTGCTACACAGCTAAGGAAGAAATGGAGTGAAACTTCCTGGCAGATTAAAATTGTTTGCCGGAACCGAAACCGGAACTCGAACCTGGGACCTCTGCCTTTCGTGGGCAAGCGCTCTACCACTGAGCTATCCCGACACGACTGACGACCCGTCCGCACAACTCTACTTCTGCCAATACCACACCTCCCACTTTCCAAACTTCACGGAAGTTCTCCTGCGGACCTTGGAAGACTAGCACTCCTGGAAGAAAGGATATGGTGGAGACATGGCTTAGCCACAGCCTAAGGGACGTTTCCAGAATGAAACGTTCACGCTGCAGTGCAGTGTGCGCTGAAATGAAACTTCCTGGCAGATTAAAATTGTGTGCCGGAACCTGGACTTGAACCTGGGACCTTTGCATTTCACGGGTAAGCGCTCTACTTAACCCATGTCTCCATCATATATTTGACGTTACCCCAAGGCAGAAGGCAAGGAGCCGCGAAGGATAGTCCATAATTGCAAATACAAAAAATGATTAGAAATGAGTGTGCACTTTTGGTAGTTGACCAATAGGAGGCAGTTATTTTAAATTCTACACAAGTTTGGAATGCCAGATAAACCTTGCTAGTACCGAGCAAACATACTGATATTTATTTATTTATTTATTTGCTGAACCAAGCAAGCAATAAATGCTCGCCAGCTAGCAGGGCCCCACAGGTTACTAGCATGAACACAGCGGAGTTTACCGAAAGTTGGAACAAGCTATTAGCGTGCGACAAGAAGCAGCTAGCTAAGCACACTAGTGGCGATGTTGGCTGTAAGAAAGACTCATGTAGGAGAGTGACTAGCAAGTTTACTTGCCATGCAAACGAAAAGTAAGCACACTAAAGTCAACGGTCACAGCACTTACATTTCTCCTCAGATAAATTTAACACGGCAACGGTGTACCCCGCCGAAGAAGTGAATGTTGTACCACACAAGGAGACGTCGAACAGGGAGTTATTACTCCAAGCCACAAGTGCTAGCTCGCAGAAAGGTCCGAGATCAAGACCGGCAGCCGGACGTGGACGATGTCAACAACTTGTGCGCCGCTAGGGGGGCCTGCTCAACACCGTCTAGAGACGAGGCCTCACAAACAAGTCTGTCTCACGTCACACCGTTAGGCCGCCATCGCAAGCTCACCGGATGGCGCTACGAGGCAGTGGGCTGTGCCCCAGCGGCCAGACACTCACCGATGGCTGCCTATCGGTGTGACGTGACACGGACTTGTGAGGCCTTGTATCTAGACGGTGTTGGCCTGCTCCACCACACAGCCTACGATCTTCCCAGCACAGCACACCTTGTGGCGTCGCGTACCGTCCTTAAATGCCGCAAGGCAAAGAGGTTATCAAACCAGCAGTCAACTGTTCAGGCGCGCTAATCTTGAAGGTGGAAGGACGGACCGACACCATGACTCAATTTCATACACTAAAAGAATTTTACATCACTTTTTAATGCAATTTTTAAGTTAGAATTAGTGTTATTGAGTCATGTGGCAGTGGTGCTAATGTAAAAATTCTTTTAGTATATGAAAGTACAATTTCATTATAATTAATTGAGAATCACAGTGACCCTGGTGTACTGTTCGTGTAAATGTATTCTACAACACTCCGATTGAAATTACTTTGTAATAGTCACATGGGAGTGGTGTAGGACATTGTTGCTGGCTGTTACCCAACTTGCCACGTGCTGATTCTATCTTCAGTTGGCTCCACCACCACTCGGCTCAAAAATGTCAATTACAAATTAAATTTAATCGGAGGTATAGGGTGAAAGGTGGTAATTAGGGGGGGAGTGGAAAGGCTGGTATCGGAGATAATTATTACTTGTGATTATAAAAATATTAAAAAAAAACAATGACGCATCAATAAAAAACAATTATTGAAACTGACATAAAATATTAGTAAACACACGGTAGAGATTGTCTGACCTGCAAAAGGTTATTAATAACAACCAAGCCGCGGTGGAGTAGCCGAGCGGTTAAGGCGCCTCGCTGCGGAGCGCGCGGTTGCTCGCCTTCGGAGGTTCGAGTCTTTCCTGAGCCATGGGTGTGTGGGTTTCTCCTTAGCTTAGTTTACCTTAGTTTAAGTAGTTTGTAAGCTACGTACTGATGACCACGCAGTTTGATCCAATAGATTTACAAACATTTGAACATTTAATCATCATGAAATTATTGTAGCTGATAATTATAATTGTTTTTTGAATAGTACTCAGTTTTTATTTTAAGTGATACCTCACTGGCCCACAGATAAGCAGTTTGAAAATAGCATTTTGAATAAGTCACAGATAACGATAAATTTGACCAGGCACAAGGTCACAATTAATTAGGTAGTATTTCAGACAATGACAAGTTGGTCATTGATTTTTCACAGATACTAGCATCTGCAGATACAGCAAAATTTCACCAAGCGCAAGATTATTAACAAATATAGGACAGTTCATGATTGATCTAACACAGAAAACTAGCAGCTACAATTACAACAAAATTTCATCAATTTCATAAATTTCAGCCACAATTCCACAATCAATTACGTGGACTATGAACATATCACAAATAGGATAACATAAGCAAGTAAATTTAGACACAATATCCAGTCAAGAAAAACAAAAGATAACTTAATCAGTAATGCAGAAAGAAAACAGATTATCAGTAATAAAGTTAGATGGTTAATAAAATACAGATCAGAACAATTGGCTAAACGACGTGAAGCACGAATGGCGCCAGTGGTCGGTAAACTAAACAACGGCTAGTAGCCACAGCTACAAACTGAAGTGGGTAAGGGTGTAAGGAGATGGTAATTGGTAATCAAAAACATAATCTGCACAAATACATCCATGGGACGGCAGTATCTCTGCGTGGAAGGAATAGGCCCTACTTAATACAATGCCTATTCCCTGGGCAAGGCAACTGGCTAACAAACGGCCACATGGAAAATAACTCCAGACCCCCTTAGCAATCACGAAATTAATGAATTTGAATATATCTATAATGACGATCATTAGTGATACGTCAAGAACGAAATTGCAAATTTGATAAAACGAAAAGGACCCATGGACATTAGGCCAAGGAAACCTCTGGGGTTTGGTTATAAGGCCTAGTCAAAGCTACATGCACACACATTGAAAAAAAAATAGCAGGGGAAAGATGGAACAATAGGCAGAAATTCAAAACAAGGCACTAAACGCAAACAGCAAAATCGTATTTACATAAACGATTTGGGAGAAACTCTAAGCAGCTCTCTTAGGTTGTTTGCAGATGACGCCGTCATTTACCGTCAAGTAAAATCATCTGTAGATCAAAACCAACTGCAGAACGAATTGAATAAGACATCACTATGGTATAAAAATTGGCAGTTGACTCTAAATAAGGAGAAGTATGAGGTCGTCCACATGAATACGAAAAGAAATCTGTTAAACTTTGTTTACAAGATAAATCAATCAAAAGTGAAGGCCGTAAACTCCACAAAATACCTAGGAATTGCTATTACTTCAAACTGGAAAGAACACGTAGATAATGTCGTAGGAAAGGCGAACCAGAGACTGCGTTTTATTGGAGAACCCATAAAAGATGGAATAGAAGTACTAAATAAACTACATACACTGTGCTTCTCCGTCCTTTTTTGGAGTATTGCTGCCCAGTGTGGGATCCTTATCAGGTGGATTTGACAGAGGACATCGAAAGAGTCCAAAGAAGGGCAGCTCGTTTTGTATTGTCACGATAAAGGGGAGAGAGTGTTACGGAAATGATACAGGATCTGGGATGGGAATTATTACAACGGCGCTTATAGCTGCGGCGTGGGCTACTTATGAAGTTCCAATTGCAAATATTCTCCTCCGAATTGACTTCCACTTACATAGGTAGAAATGATCATCAGAATAAAATACGAGAAATCAGAGCTCGAACGGAGAGAGTCAGGTGTTCTTTCTTCCTGCACGCTATTCGAGAATAGAATGGGAGATAATTAGTATAAAGGTAGTTCAACGAACCCTCTGTCAGGCACTTAAATGTGATTTGCAGAGTATCACACGTAGATGTAGATGTAGATCAACCACAGCCCGCTGAAAACAGTATCTGCACTCCTCACTACAATGACTGGAAATACACACTGCATAAGGATGACAGATTACTCATCTTAAAGTCACCAAAACCATAACTTGGCCCACTCCAATATGATGATTCAAAATTACAAAAGTTGGCCTTGCGCGCGCGCCGCCAGATATCCCCGCCGAACGCGGCTGCAAGACAAATGACAAACGAAAACTAGCCAAACTACTCACGGTGAATAACGAAGAGATATCGATACGCGAGTTGGGGCGAGGTAACGCCAATACAAGTTAATCGAGTCAGCGTGGCTCGTAGGGTTAATATCTTCGACCAAAGTTGTCAAGAAATGCCATCATTTTAAGCTAATAATACTTCCACTTGAAATTTAATGTTACTTGCCTTCATGAAAAGCTCTGTATAATCCTAGGCAAAGCTGTACCACGCCTCTACACTACCACGTGACTGTTGTCAAAGCAGTGGTTTAGCTGCAGAGATGTTGGTGCCATGAAAACGATGCCATGCCCAGTCTATCAGTATCTATGGTCGAAGGTTAATATATGATGTGCAAAAAATATCTGCCGTACAGCTGTGTTGATATTGTTTCCGCAGCTAATGTATATCTGTAGGTTCCGCAGTATTCTTTTTAATTTCTCACTTAACTACGGGGTCATCAGTCCCTAAACTTACAAACTACTTATCAACTACCTTATACTAAAGACGGCACAAATATCCATGCCCGAGGGGGGATTCGAACCCCCGACCGTAGTGGCCGTGCAGACCGTGACTGGAGCGCCTCAGTCTCCTCGGCCACCGCGGCCGGCTCATTTTCGTAGACTAATATTTCGGTAGCGTATCGTCCGGCCATCTTCAGAGTGAGTCCACGTCTGCAGACAAGGTGCCATATCACGGCGGGTGCCATATGCTTACCGGCGGGGCAAAGAGGTACGCTTAGCAAACCCCCCCCCCCCCGACACCCCTCCCCACACCCGATATACAGGGTGCTCCATTGATACTGACTGGGCCAAATATCTCACGAAAAAAGCATCAAACGAAAATACTGTAATAAACAAGAAAAAGAGTAGTGAGACGACATTGTGAGTCGTGTCGGGATAGCTCAGTCGGTAGAGCGCTTGCCCGCGAAAGGCAAAGGTCCCTGGTTCGAGTCCCGGTTCCAGCACACAATTTTAATCTGTCAAGAAGTTTCATATCAGTGCACACTCAAAAATGTTCAAATGTTTGTAGAGCTAATGGGACTTAACTATGGGATCATCAGTCTCTAAACTTACAAATTACTTATGAACTAGCTAATACTAAGGACGGCACAAATATCCATGCCCGAGGGGGGATTCGAACCCCCGACCGTAGTGGCCATGCAAACTGTGACTGACGCGCTGCAGAACACTCAGCCACCGAGGCCGGCAGCGCACACTCTGCTGCAGAGTGAAAGTTTCATTCTGAAAACTTTTCAAGCTTGAAGGGGAAAAAAAGAAAGCGCTATGCTTGGCTCTCTAGATCGCGCTGCCATAGGACAAACGGATATCAACTGCATTTTTTTTTAAATAGGTACACCCATTTTTACTACATATTCGTCTTGCATGTAAATAAATATGAATGTTTTATTTGGAACACATTTGTTGCTTTGTGATAGATGGCGCTGTAATATTCACAGATCTATTGCTCTCAATTTTAGACGAACAGTGGGTAACAGGTAGGTTTCTTAAATTAAAACACAGAACCTAGGTACGTTTGAACTTTATTTCGGTTGTTCCAATGTGATACAAGTACGTTTGTGAAATTATCATACATTATGAGAACGCATGCTGTTACTGAGTGATTATCTGTAGTTACCTCATGACTGCAGCTAAAACAGTTACTTGGGCATCATCATTTGTTGCAGGTTATGGTTGACGTTTCACTTGTGGCTGAACACTTCCTGTCTCTTTAAATAACGTAACTACCCGGCGAAAGGTCCGGACACTTGAATGAAGTCTTTCAGGATAACGACCAACATATATATCACAAGCCCGTTGGGCATTTTGATCACAATAGCCATACATAAATACCATATAGACCTTTTCTTCAATTGGTAATCGGTCCATTTTAACACAAGTAATGTATCACGAAGCAAATACCATCCGCACTGGTGAAATGTTACGCGATACCAACTACTTATACGTTTGCGACTATTACAGCGCCATCTATCACAAAGCGAAAACAGTGTTCCAAATAAAACATTCATATTTATTTACGTACTAAACGAATATGTAATAAAAATGGGGTTACCTATTTTTAAAAATGCTGTTGACATCCAGCGCCATCTAGCTGGCCAACCATAGCGCCATCTGTTTTCGACCTTCAAGCTAGGAAAGTTTTGTTCTTTGTAGTTTTTTCGTTTGATGTTTATTTCGTGAGATATTTGGCCCGGTCACTACCAGTGGGCCACCCTGTATGTCCCACAGTAGTAACACCTTGAAATCTTCTCTGCAATTTTATTGCAACAAGTGGACGATTCCATGTCATGTGCAGATTAAACACACTACAGAGCAAAAATCAACACGTCCTAACACAAGGACGCAGGCCATGAGAGTGTTAAGACAGAGAGGAGTTTTCGTCTACTATGGTTAAAGCATGTCAGATTTAATGTAAACCAACTATGAAATTTAAGATTCTTGTGGTATATCAGTGTCTCGTTGAGCCACTTAAAACTGTTTATCGGATTATTTCGTAAAAGATAAATTAGATTTACTAAAAGTGTAATAAACCTCTGTTTCTTTGGCAGATTTGGATTCTCCGTGAAAAAACCCTTTTTTTTAATTATTATTGACAATGATAGATGGCGCTGTAATCGTCAAAACCGAAAATTGTTGAAAACGGTAATATCACCTCCCACAATCAAATGAAACACAAACTGAGATCCATTGTACTTCAGTGATTCGGACTATACATGTCTACCAAATTGTCCCATGATGTCAACGGTTGCAGAAAGAGTGAAATATCAATCAGTTCCTTGTACTCGAGGCTCATCAAAGGTATGCTAATCTGTTCCCTGATAGGAATGTTCCTTTTGCAACGACTTTTCACACTATTGTCCAATTGTTTGATATTATAGTTTTTCGAAGATTTTCAGCTCACTTCTATATTTCCCGATTACAGCGCCATATATCATGAAACGAAAAAGAATGTTTCATGCAAAAGTTACATATCTTTTTTATAGAGAATCCAAACCTGCTATACAAAAATGGGGGTTCCTATTTAAGATTTCAAAGTAAGCTCCCCCCCCCCCTCCTATTCCCGAGAGTGTTGTAGGGGGGGGGGATGTAGGGTTGGAGGTGTACTGCGGGGGGCGGGGGAGGTCGAGCTTTACATTAATGGAACAACTTTTATTTAATCGGATTTTTACTTTCCAAATGTTACGAAAAACGGTTTTAAATGCTTCGCCCTACATATACTGCAGCAAAGTACTGAAAATCGCTGTTGCTCATTACGTTTTCGTGATGATTTTTTATCTAACAGAGAGAGGATACCTGTACATTTCGCAAAGAGCAGACGAAATAATTTGTCTATTTGTGCAGCAATATATAGCTTCAAAATTGTTTCATTTCTTGATTAATGTTTATCTGCGGTTCTGTTGTACGAGGACAAACCTTAGAAACCTTTCGTAAAGAGGTAAAAACAAGGATTTCACAGTAATTGCATGAGGCTGGGCATTTTAATTGCGTAGTGTATGCCGTTTCTTTAGTAGAACTATGAAATGTAACCTACGGTCGCCTTCCTTACGTTATTTTCTATGTGATATTTCTAATTAAATTCTTAGAAATTGTAATTCGGAGATATTTAGTTGAATTTATGGCCTGTAAATTTGACTGTTTGTCGTTTAAATGAAGGTTAACGGTTTCCTTTTAGTGCTCATATGGAAAACTTCACACTTTTAATAATTTAGGGTCAATTGCCAATTAGCTAATTTTTGCACCATTGCAGTTACTTTTGATCTTCTGGTGACTTTAATAAGCTATAATGGGTGACGTCGTCTGCGGACAGTAAGGTAGCTACTGAAATTGTGTCCTAAAACCTTCATAAAGACAAGTACTCGTAAAATAACTCACAAGATTGCAAAAAAGGTAATTGAAGACAGCATAGGGCACGAATTACGCATTCAAGCGAGCGCACAAAGAAACAATAGCGCACTTCCTGGGAAGTATGCGTAGCTCCCCACTGACACCACACTTCGCCAGACAGGGCGACTGGCAAGCGTAAGGGGAAACCGGAATGCACCAATCTCAGCAGCAGGTACAAAGTTGCCGAGTTCGAGTGTTCCGCTTGAGGACAGATTTAGGAGAGTTGCCGAGTTCGAGTGTTTGGTTTACTACCAGCAGGTAAAAGTTGATGAATTCTTGCGAGCTGATTGTTTGCTTGTTAGTTCAAATGTTCAAACATTTGGAAAGCTAAGGGGTCAAACTGAAGTGGCCATCAGCCCCTAGACAACTATTTCAAATAATTTACGTTAATAACAACTCTGCAACAAGGTGCCTTAGAGGGCACGGCCATTCCCGCATGGCTTCGTTGGTAGAGTCCCCAAAATATCAAAGGCAATTGCAAAACGCTTTATATAAGACGCTAAAACTCAAATAATGAAAATGTGAAGTGATCCATATGAGCACTAAAAGAAATCCATTAAATTTTATTTAACAATAAATTAGTCGAATCTAAGTCGGGCCTGGTAGTCTTGGGGTAAAGCGCTCGACTGGAAACCGAAGGTTCGCGGGTTCAGTCTGCGCTTTAACCCATCCTTCACCTCTCAACGATGTGAGGAGTCGCCAGAAACGACACGTAGTTCGGGTTCCACGTTAAGCTGTAGGTCCCCTTTCCCCAGTTGGATAACTGGGGTAGGCTAGGGACACGCAAGTCGCCGAAGTGGCGTCCAATTGAAAGACTTGCACCAGGCCAATGAGCCACACGAAATTATTATTATTATTAGTCAAATCTAAAGGTTGCAAACTAAAAACAGTTCATACAAATTACAATTACAAACAACTTAAATTGGAAAGAACACGTAGAAAGTATCATGAGTAAGGCGAACCAAAGGCTACGTTTCATTGGCAGGACACTTGGAAGATGCAACAGACCTTCTAAACCAACTACCTACATTACATTTGTGCGTCCTATTTTAGAGTATTCACGCGAATTGTGGGATCCGCAACAAGTGGGAGTGACGGAGGCCATTTAAAAATTTTCAAAGAAGGATAGCTCGTTTTATATTATCGCAATAAAAGAGAAAAATCTCACGAAGCAACGCGCGAATAGCCGTGCGCTATAAGGCGCCTTGCTGCGGAGTGTGCAGCCGTTCCCCGTCAGAGGTCGAACCTTCCTCTGGAGTGTGTGTGTGTGTGTGTGTGTGTGTGTGTGTTAGCATATTTTAATTAGATTTTAAGATTAGAGACCGATGAACACTGAAGTTAGGTCGCATAATTTTAAAAATATTTGAACATTTGAAGTGTCACGGAAATGATGCACGAGCTGAGGTGGAAATCATTAAAAGAAGGGCGCTATTCGTTACGACGAGATGTATTTGCGAAATTTCTTTCACCAACTTCCTCTCTATTTTGTTAGAATCCACCTACATAGAAAGACATGATCATCATAATAAAATAACAGACATTCGGCACTTTAATGGAGATTGGAATGGTAGAGATATTGTATGAAAGTGGTTCGATAAGCCCTCTACGATGCAATTAAATGTGATTTCAGAGTAAATATGTAGAAGTAGATGACTAAAAATGTAAATTATTGTGTTGTAGAAAATTGTTAATCTCTTAACATTTTGTCCGATTGTTTTCAAATTTTGTCACAAGGTTGCATTCTAAGACAGAAAGATTTATCTACTTATTTGTTTGATAAGTAATAGAAAATCAATATATTATGTAAAGTTTTCCGATTTTTGTAACAGCGATTCCCTATTATAAAATAAAAAAATTCATATATGACACATATTAAACGTTAGATATTTAGAAACAAGTATAATAATGTAACACTGTTATGTCAACATTTCTAAGCTTTCGGTTACGAACTTCCGCACATATAAGATATTGAACAAAATACTTCACAGGCAGAGTAGCAAGAAGAGAAGGGGAAGGAAATTCATGTAGGGAGGGTAGAAGAGGAAGAGGGACAGCGTGATGGCGAGACGGAGGAGGTGGAGTTGAACAGTAAGAGTGGAAAGGAAGACAGGATAGGCAAAGAAAGAGGGAGGGTTTGGGGGGGGGGAGAGGGAGCAGGAGGAGATGCACAGAGACAGGAGGGAAAAATGTGGTCAAATCGAGAAGAAGTAAAGGGGCAGTGATAAAGAAAAGGACAGCAAGAAGTACGGAATGTATATCCAGTTCCCATTCACAAAGCATAGTGAAATTTCTTTGCCATTTATTCTGTAAGGCCGTCCGCACACGGGTCGATTTGCACTCGTCGCAGCTGCGACTCGTCTTCGACGGGATTACGAACCCATACGACTGCACATATAAGTAAATGGGAGTCCGCCAACGGGGCGATTTGCACGCGACTCCTAATCGTCTCGAAGTCGTTGCGAGCGACGTTCGTCTCATGCGATCTGCAGTGCACGGGAAAGTTCGAGCGGATCGTACGTCATGGAGGTAATTTATCATCTTTTTTTTCTGTATTTCCAGTGAATAGAACACTTTAGAGCTCATGAGATCTACGTGCAATCACTGTAATGAACTTTTAATAAATAAATACGTAAGTACGTAATATATAAATATTTTCAGTATGTCATGTCTTGCAGCTGTCAAATATTCAAGAAAAGACCTTTTTTTATATCTCAACCAGAGCTGCTGATGTTTATTTACTTTTTTTTATTGGCGACTAGTTTTACTCATATCCCATTTTCTCAAGCCACGTTATTTACGCATAAAACATCGTGCAAAATTGTACTCAACGCATTCTCTGAGAATTACTTCGAACAATTAATTCATGAGCCAACTAGAATTGTAAATAGATGTGAAAACACACTTGACCTCTTAGCAATAAATAATCCTGATGTCATAACGAGCATCAAAACGGATACAGGTATTAGTGAACACAGAGCTGTCTTAGCGAAATTGAATATCGAAAGTCTCAAAGTTACCAAAAATAAACGAAAAGTTTATTTGTTCAGGAAAGCAGATAAAAATAAAATACACTGCTTCTTGAAAGATAGCTTCCACTCGTTTCTAACACTAAACGTAGGTGTAGACCAGATGTGGTTAAAATTCAGAGAAGTGGTATCGACAGCAATTGACAGTTTTATACCAAATAAATTAATAAAAGAAGGAGACGATCCCCCTTGGTACACAAAACAGGTCAGGACACTGTTGCAAAAGCAAAGGAAAAGGCATACTAAATGTAAACGAACACAAAATCCCAGGATTGGCGATCGTACTCAGAAGCTCGAAATTTAGCGAGGATTTCAATGCTAGATGCCTGCAATACTTATGACAACGAAACTCTTTCTCGAAATTTGAAAGAAAATCCAAAGAGATTTTGGTCATATGTTAAATATACTAGGGGCAAAACACAAACAATACCTTCACTACGTGATAGTAATGGCGATCGTGCCGATGACAGCGCTACTAAAGCAGAGTTACTAAATATAGCTTTTAGAAACTCATTCACCAAAGAAGACGAAACCAATATTCCAGATTTCGAATTGCGAACAGATGCCGTAATGAGTAACGTAAAAGTAGATATCATCGGAGTAGTGCAGCCACTAAAATCACTCAACAAGAACAAGTCTTCTAGTCCGTATTGTATACCCATTAGATTTCTATCTGATTATGCTGAAGCGATAGCCCCTTACTTAACAGCCATATACAACCGCTCTCTCAAAGAAGGATCTGTACCAAAAGATTGGAAAGTTGTACAGGCACACCTATATTCAAGAAAGGCAGTAGGAGTAACCCACTAAACTACAGGCCTATTTCATTGACGTCAATTTGCAGCAGGGTTTTGGAACATATCCTGTATTCAAAAATTATGAATTATCTCAAACAGAACGATCTATTGACCCAAGTTCAACACGGATTTAGAAAATATCGTTCATGCGAAACACAATTAGCTCTTTATTCACACGAAGTGATGGGTGCTATCGACAAGGGTTCGCAAATCGATTCTGTATTTCTTG
The DNA here is from genome assembly GCA_026315105.1 of Locusta migratoria. Taxonomy (NCBI): domain Eukaryota; kingdom Metazoa; phylum Arthropoda; class Insecta; order Orthoptera; family Acrididae; genus Locusta; species Locusta migratoria. The sequence goes on from CM048746.1 coordinate 566,012,976, forward strand.
ATTTCCAGAATGCTTTTGACACCGTACCTCACAAACGACTTTTAATCAAACTGCGTGGTTATGGTATAGCGCCCCAAATTTGCGACTGGATAGGGGATATCCTGTGAGTGAGGACACAGTTTGTAGTAATCGATGGTAAGACATCTACTAAAACAGAGGTATATCGAGCGATCCACAGGGTAGTGTTATTTGTCCTCTGCTGTTCCTTATTTATGTAAACGATTTAGGAGAAAATCTAAGTATCTCTCTTAGGTTGTTTGCAGATGACGCCGTCATTTGTCGTCTAGTAATATCATCTGACGATCCAAACCAACTGCACAACGATCTGGATAAGATATCACTATAGTGTAAAAATTGGCATTTGACTCTAAATAATGAGAAGTGTGAAGTCGTCCACATGAGTACGAAAAGAAATCCGTTAAACTTTGTTTACAAAATAAATCAATCAAAAGTGAAGGCCGTAAATGGCCGAGGGGACTGAGGCGCTCCAGTCACGGTCTGCACGGCCACTACGGTCGGGGGTTCTAATCCCTCCTGGGGCATGGATATTTGTGCCGTCCTAGTTCGTAAGTAGTTCATAAGTAGTTTGTAAGTCTAGGGACTGATGACCCCGTAGTTAAGTCCCATAAGCTTAACAAACATTTGAACATTTTTTTTTTTTTTTTTTTTTGAAGGCCGTAAACTACACAAAATACCTAGGAATTACTACTACTTCTGACTTAAATTGGAAAGAACAGGTAGATAAAGTCGTGGGAAAGGCGAACCAGAGATTGAGTTTTATTGTTAGAACCCTTAAAACATGGAACAGAACTACTAAAGAAACTGATACACTACGCGGGTCCGTTCATTTTTGGAGTATTGCAGACCATTGTGGGATCCTTATCAGGTGGGTTTAACGGAGGACATCGAAAGAATCCAAAGAAGGACAGCTCGTTTCGTGTTGTCACGATACAGGGGAGACAGCGTTACGGAAATGATACAGGATCTGGGATGGGAATCATTACAACAACGGTGCTTATCACTGCGGCGTGGACTACTTGCGAAACTCCGATCGCCAACATTCTCCTCCGAATGTGAAAATATATTGTTGACTCCCACTTACATAGGAAGAAATCATCATCAGAATAAAATACGAGAAATCAGAGCTCGAACGGAGAGAATCAGGTGTTCTTTCCTACCGCGCGCTATTCGAGAATGGAATGGGAGATAAATAGTATAATCTATGAACCCTCTGCCAGGCACTTAAATGTGATTTGCAGAGTATCCCATGTAGATGCAGATGTAGAATGCTAAAAATTTTGTATCAGTCTATTGCAGTTCTCTAGCACTAACGAACAACCGATGATGAAAATTCCGTTCTATGTACGGATGCACCCATAACGCACTTTGTATGTCTTTGAGTAAAACATCTCAGCGTCCCCCTCATCACTAATACTGTCCATTATTGGGTAATTACTGCAGGAAATAACCAATACCGTTTTATAGCTCCCCGATGGAAGTCGCAAGCTGAATGAAGGAAAATCGCGCCCGTGACGAGTGCCAATCGACCCGTTTGCGTACGGCCGTCGCTGGCATCGCGAGGTTCGCACAAGTCGCGCGTGACGGACGAGGCGCGAGTTGCGCCCACGACGAGTGAGGAACGAAAAATGTTCATATGTTTGTAAATCTATCGGACCAAACTGCGTTGCCGTCAGTCAGTAGCTTACAAACTACTTAAACCTAGGTAAACTAACCTAAGAACAACACACACACCCATGCCCTAGGACTAGAACCTCCGACGACGAGCAACCGCGCGCTCCTCAGCGAGGCGCCTTATACCGCTCGGCTACTCTACCGCGGCAGCCGGATACAGCCAGTAAACCATAAAACACAGAGTTCAAAGCGTCTCCAGTCTGTGAACATAGGTCACGCGGAGAAGTCAGAAGGGATCTGTTAGTTGCGAACATGGCAAATAGCGCCAGCACGAAGTATGACTACTGCAGACAGGCGGCACACCGCAGTGGACGTTCCCTCCCCAAACAGGAGGGCTCCGGGGCGCCCCATTCTGTACACACACGTGACTGCTGGCCGCTATATGTAGGTTAACCTTCTGCGTCCACTGCTCGGCGATATTACCTTCCCCGTATCCGCAGACAGCGCAAATTGTAGTTATGGCGGAGTCCCGCCTGTTCCAGTAGGTAAAATCAAATAACGGTCGTCAGGTCTCGTTGCTCTACTCGCCGTTTGTCGACCACAGAGGAATATGCTAACGTGCGTTACCAGCGTCTGAGGACAACTCAACGACGAACGTAATATCACGTAGCCATCTCTGGAATTGATTTGCTCTCCGCCTTCCTGCTTTCTGGTAATGCGCTTACGGCATAAGTGATTCGGAAAATGATGCGTGGATAACATTCCACCAAACTGGTCATATCAACTTTGGGTGCTCTGCATCTCAATTAGGGGTGGACGTAGGCTCTCCATTTCCTTTCCTTTATCATTATTTCAACCACCTCGGCACTTATGCGCGGGAGTTGTCAGCAGTATAACCTCCTGTCCTTCAGTCGTGAGGTTTGTTTCCACCAAAGATATTAAAACAAATTAAATATGTCGCATGGTTATAAAACAAATATGTAGGGTGTCCCATAGTAATCTATACTACCCAATATACCAGAAGTGACACAATTCTGCAAAGAAAAAAAAAAAGTAGTCTCCAGCTGTAGTAGAAGTTGTAAGGTTTTAAGGGAGCCATGTAGTGGTTACCTCTAACTGACCTCAAACTCTGTTTTCAAGGTCATTTTTTCAAAAGGTATCCCGATTTTTTTATTCCATTTTCATATTCTACGTGAAAGAAAATATGCATTTTTGTACGGAATTTTTGTTTTTGTTTTGAAAAACCAATGGTTTGTCGCCAGGGGGCAATTCATTCCAAGCTTCCAGGTTACTAGTATCTCGAGAACGAAGCGAAATCCAGAAACATTTGCAAGGCTATTTTATTTCAATTTCACTAAAATTTCACCAGTGGGTAGAGTTCAGAAACCATACAAAATTTTCATTGAACATTTTTCCAGACTAGCTTGCTGTTTAAATAAGTTCTTTAGAGAGCCAAGATCTTTAGAGAGCAGTACCGCCATTTAAGTTGGCGAAACGGTTTAAATAATATTGTTGGTGAAGCCTGTTATCTATTTGGAGTAACATCTTTGGAGAGCAAGATGGCGGCCTATATGGCAGACCAGGTTGGCTTAGGGCTGCTATCTTTGTTTATTTTCAAGGACATTTCAAGTTCACGAAAATTTCACCAGTGAACTGATTTCAGAAATTTTATAACATTTTCCAAGGAAATATTTCACGATCCCACTTCATTCTGCAGCCAGTTTGTTTCATCCCGCTTACTTCCTCCATCTTGTGCGTATCCGGCGGACTCTGAGGTCACCACGTTTTACCTCTCAGGGAAAAATAATAAAGTTATTATGTAGCTAGAAAGAAATTACATAAAATACGTCAACCAAAGATGTAGAGTGGACAACTGTACGGTATGTTAATATTCCAGTGAAGGAAAGCAATTGTAAGGAGGCGGGTCTTTTACCCTTGGTACAGTTCACCTCAATAAATAATTTTGGCCTTTTTAGCTCGTGATTTTTCTCTATCGTTCCTATTTCTAGAACCTGAAAATTAATGTTATGAGGATCCAGAAAGCTATGGATTTTGTATCCCATCCTCGTCGCCACTTTTGTGTCCCAGCCTCGTCGCCACTTTTGTGTCTCGTTTCCGTCGTAGATGTCGGTGGCCGAGTAGAAAGACCGACACGGGAATAAAGGATGCACGCTTGTGCAGATAGGAGGTGACCAGCCAGTGGGACAGCAGAAACTAGAAACATTAGAGTAAATTAGAACGAAATATATATATTTCTTAGAGACTTAGTAATACTTAACTTTTACATAGCTCAGTACTGCAGAATGCTGATACATAGTGGAGCTAGAGGCCTGCCTAGTGCCTGTCCGATAGCCAAGTCTTCACTGGTGCCTATCTGATTCCGAAGTGTTAACTGGTTGCTGTCTCAGTCCCAAGTGAACAATGTCGTTCAGTGGTGGCCACGAGCGGAGTTGTAGAAGAGGGCGCTCGTGGCTGACGTCGTAAGAACGCCGCGCCGTGCGTGCATGGCGGCGCGCGGCGAAAGTAGGTGGCGCGCACTTTAGACTTGTGCGACACCACAATGGAGAACATCCTGCTAATAATGTTCAGTCTGCTAGTTCACACTTCAGCTAGTCGAAACTGTAATATTCGTAACCTCTGTTAAACTGAGAGCACTCTGGGAACTACGACGAAAACGAATTTCTATAGTTCATTGTTTGTTTCACAAAGCACACACGTGTTGTAACAAATTATTCCTATCCAAACATATTTGACTCTATATTCTTTACCAACATTTCAATACCATAAAATATCTGAATTAGTAGATTGATCAATTCAGTATGTAAAATCAACACACTTTTATGCCGATATAATAGGAATTTCTATTTCATATTTAGTGACATCTTTCCCTCGCGTTGTAAGGCACCCAGCTGAGTAGTGCACGCCTGTTCTCCTTCGGAGGCTCGAGTCCTCCCTCGGACATGCGTATGTGTGTTGTCCTTAGTATAAGTTAATTAAGCAGTTTGTAAGTCTAGGAACTGATAACCGTAGAAGTTAAAGTCCCTTAGATTTACAAACATTTAAACTTTTCTTCCCACCCTGTAAAACTTTCAACGGAGTACCCAGATGGATTTGCTAAATAATCGCTCTGGATTAACGAGGATATCGGCTCGTGCATTGTTCCACATATGTTTCTGGAATCAAGCAGGCGCTACTATATACGTCGCACATAAAGTACACTGACCGTTAAGCAAACTCACCAAATAGTTTCACTTCCTTTGTTACGATCTCCTTCACTAAGGCAACATTCGGGAATAGTCAAGAATACAACACGTCGCCCTTGACCAATGACGTCATATACGAAGCAAAGATATGGAAGTAATAACATTTGAACATTTGACGTCTATCAAGAAATATATCGATTATTAATACACCAAAGATAATACTATAATCAACTTTACAGATAAATAATTATTAGCTCGTTTAAGAAATACGTATAATAAATGAAACACATCATATCTATTACATTATTGTATTTTTATTTATTAAAAAACAGTGAAAATGTTTAAATTATTTAAAAATGAATAAGAAATGAAAAGTATTGATTTTTTTAGAGGTGATACAGTTCCAAGTCTAGCGTCTGGGAAAAAAAAGGTTACTTCTGTGTCTCGTCGCCGCCGGTTGTCCTAGATGTCGGTGGCCGAGTGGAGAGAGATCGACACGGGGAAATAGGATGCACGCGTGTTCGGGTACAAAGTCTGAGGTGACCAGGCAGTGGGACAGCAGATACTAGAAACACTAAGCTAGATTAGAACAAGATATATATTTCGTAGAGATATTGTAATACTTAACTTTTACCAGTTTCATTACTGCAGACTGTTGTAATGCTGATACATAGTTTAACTAGGTAGAAGCCTGCCTACTGATGAGAGTCTGTTCTAGTGGCTGTCCTATTGCCAAGTGACCGATACAGTTCAGTGGTGGCCACGAGCGGGGTTTCAGTAGAGGGCGCTCGTGGTTGACGTCTTAAGAACGCCGTGCCGTGCTTGAATGGCTGCGCGCGGCGAAAGTACGTGGCACGCACTTCGGACGTACTAGAAATATACTTTTATATTACTATGTCAGATACAGCAAAGGACCTGGAAGAGCAATTGAATGGAATGGACAGTGTGCTGAAAGGAGCATATAAGATGAACATTAACAAGAGCAAAACTACGGTAATGGAGTGCAGTGTAAGAAAATCAGGTGATGCTGAAGGAATTAGATTGGGAAACGAAGCAATAAAGGAGGTAGATCAGTTTTGTTACTTGGGCAGTAAAATAACAAATGATGGGCGCAGTACAGAGGATATAAAATGCAGAATGGCAATGGGTAGAAAAGCGTTTTTGAAAAAGAGAAATTTGTTAACATCGAATATTGATTTAAGCCTAAGGAAGTCCTTTCTGAGGGCATTTGTATGGAGTGTTGCCTTGTATGGGAGTGAGACATGGACGATAACCAGTGCGGACAGGAAGAGGATTGAGGCTTTTGAAATATGGTGCTACAGAAGAATGCTGAAGATTAGGTGGGTGGATCGCGTAACTAATGAGGAGGTACTGAACAGAATTGGGGAGAAAAGGAATTTCTGGCATACCTTGACTAAAAGAAGGGATAGATTGGTAGGACACATTCTTAGACATCAAGGAATTGTTAATTTAGCGTTGGAGGGAAGTGTGTGGGGAAAAAATCGCAGGGGAAGACCAAGAGATGGATACAGTAAGCAGATTCAGACAGATGTAGGTTGTCGTTCTTATGTGGAGATGAAGAGGCTTGCTCAGGGTAGGGTATTGTGGAGAGCTGCATCAAACCAGTCTCCGGACTGAAGACCACAACAACAACATTACTATGTTAACAAATACTACTACAAACGTGTGCGATTTCGTTAAAAGCTACATGTACAATAATGTTCGAGTAAAATTGTAGGGTAATAATATGTGTCTCTGCTCATATGTCGCTATTTGAAAAGATATCTGTATCGTATTCTTGACTTGAGTAGGGGCAGGTCAAGTCTAGTTTACGAGACAATGTTTAAATGATACCATATGAAGCTATTTTATGATACAACTGTATCGTATTCTTGACTGGAGCAGGGGAAGGTCAAGTCTAGTATACAATTTTTAAATCTTACCAAATTACGCAATTTCGTGAGATATCTGTATCTGTATTAAGTTAAGTAAAAAGTTTCAGCGGTAAAATTTTGCGACGCTTCTCCTCGGGCTCCAGTGTTATGTTGGCAACAGATGAACAATGAAATGTAAAATTGCGTTAATATTTTTCACGACCTACAGAGTAAATGTTATTGCTGCTCGTTTCACTCGCAGCAAAATTAATACTGTACCTGCTCTATGGTTGACTGGTTCTTGTATGTATCCTTGTCCGTTCAGAAAAAATAATTTTCGTTTTAATTGAAGTTGTCACGAAAAAATATTTATTAGTCATCTGAGTTGCCGTCATTACCGTTGGTGCCAACATAACCACTGCAGCCCAGCGAGAAGCGTCATAAAATTTAACCAATTTCAGCAATTAATACAAAAATTGTAAAAATTTTGTTATCTACACCATGTCTTCACCAATCATTAATGAAAGTTGATGTTTATTAATTTTTTTCATTATCATCCATTCCTAAAAAGATCGATAAAATAATTAAATACGGATAAAACTCAATAACTAATTATATAAATTCACATAAAATAAGAACGAACAATAAACTATATTATTTACTGTCGATTGTAAGCAGTCAATTTCTCAGTGAAAATATTTATCCTTAAATTATAACAAAATTGTTGAATCACTTCGATAATGCAGAATCGAGGTATCAATTGTCTATATTTAATGTAATCAACGACCGTGAGCAAATAGTTCCATATCTTTGATACAAAAAAGTTAATATCATCTTCGTGTATATGCATAAACATCTTTGACCGATGACGTCATTGGTGAAAGTAAGGCTCCTATAATCCGAGCTGAACTATCCGCCATTTTTGCTCCAATGTGCAAAACAGTTGTATGTGGGTATATACGAGTCGCGACCTGAAAGGGAGTTTATAATCGAATTTACTGAAGAATTTGTGGTAAATATGGGTGGCTGCTCAGCTGTGAACTGCGCAAATCACTGCAGCAAAGGAGTGCGCATGTTCAAATTTTCCATCAATCCAGAACGAAGAAAAAGATAGGATACTGGGATAAAGTCGGGTGTACGATACCAGTCGTCGGCTTTGAACAATGACGTCATACTTTGTCCAGAGACATTACGCTCACGATACTTTTGATACAAGGATCGCAATATAATAAACAATCGAATCAATGAATTACCGCTTTCCTTTGGAGTCACAGACATAATGTATGTCTGTGGTTGGAGTATACAAATTAAATGAAACGACAACGAATATTAGATAACAAACGAAATATGCAACGAAATTATAGAAATGTGACAAGATAATAACTGTCTGAGCGGTATAAAAAGTATCTAAGTAACATAATGAAACTACCGCGAGAAAATTGGAGATTTTGGCCGGAAAAATGCTAAATTGGAACATATAAAAATGTTTTAAAAAATCCCATAATTACAACATGTTGTAATTAATATTAATAAGCATAAACCTTAACGGGACTACCGCGGGAAATTGGAGTTTTAGAGTGGGAACATATTGAATTGGAGCAAGATAAAACACTAAAACATATTTCAGATAAAATTACTTGATATCGCTATCTAGACTTGACCTGTATAGGTCAAGTCCAGTTACCGATACAAGTCCTTTATACTTTATTGTGAACGAGAAAATATGAAGAACTGGTATCGGTAACTAGACTTGACGTACATAGGCCAAGTCTAGATAAGCGATACCAGGTCTTCATATTTTGTCATATACAAACAGTATGCAAACGGACATAACGTAATTGGATACGCAGTATCTATATGTGAAAGAAAAATATGAAGGGCTGGTATCGATATCTAGACTTGACCTATATAGGTCAAGTCCAGACACCGATACCAGCTCTTCATATTTTCTCGTTCACCAAAAGTATAAAGGACTGGTATCGGTAACTAGACTTGATCTATATAGGTCAAGTCTAGATAGCGATACCAGATCTTCATATTTTGTCATATATCCACGTGTACGCAATATCTATATGTTAAAGAAAAGTATTAAGGGTCGGTATCGCTATCTAGACTTGACCTATATAGGTAAAGTCTAATTACCGATACCAGCCCTTCATATTTTGTGGTTCATCAATACTTATTAGTAATCGGTATCTGGAATTAAGCTATATAGGTCAAGTCCAGGTACCGTTAGCAGCCCTTAATATTTTCTAGTTCACCAGTATTTATTACATAACACTATCTAAGCTTCACATGTATAAGTAAAGTCTATTTTTATTTCAAATATAGATCATAAATATCGGTGTCTAGACTTTACCTGTATTGGTATATATCTGAAAAAATTCGGATAGCTGAATCGAGAACTAAATTATCCGTATGTAGGCATTTAGTAGGTGTCGATAGCTGCACATGCCCTACAAAATTAGATCTGGTTACCAGTAACAAATCCTCGCACTTTTGTTTCACTCATATATGCCGCTCACAATGATGCCCACATCAGTTAAATTTTACTTACTGACGTGGCAACGAAAGTTGTTAATGTTGGCAACCATGTGACTTCACATTAGACAATCGCGCACAAATGAAATATTTTGTTAGGAAATCGTCATTTTACGAGAACAGATGCGCATTGTATGATAATAAGAATGATGTCTAAATTAAAGTATTGTTTACAAATAATCAAACTTAGAGTATACACACGGACATATCGTAATTGGAATTAAAAAATATAGTTCAATTTTTCTAACAGAAATGAAATTATTATACAAGGACTAAACGATAAAAAGGTATAAATCGATATTTTAGCAATTAAGAAAATTAAAAACCATAACAATTGTCGCAGAAGCAACCGGGAAACAGGAAACAGGACCTGGCGCTCAATTATGTACCGTAAGTATATGTAATAAATGTAGCTATAAACATGTCAGTTATGTACAATTGCATTACTTCTCCCTGTCATTGATGCTGTAGCAGTTTGAAGCAGAATGTTTGTGACTTAATGAAGTTTTCGCAGTTTTCAAAGTGGATAGGAATATTTATTGTAGTGCATTTATACGTAGGTTTCAACATACTGAATAATACTTTACACAATTACTTATATATAAGGTCGAAGCATCTCTTACGGTCGCGTAACACAACTCCAAAATTCGGCACTGGGTAAAATTTTACGACGCTTCTCGCCGGGCTCCAGTGCTCATGTTGGCAACAGATGAACAATGAAGTGTAGAATTGCGTTAATATTTTTCACGAGCTACAGAGTAAATGTTATTGCTGCTCATTTCACTCGGAGCAAAATTAATACTGTACCTGCGCTATGGTTGACAGGTTCTTGTATGTACCCTTGTCCGTTCAGAAAAAAATACTTTTTGTTTTAATTGAAGTTGTCACGAAAAAAAGAAAAAAAAACATATATTGGTCATCTGAGTTGCCGTGATTACCATTGGTGCCAACATAACCACTGCAGCCCAGCGAGAAGCTATGTTATATTACCGGTACGTAACGATTTTCTGTTATATTAAAGGCGAATTCTAAATCTTTATAGGGCCATACACATTAGTTACTGTTCGGTACACTTAGTGTGTGCAATATTAAATACATTTAATTAAAAATATTGTTGAAAACTGCGTGAATATGTCAACTATCGCCAATATAAACATTGTCAGATGCGCCCATGTTGGGGCAAAAATGGCGGACGATTCAGCCTGGGTTTTTAGGAGCTCTAGGTCAAAGCCGACGCCGGCCGCGGTGGCCGAGGGGACTGAGGCGCTTCAGTCACAGTCTGCTCTGCCACTACGGTCGGGGGTTCGAATCCCCCCTCGGGCATGGATATTTGTGCCGTCCTAGTTTGTAAGTAGTCCATAAGTAGTTTGTAAGTTTAGGGACTGATGACCCCGTAATTAAGTCCCATAAGCCTTACAAACATTTGAACATTTTTTTTTCAAAGCCGACGGGTTGTATCGTATACTAGACATGACCCCAACATTCTGAAGGACAATATTTTCATATTTGGTGTATATTTCAATTCAGTGGCCACAGTCTGGCCAGCCGCGGTGGCCGCGGGGACTAAGGCGCTGCAGTCACGGTCTGCACGGCCACTACGGTCGGGGGTTCGAATCCCCCCTCGTGCATGGATATTTGTGCCGTCCTTAGTCTTAGCTAGTTCATAAGTAGTTTGTAAGCTTAGGGACTGATGACCCCGTAGTTAAATCCCATAAGTTCTACAAACATTGGAACATTGGAACCACAGTCTGCGTAATTAATTCTTGTATGATTCCCCGAATAAAATAAAAATAGGTCGAATAAAAACTCTTACAATTACTGATATAGTAATGTGAGAAAGAAAAGATGTCATTGGTTGAGAACAATGGCCGTAATTTTACTAATTCAAAATATTGAAACACTTCTACTGTTTAAGGTCATTGAAATAAATCTAACGGCGTAGTTGAAAATTTTTGCTGGACAGGGATTCGAATGTCGATTTCCCACTTCGAGCCAGCGGTCACCTTAACCAATTAGGCTATCCAGGCACGCTTCTCTTCCAACACAAATACTCATCTTGTAGAAAAGTACGATTGTAGTGCCCCTATCCAATTTGAGTATCTTGATTGGAAGGGAAATGTACCTGGATAGCCTGATTGGTTAAGGTGATCGCTGGCCCGAAGCGGAAAATTTGTCTGCTTACACCGCGTGGTTATAAATGGAATACCAACTTCAAGAACTTCCTTACTTCCTTGCACAACCACTCGTAAACAAAAACAAAACAAAAACAAAAATAAATAAAAATAAAAAATTTTATTCTTGTTATTCTCCACTCCAAGAAGTGGAACGGGCTCTTTGACATCCGGCCCATAAAGAGTCGCGGTACTATACAGCCAATTATCAGACAGGCCGATGGTGGGGCAAAGGGAAGATGAATTGGGAGCAAGTGGGGGGTGGGGGTTAGCTTATCAGTTCGGCATGCGCCTTACAACACGAGTCACTATGGACAGACCAAACGTTTGGCACCGGCCAATGAACTCGCTATCTGTCAGCCAATGAGATAATGCGTACTTCTTAACCGGAGATTCGGGCGCTACGCTCCGTCACGTATTAAAATAAAACTTCTTCTTTAACCTATACCTAACTTTCATTTTAAAAAAAGTTATTTGTAGCGTATCCTTAAGAAGTTAGGTATAGTTTAAATAAGGTGCTTCTTTTAGTACACGAGGGCGCGTAGCGCCCGAATCTCCGGTTCAGAAACACGCAGCATCTCATTGGCTGACAGCACATGCAGCACCTCATTCGCTGACAGTTAGCGAGTTCTCATTGGGCGGCACCAAAAGTTTGGTCTGTACATAGACACTCGTCCTTACAACCAAGGAAAGCCTCCCGAAAGCCTTGGTCGGGGCCGAGGCTTTAAGACAAGTTTATTTATTTTCTGAGACTTTTTCCCAGTAGTAGGAGACCGTTCCTTGCGCCTACGTGCGTGCGGGCATCGTATCGTTGCCTACGTTGACTTTTGTTCGGCCGGTCGCCGTATTTTTGCGGGTGGTTTTTCTGGCGTTGCACCGGCCGCTTTTGGCATCATGATGTCGGCAGTGAACGCGACAGTGAACCGTACAAATAGTATACAATGTATTGTAGATAGAAACGCACCGCGACCGAACGCCTTGGAAGTCAACGTTTGGATCTTTGAAACTTCGAAAATTCCGTTTGACTTCGCTTTATACGCTGTTTTTATCAAGTTCGTATCAAATGACTTATTTGAGCATTATGCCGCGAAGTTCGACGGAGATACGGAATTTCTACACCATGACGGACAAATCAGAAAATTCCGGGTGATACCTTCCGGCACTTCAATATCCCGCCAGAATGTCCGAACGATATTATTACTCATGTATTGGCGAGGTGTGGCAACGTAATTTCTATTAGCAACGACAAATGTTCGAGTGCATACCGTTACCCAGTGAATAGCGGCGTTCGGAAAGTGAGGGTCAACCTTAAGAGGAACTCGCCCTCGATCCTCAACATCGATGGCGTCCGCGCCCAATGTCTATGTCCTGGGCAGCCAGTCGTCTGACCACTTCCGAGCGAAACGCCCAAACAGGCGGCCCGGGCAGTTGACGCGGGAGGTTCCGCGCCCGTCAATCAACGATGTGAGGAGTCGCCAGAAACAACACGTGTTTCGGATTCCACGTTAAGCTGTAGGTCCCCTTTCCGCGGTTGGATAACTGGGATAGGCTAGGGACACGCAAGTCGCCGAAGTGGCGTCCAATTGAAAGACTTGCACCAGGCCAATGAGCCACACGAAATTATTATTACCGGCACTGTTGCTTAGCGAGGTTATCGCGGGTACAGTATCAGAACCCCGACCCAAGGGATTGCCGCACACTTTGGTACAGGAAACTGAGGCGGTACGAACTGACGATGATGTTGCTGTGTGGAAGCAAGCGATGGAGATCGTTGAGGTCGAGGCAGTGCCCGTTGATGACAGCAGCCTGCATTTACTGCCGCGGCAGTGGGGGAGGCGACTAGCGCACTCACCGATCCAGGTCACGTGGAGAGCTCTCCGCCATAAGAGAATGCCATAAATTTCAATATATAAACCAGTGTAATTGTTTAAAAGCTGAACTGGAATAACTTGATTCGCTAAGCGTTCTCATGCTAGGACTTACTGAACTTAATTGATGAAAGGAGAAAATATAAAAATACATCAAGTGAAGCAGGCGAAAGGGAGTACAGACGTCAGAAGAATGAGATTGACAGGAAGTGCAGACTGGCAGAGCAGGAGTGCCTTGAAGAGAAATGCAAAACCGTAGAAGAATGTATAACAAAGGGAAAGGAAAAGAGAGAGACATTTGTAGACAAGAAAAGAAGCGGTATGAATATCAAGAACTCAGACGAAAAAACCAGTACTAATCGCTGCGGCGTGGGCTACTTACGAAACTCCTGTCGTCAACATTTTCATCCGAATGGGAAAATATATTGTTGACTCCCACTTACATAGGTAGAAATGATCATCAGAATAAAATACGAGAAATCAGAGCTCGAACGGACAGATTCAGGTGTTCTTTCTTCCCACGCGCTATTCGAGAATGGAATGGGAGATTAATATAACGGTGGTTCGATGAACCCTCTGCCAGGCACTTAAATGTGATTTGCAGAGTATCCCATGTAGATGTAGAATAAGCAAAGATGGGAAATCTGAAAGGTGGAAGGAATATATATATATATATATGGCATGTACAAAGGAAATGAAGGCAGTATTCTAGAAATGGAAGACAAAGCAAAGCAAAATAATGAGACAGGAGATACTGTACTGCGAAATGACTTTGATAGAGCACTAAAAGATTAGAGTACAAACAAGGCCCCTGTTGTAGATGATATTCCACCTGAACTGCTATTATCGTTAGAAGAGCAAGTCGTGAATAAATTGTTTCACCTGGTATGGAAGATGTATGACACGGGGGAAATGCCCTCCGACTTCAAGAAAAATATTGTGATTTCAGTTCCTAAGAAAGTAAGTGCAGACAAACGTGAAAATTACAGAACTATCAGTTTAGTAAGTCATGGTTGTAAATTACTAACACGAATTATTGACAGACGAATAGAAAAAGTAGCGGGATCCGACCTTGGAGAAGATCAGTTTGGATTTAGGAAAACACAGGAGGGAGACATTCACATTACGACATATCTTAGAATATAGGCTCAGGAAAGGCAAACCTACGTTTTTAGCATTTTACAATGTTTACTGGACTACACTTAAATTCTGAAGTTACCAGGAGCAAAATATAGGGAGCGATGAGTAATTGTAAGAAAACCAGAGAGCTTCTGTTAGAGTCGAAGGGCATGAGAAGGACGCAGTGGTTGGGAAGGGAATAAGACAGGGTTCGTGCCTTTCCTTAATATTGTTCAATCTGTAAATTATCAAGCTGTGAAGGAATGCAAGGAGAACTCTGGAGAAGGAATTATGTTGAGGGAGAATAAATAAAAACTTTGCGTTTTGCCGATAACATAGAAATTCTGTCAGTTGTAGCGAAGAGCAATTGTACGGAATGGACAGTGTCTTGAATGATATGAAAATTAATAATAGTAAAACAAATGTAATAGATTATAGTGTCAGGAAGTCAGGCGATGATGAAGAAATTAGATTAGGTAATGAGACAATAAAAGTAGATGATTTTTGTTATTTGGGTAGCAAGATAACTTCTGATGGCCGAAGTAAAGGACATATGAAATACAGAAAAGCTATGGGAAGAAAAGCATTTCTGCAGAAGTGAAATTTGTTGACATCCAAGATTAGTTTAAATGTTAGAAACTGCTTTCTGAAAGAATTTTTCACAAATTTTCAGATGTTTTTAGAGCTTATGGGACTTAACTACGGAGGTGATCAGTCCCTAAACTTACAAACTACTTATGAACTAGCTAATACTAAGGATGACACAAATATCCATGCCCGAGGTGGGGGATTCAAACCGCTGACCGTAGTGGCCGTGCAGACTATAAATGACGTGCCGCAGAACGCTCGGCCACCGCGGCCGGCAGAATTTTTCTGGAGTGTGGCATTGTATGGGAGTGAAACGTGGACGATAAGGAGTTCAGACGAAAAAGTGATATAAGCTTTCGAAATGTGGTGCTACAGACGATTGATGAAGAGGAGGCACTCAACAGAATTGGGAAGAAAAGGTGTTTCTGGCATATCCTGACTAAGAGAAGGAATAGGTTGGTGGAACAAATCCTGGGACATCAAAGAATCGTTAACTTAGCATTAGAAGGAAGTGTGTGGGGTAAAAATCGTACAGGAAGACCGAGGGACGAATACAGTAAGCAGATTCAAAAGGATGTACGTCGCCGTACGTATTCTCTGATGAAGTGGCTTGCACAGGACAGGGTGGCCTGGACAGCTGCAACAAAACAGTCTGCAGACTGAAGACCACAACAACAACCTCAACTAGAACTGAAGATATAGTAAAAAAACGAATAAAACGTTTACAGCACTGACAGAAGGATATCGTCTTTGAATATAAATAAAGGAAGGCGGGATTTAAGTGAATTATGATACTTGATGAGAAATCTGTGGGTGAATATCTTTCGTTTAAAACAAAAATGAAGCACATCGGTCGGTTAAAACGACCTGGCAGATTGAATTTGGTTTTCATTTTTTTAACAAAAAAAAAAAAAAAAAAAGCAACATAGTGCGGTTGGTGTGCTTCCTAAGCTGCGTCGCTGATCGCATAAAACGTTCCGTTATTTAACGTATAGTTAGACATCTGTCTGCAGGAATAAAACGTTGCCCCAATTTGCGCAGATTGTTGCGTTAAAAAGCGCCTATCTAGTCCTACATTGTGCGATTGTGCAATGTGTGTGCGTATCGTATCTCTGTGTGTGTTACTACAGTTTAGCGGCAGTATCACGAAGAGCAGATCGTCAACAGCAGCTTCTAACGTGACTGTTGTTGCAACTTTTATTTCTACGAAACAAACGCAAGCGAGACGGCGACAGACGGGGCTGCGAGACTTTTTCCTCGCCGGCCCGCCCCCGCCCGCACTCCTCGCGTTGCAGAATTTGACGAGGCGTTTAAAATTCGCTCGTCGTTAATTGCTTTGACTTTTTATTTCTTTGTAACACTGCTCTTTGCTGCGGCCCGTTGCCTCGCCGCTTTTTAATTGAAAATGCTGACGTCTGGCTGTGTTCCGATGTTGATTAAAAATGAAATGAAGTTTTACGCCTCGAGCCGACTGATGGACAATAAATTACCATTTAGCGGACGCGGAGCCGAATGGAAATGCGATAGCGGCGTCTGCAGACACAAGAGGCCACAGCCCGGCGCAGTACGGCTGCTTCCCGCCTGTCCACCGTAATGGCAAAACGCTTCATAAGCACGAGAGCGCATTACAAACCTCGCTCTCCTTGTACGCGCGTGCCATGGGCTAAGCCAAAAATAAAGTAAACAGTACAGAACATTAATCCCCGACCACATCGGAAGCAAATGAAATTTTTATTGAAAAAAAAGTAAATAAGCAAACACTCAAGACTATTTACTAACAAACAGTAAAAAAATGTTCGTCGGATGAGAGACTCACGGAAAATGAATCCGTGTAATAAATGTTTCAAAATATCGTAAAACGTTTATCCTGGGACCTGAAGCTATTTTGCATCTTACCTAATAACTAGATTTTACCGACGTCTTCGCGTGCGTTGATGTCCTTGCATACGTGTCAAAGACTTTACGACCAGGATCATCAGGGTAAAAGAAAAGTTTCCAGTTTCTCAGTTCAAATATAAACAGCACGAATGACGGTAACTATCGTTCTTTGCCGAGAAGAAAATAAATATATTATTAAATACCAAAAGAATGTTACATCGTGACTAAACCGGCGACTAAGAAAGCTATACGTTATTCAACATGTAAATAATGTAGGATTCAAATGTCGTAGAAAGCTGTTCGGCGGTTTGAAGACGTTGACGACTTATGTAACCATTGTATTCATTATGCAGAATCGTATTACATGTAACACATCAACCTTTGAAAGTATTTTAATAAATGCTATAAATTTCAAAAGTCAAAGAATAAATAGCTTTTTCAAGAAGTCTTGAAGCGTCTCAGCATCAACAAGAGAAACTACTGTAGGGTGACGAATTACAGTGACGATAATATTATCAATATTTTTTCGCAACAGCGAATCTCTCTTAGCGTCACTGTATAAGGTATGGGTGGTCTACCAAATGGTGACATATGAAAATTTGTGCCGGGTCGGGACTCGAGCCCGGGTTTCCCGCTTTTCGCGAGGGGTCGCCTTAACCACTAGGCTACCCGAACAGTACTCTAGTACCGACCCAAACTTCCATATGACACACTGACTGCACATATGAGTCAACTGCATTCATCCTTTAGTACTCGCAGCTTAATCTATATTCCCGCACCAGGAAGAATGAAAACAACAAGCCGTTAACCTACGCTGTTGCGAAAAAATAATGATAATAACAGAAACGTTGGTGCTCAGCTGTTTCATATTTCGAGTTATATACTTTAATCAACAAATATTCTGAATTACACAGTCTCTAAAGTAGCCTATCTTCTTCTTCAAAGTTCAAGCTATCTCCGTTCCCAAATTCATCAAAATGGTGAAGCGGTTTAGTCAAGAAAGCGTATTTATAGCGTTAGTATACTATATGGATTATCTTAAAATGTGCTCAAACCTTTGTTAAGCTTATGGGACTTAATTGCGGGGTCATTATTCCCTAAACTTACAAACTACTTATAAACTACCTTATACTAAATACGACATGCCCAAGGGGGATTCGAACCCTCCACGGGAAACGGTCTCGCGCATTGGGGCATAGCGCCTCAATGCGCTCGGCCACTTCGCCGCGACATGGATTATGTCACTGACCTGAAATAATGAAACTACTGTTTTTTAATGGAAAATTTATCTCCTTAGGAATATTCGATGCATCGTGAAATAAGCGAAAAGTTATTTTATCCTTATAGGAGACTATGAACTCTGCAGCCGTTAAAAATAGTCGGTGAATGGCGCAACCGGTCACATGTGCATTGGAAATGTTTTGATTTAAAGCCATTACTGGTTCGGGTTGCTACTTTTTATCTTTTTCTTCATTGCCCAAGAATATTCGGAAGTTCTTTAGTCCCACATACAATTTTAAGTGAAGACAACTGTTTCATTTTATGCCCATTTAAACACTAGAACTTATCTATATTTACATGGGAAACTCGGCAAATCACATTTAAAGTATCGGGAAGAAAGAACACCTAAATCGTTTAGTTTTCGATCTGATTTCTCTTGTTTTAATGGGATGGTCATGTCTCCCTATGTAGGTGGGTGGTAGCATAATATTTTCACATTCAGAAGTAAAAGTCGGTGATTGAAATTTCGTAAATAGATCTCGCCGCAAAAAATGTCTTTTTTTTAATGATTTTCACCTCAAATCGTGCAACATTTCCGTGACGCTTTCCCCCCTGTAAGGTTATAAAGAAAAAGAAGAAAAAAAACGAGGTGCCCTTCTCTGAACCTTCTCAATGTCTTCCGTCAGTCCCACCTGGTGAGGGTCCCACACTGGGCAACAGTGCTCCAGGAGAGGACGCACAAGTGTGATGTAGGCAGTCTCTTTGGTGGAGCTGGTGCGTCTTCGAAGCGTTCTGCCAATGGAACGTAACCTTTGGTTCGCCTTCCCCAGAAAATTTTCTGTGTGTTCTCTCCAGTCTTAGTTGTTCGTAATTGTAACTACTAGGTATTTGGTAAAATTTACGACCTTAAGGTTTGACTGATTTATCGTGTAATTGAAGTTCAGCGGATTTCTTTTAGTTGTCATGTGTATTACTTCACTCTTTTCGTTATTTAGTGTTAATTGCCAATTTTCACACCATGTAGAAATTTTGTCTAAATCGCTTTGCAGCTGCTTTTGATCCTCTGTTGACTTCACTAACCGACAACGACAGCATCATTCGCAAACAGTTTGCGGGAGCTGTTCAGATTGTCTCGTAAATCGTTTATGCACACAAGGAAGAGTAGGAGACCTATATCGCTTCCCTGGGGAACGCCAGATATCACTACTTTTATTCAGATGGATGAAAATACCAACAGGTGTATTTAAAAACTTTATTAAATTCAGCGCGACCGGTTTCGGTGCTACATTACACCATCTTCAGGCTCGCGTTGTGCGATTATTGTTAAAAGCACATTTGTATTGGATAGCCATTAAAACCAGTAGCTGTAAATTTCTTCCTCTGTTCATGCTACTCTCTCCTGGGTAGCCTTCCTAAGTGAGAGAGTGGCATGAACACAGCAAGAAATTTACGGCTACTGGTTTTAATGGCTACCCAACACAAACGTGCTTTTAACAATAATCGCACAACGGGAGCTTGAATATGGTGTAATGTAGCTCCGAAACCGGTCACGCAGAATTTAATAAAGATTTTAAATGCAGCTGTTGGTATTTTCATCCATCTGTATAATAGAATCAGCTGCGTCCCAAACCATCCACTATGGAGAGAATCAAGATATCCTTTCTGTCTTACTTACCGTCAGTTACTAAGAAATGTGTCCTTTCTGATAGGAAATCGTGAATCCAATCGCACAATTGGGGCGATATTCCATAAGCTCAAGATTTCATTAGAAGCACTTGTGAGGTACAGTTTCAAAAGCCTTCCGGAAACCCAGAAATATGGAATCGATTTGAGATCCCTTGTCGATGGCATCACTTCATGTGAATAAAGTTTAATTCATGACCTACAAACAGAATACGCTTCGCCAGACTACTTGTCCAACAGGTGCTAAAGCTACCCTTGTGAAGCTTTGCCGCGGTACCAAAAATAATGAAACAAATCAAATTAAGACTGACACGCTGCGTCTCTGCACGGTACAAGTTTCCTATCAGCCTCGAGGGGTGAACCATGAGAGAGAGAGGGTGGAGACCAAAACGCCACGCGGGGATTGGTCGCGGAAATGACAGTTGTAAAAAGGGTGGAGACGGGCGAGCAGCTGAGCCGGCATTTTCATTTGCACGCATAAATAATTCGCGGGCATTTTTATCCGCGCGGGGTGACGGCCAGTAATTGCTGATGGCCGGCGGATGACGCGTAAACACGAGAGGGCGCAAAAAACGCCCGCTGTCTGATTTGATTACTCGCTGGGCCCACTCTCGCCCGACGTCCGCGCCAGTGCTGACGTCGCTGAAGCTCCGGCGACACCAACGCCGAACAGGTGGGGCTCGATTTCCGACACTACACGCTGCGGCCTAACTGCTTCCAATCTGTTAAATGATTTAACCGCCATTTGACTGTATTATTTTTATTATGCTTCGTCACAACCCAGAATCCGGCTTAAGCTATTTCAGATATACAATTATTTATGTAGATTGGTACATGAAGGAAACCAAATCGTCATTCTTGAGAGTAACAGTTTACAATATACACCACGGTGATTAGACCCAGGATCACCTATGGGGCGGTCGTGTGGTGGAAGAAGGTAGAACAGAAGGTTGCTGCTAAGGAGCTTGGTAAGGTGCAGAGACTAGCCTGGTTAGCCATAACAGGCGGAATTAGCATCACACCAACTGCTGGGATGGAAACCATGCTGGATATGCCCCCATTACACCTTTGGGTCAAGATAATATGTCGATATATAAGCTGTTAATAGTAGCACGTCACATTCTTGAAGATATTCAGCTTTGATACCTGCCAAGTAGCTAAAAAAATTATGATAGGTACACTAAAGGCACAGAAGCAAGGACAAGGTAGAAAGAGGGTTTTAAAGGCGATGTAGAGTCTAGTATCCTACAATGTAAAAAACGTGTGTAGTTTTGAAAACATTAAAATGTCCGAAATCTGCTAAAACAGAACTCATGCAACATGTCATAAAAATAATCAGTTACTTTTATACTTGAACACTATTTCTGCTTTCAAAAAGTTTTTGGACGATATGATTACGACTCAGGTATTGTGAATTGTGTGAATTACAGTGCACTGGCAATTTGTTATTATAGACTGCCATTAACAGAAGCAGTGATATTACTTTAATAATATTTTCATATTTGTATTAAAAAATTCACAACAAACAGTGACGAGGAAATATGAAAGCAACAGCATTAAGAACAGCAATTTCTTAGTTTATATCACGCCATTCCTCTGTTAGTCCCTACTGGCCGCTTGGAGCGCTAGTATCGCTTCAGTTGCATTTTTTCCCCTATAGAGTTTCGCGACTGTCTGTGATAGACTGTGATATTGTGCGGCCAGAATAATCGCCTTCAATCTCCGAATTAATATATTTATATTGTTATATTATTGAAATCAGCAATTTAAAAAATACATATTACTCTACCTGATATTTAATCGAAGATGTTCATCAATCGAAGATGTTCATCAACTATGCGTCTGCCCAATCTTCTCCTCGATATTTCACTTTTGGTGGGGTCTAAAGTTTTTATTAAGTTCTCGAACGACTTAGTTTCGACGACATGTAAAGGTATCATGTTGAAAACAAAAAAGATGAGCACGCACTGATCCTCACTAGCTTGAGATGCACCGCTGCAAGTTGCTGAAATGCCGAAAGACTCCCCAATGCTTATCTGTCGTATTTGTTTGTAGCAGGAGTAATGCTACTGGCGCCACGGCGATTTCGGAATGCAAAATAGTAACATTTCTTTTGGATTTTCCTGGACCGGAACCTGCCTTGACTCTTTCTTCAAACTGCACCTCCTCGTGTGCTGTTTAAGATGATTAAGGCTCTAGGTGTGAGCCATAATTGTTTTTTTTTTTTTTTTTTTTTTTTTTTTTTTTTTTTTTTTTTTTTTTTCAGAAGGCATAATTTACAGTTGAAACATATTTGTTCTCCTGATCTAGATATAAAATCAACAAAATCGCGTAGATGTGGGCACGGATTTTCATCAACTGTTGAGCCCACGATAACGTTTTCACACACAAATCTTCTTCGACACTCAGATCACTTCCACTGGCGAAAGGTGCACTTAACGTGAACTTAACAAGCAACAACCCACTGCCGGCGAGCACAGGCCACTGACACGGAACGTTAAGCTCTTAACCATTCTTCCTTCTTAGACTCATTAGCGCAGCTATACGCAAAGTCGCGGTTTTCCCTCAGTCGGGGCAGGATTTCGCTGTGGGTTTCCCCTGGGCCCCAATTCTCGCTGTTCGGGTCTTGGCTGCACCATTCAGAAGATCAAACGCGCGCTTCCAGGGAGTGATTCAACCCATAGCCTGGGCGTAGCCGCATACAGAAGGGACCTGCGCTAAAATAAGCAAAATTTACGCGGCAGGACTTTTGCCATAAGAAGTGGGTACAAAAGTAGCGGACTTACGAATAATTAACGAAAGTTAAAGAGTCTGTTTACGCTTTTTTAAAATTAACTTAATAGTTAATCCGTTAATTATCGATTAACCGATTAACGGACTTGTGCCCAGCTCTGGTACTAATACCATTCTAGATTTTCTGGTGGATGAAGAAAAAGAGAAAGAGGAAATAATGACACTTCCAGCATTTTCCAAACACGGAAGAGTGAAGTTATTTACGCTAACTTAATAACAGACCATTTGTGAAATTATGAGAGGTACGGAAGATTAATTCATTTCAGTTCGACTTTATTTCAAATGTGGTGACAGAAAATATAGCTTGTACAATTCTTAGTTCATGAATATCTATATCATGTTCGGGCTTCTGCTCATCAGCTGCAGCAATTCTTCCTTTGAACCTACAAACGGAAGAAGTATTAAGCCGTAAATAATATCGTAAGATTGCTTCTTCTTATCTGCTTCCACACTTTACCCTTTGTCGCCACAGTTATGAAATATGTATGCATAAATGGACAAAAACACTCTTTTAAGCGAGTTGAATACTGTGTCAAACTTTGAAATACGGAACAATAATTAAACTGTCAAAATACTATTTACTTGTCACATACTGCACTAACTCTTTGTCGCCATCGTGTTAACCTTTCTGCCATGCTGTGCTTATTGCAGTGGTCAAGGAGCCGGCAGCCGCGGCTGACTGCCAGACTGCTTCGACTGCCGAGCAGTTGCAGCGATATACTGTGTGGTCCACTGTTACGCCTGAGAGCAGTGGCCGACAGCCCGCAGTCACTGCCGAAAATGTTCAAATGTTTGTTAAGCTTATGGGACTTAACAACGGGGTTATCAGTCCCTAAACCTACAAACTACTTATCAACTACCTTATACTAAGGATGGCACAAATATCCATGCCCGAGGAGGGATTCGAACCCCCGACCGTAGTGGCCGTGCAGACCGTGACTGGAGCGCCTCAGTCTCCTCGGCCACTGCGGCCGCGTCACTGCCGACCGCTACGGCCGGCAGTCGCAGCGAAATAGTACCTCAACACAGAGAGGATTTTACACACCTATTTCTTTACAACCTTTTTTCAAAAATAGATAAATAAATAGTGTATTTCGCAGTACTGCTTGTTCACTTTCTAAAAAGCCCTAGTATAGCAATGTCGAGAGTCACTCTTTCCATACAAACCGAATGGTGTCACACTCAGTCCGTATCGACAGCATTTTCGGTGTACCTACCTTAGTTAACAGACGACATCGAGTCATAGTATTCTAAAACAACAACAGAGTTATTTTAATACTGTAACACACCAAGTGCAAGATCCCAGAGAGCTTGTCAATATTTAAACTTAGTTTAATTTTGATGATATGTTGACTGAAAATATTCTTTACCTCAAAATATGTAACCGCAGAAATTAAAACTATTTTAGCAAATATTTATTTTACTTCACTTTAGCAGTCACTATATATTCAAATTATACTGCATAATGTTTACGTCACTAGTTTCAGTAACGCTAAATGACCATTATAAAATAAATAAGTTTGCAATGAGCAACTGAACCAGGATAAAATCTATCATAAATTTATTGTCAATTAAAACTAGACTGAGTATCCTATCATTTACACTTGAAAGTAGTAATGGCAAATCCTTTATTGGCGTAGAATATTGAAATATTTTTAATACGGCATGCACTATTTAAAAAAAAATGCTATAAGTGCATGGTTAACAACAAGTCGTCCATCACAAAACTGACTAGTGAAGAAAACTTGCCTCGAGGGGTCGCGATGGTGTGGCCGATCGCACTCCTTGCAGCGGAGCGCGCAGTTGCTCGCCGTCAGAGGTTCGACTCCTCCCCCGGTTATGTGTGTGTGTGTGTGTGTGTGTGTGTGTGTGTGTGTGTGTGTGTGTGTGTGTGGTTCCTAGTCTAAGTTAGCTGAAGTAGTTTGTAAGTCTAGGAAGCGATATCCACTGCACTTTGCACCCATAGCTTTACAAACAAATGAACATTTTTTTTTGAAGAAAACCTAGTATTATTTGTCTTAGCGAATCTTCTGTTGTTCTCAGAAATACCTCACGTAAGTACGAGGTTCAAATGTTCAAATGTCTGTAAATCTATCGGACCAAACTGCGTGGTCATCAGTCCGTATCTTACAAACTACTCAAACCTAGGTAAACTAACCTACGGACAAACACACACACCCATGCCCCAGGGAGGACTCGAACCTCCACGGCGAGAAACCGCGCGCTCCGCAGAGAGGTGATTTAGACCGCTCGGCTACTCCATCGCGGTAAGTACGAGGTGAACCTGTACACTGAAGTGTCAGTACCCATCTGCAAAAATTAGCAGTCATCAATTTGTTTCTTTAAGAGTGAAGAAATTTCTTTTTTTTTTTTTCTTTTTTTTTTTATGAAAAACGTTATTGGTGGTTTTTTTTTGTCTGATTTCGCTTACGACTGAAAATGTCGCGTAGTTGTAATTTTAAGACAGATGCAAATAAGGACTTAAAATATTTTTAATAAAGCATCATAGACCCAATTATTTTGAGAGTATCAAAGTAGTAGTTAGTAACGACTGACTCGCCGCACCGATCATCTTTGGGAAGAGAGCAAACAAAAAATGTTCAAATGTCTGTAAATCTATCGGACCAAACTGCGTGGTCATCGGTCCGTAGCTTGCAAACTACTTAAACCTAGGTAAACTAACCTAAGGACAACACACACACACCCATGCCCCAGGGGGGACTCGAACCTCCACGGCGAGCAACCGCGCGCTCCGCAGGGAGACGCTTTAGACCGCTCGGCTACTCCACCGCGGCAGAGAGCAGACAACAGCTACTTATGACCACAGACTTACATTACTAGACTGGCAAATTTGCCTCTGTGACTGAAGCCTGATGCCGCCATCTTGTCTCACCTCACGTCAAAAAGTTTCCATTAGGTACTACTATGATCTTCTAACACGATGCGACGTTGTAAGCTTTACTAGCTGGTTTGAACATGCTTTGCATTTGAGCTAACACTTCCACAATAGTTGAATTTAAGAAATAGGCCTACATTGTCGAAACGTCCTGTGAGAAGAACGTATTACGTACCGGTACGCAAAATTTTACTAATTCCCTTCCAAAAGTCTTACATTTATAGTTCACATTAAAACTGCCCTCACTTACAACACATAGTATTACTCATAGCACAAACTGTTCTCTTCATGAAAATCCAACACAGCATGATCCTCAGATACATAATTTCCTAGTACGCATTACTTGCACCCCCACATACAAATGAAAACTATTGTATGATTAAAATTAAGCCACTTAACCATAGATCCCCTAGCACAAAGTGAATAACATAAACCAGAAGTTAAACCAACAGGTTCTTCCTAGAGACTACAACTTCTGCAGTCTGTGAGCCCTTTACTTAATTATGCTTTGTACAGCATTTGCTGTTCATATGGTTATCCCTTTCGTTAAAGTAAGAAATACAGTTCCCCAATCAAAATACTCAAATCTTGTGACACAAAATAATCATAAACCCAGAATAATTACCGTTTGTCACAGAAAACCCACACATATCCATAATACAAGAAATTCCAAGTTATACTAAATGTTCCTCCATAACCCATTCACATTACAATTAGTAACCTAATTTCCTTAGCACTCATTCTACTCAAAAATTCTTAAGTCTAACACACATTATGATCTTTCCAAACAATTCTTACACTCAGCATAGAGAAAACAAATCGCACTGACGTGTTTTACGGCCGACTTTAGATTTGTAGTTTTATAAGTTTTTGGAAACATTTTGGACAAAAGTAATAATGTAAACAGTAAAAAATTAATTAATAAGAGTATGAAACCCTTTTAGGAAAAAAAAATAGGTAGTGGCGGATTTTGAACCGCCCGCTAAGCTACGGCACTTGGAAGTTGCGTTCTTAAATTTCATATTATTCATGGCCGTTGTTAACTGATGCTAATATGGCGTTTGTAGACACTAGATAATCATGTATCGTACGAAGAATGACGTGGTTTTTGTTAATTCTTCAGTGCGCCATTGCTTTCAAATGAAAACATGTAAGTTAAAATAAGAAAATCATCAAATACGCAACGCAAGATGGCTTATGTCAGAGAGAGTACTAGGCGATGAATGTCACGTGACATCTGCGAACGGCTGGTTTTCGTTAATTCAGTGGAGCGTGTCAAGACTCTGTTATTTTTGCAAATATCTCTCAAACGATACGAGATTTGAGAAAAAACATAAGGGAACAAAACTGTAGAGAATCTTCTCCTCTACAAATTCTGTTATTCAATTTTATATGCAATTAAAATTACATTACACTCGCCCTTTTTTGGTATTAATAACGTATTTCATGTCCGAAATATTTGAAAAAGCGAGGTTCTGGTCTCTGGTAGCCAAAAATTATGTCTCTAAAATTTGGTGCCGATTGGTTGAACGGTTCGAACTAAAAAGTGGGAACACGTTACAGCCAGACAGACAACGTCAAATCACCGTTATTTTTGCAAATAACTCTGCAACGATGCAAGATATGAAAAAAAAACATAATAGAGCGAAGTTGTAGAGAATTTTCCCCTCTACCAATTAGGTTATTCTATTTTCGTGGCAGATGAACGGTTCGTTTGCAATTACAATTATATAACAAACGGCTATTTTGGCGTTACTACCGTATTTTTTTCGGAAAAATTTGAAAAAGGGAGGTTCTGGTCTCTGTCGGCCTACAATTATGTCTGTAAAATTTGGTGTTGATCGGTTGAACTGTTCGTCTTAAAACGGGGAACACGTTACGGACAGGCAGACAGACAGACATCCCAAAATCGCCTTTATTTTTCCAAATATCTCTGAAACGATACGAGATATGAAAAAAATATAAGAGGGCAAAGTTGTAGAGACTTTTCTCCTCAACAAATTCGGTTATTCAATTTTCGTGTCAGGTGAATGGTTAAGCCGTTATTTTTATTTAAATTTCGAGCTGTCAAAAAACGATCGTAAAGGCCCACTTTTAGTGTTACTACCGTAACCTAAAGTGGGCCAATATCTCCAAAAACAAAATTATTATAACTTTTAGATTAATACCCTTCCGCATACTTATTTACTGGTCTCTTCAAACCACACATACTAACGTAGGTAACACAACAGAACTCTGATCATGACCTCATACTGCTTCAGAAATATTATCTCTAACAGACACATATGTAATGAAATAAGAAAATTATACAGTTAAGTCTTAACCTACTATTTACACTGGAGTGGATTTCTGAATCAACACCGATTTCTTTTTATATTGGTTGTTTATACAGCCGCAGCTCTGTCACATTCCTCAGCACTTGTGCCTTTCTAGATTTTTGGTACTGTAACCTGTATGCATTGGGATGTGGGCAGCTTGCTACAACAAAAGGCCCATGATACATTTCAAATAATTTCTTAATTTCCCCATCAATAACGTTTGACCGTTTCTTAGTCTTCACCAAAACCAGGTCATTTACCTTTATACCGGTTATCTTGCCTGCATTTTCTCTGAGCGACTGCCTTAGCTGTTTGTTCAGATGCCAACTTTTGTCGTTGCTACATTGTAATGGGAACTCCAGGTGGGAACTCTGCTATCTCCCGAAACAAATTTGCAACTTTCTTATTTAACATAATCTCACATGGTGGAAACCCTGTAGCACTGCTCTTGAAACTGTTCATTACATCCTCAAATGAGGTGATATGTTCTGCCCATGACGAGTGCCTATGACTACAATAGGTACGACAGAACCGTCTCAGTTCTCGGATAGAGCGTTCAGCCGAATTTCCTGCTGGGTGGTAAACTGAGGTCTTTATGTTCCTTATACCTGATTGTTGCATATAGTCCCCCCATAATTTGGAAATTAACTGAGTGCCATTATCCGTCAGCACCGCCATCAGCTTTCCTCATTCCTTAAAATAGTCCATTTCCACTTTCCAAATCATGGCTTTACTTGTGGCCTTCTTCATCCCATATAATAATATTTTACATATTTGTGCTCCGCTTCTCACTGCCAGTAAAACATACTTCTGCCCACCTCTTCTGGTTAGTAATGGCCCAAAAATATCAATACCAACTAATTCTCCTACTTCTCGCGGAAGGATGTTCAAATGTTTGTAAAACTTATGGGACTTAACTGCTGGGTCATCAGTTCCTAAACGTACAAACTACTTATGAACTAACTTATACTCATTCATTCATTTCCGTGTCCGGTCTGTCAGCATCTCCAAAAAATAGCAGCTGCGATAGCTTTGTCATTTCCTTCGTGAACATCTTGTGCTGTACATGTGTTGTCCAGGAGGGAGCATACAAGTAGGTGGCTTGCATCTTCATCAGCCCCAAAGTCGCAAGGGGTGCCTGCGCTCGCTGGAAGGATTCCCCATTTCTTCAGGTTCCTCTTGCATCGGGGGACGCTCACTCTTAGGCGGTTGAGGGACCTCCACACAGGGTATTGTAGGTTTGCGCCAGGAGCTATTTCTTCTTTCGGCGATACGTCTGCGGGCAGTGAGCTCCTCCATGTAGCGAGACGATTTGCCTCTGGTGCTCCCTCTAGTAGCGTAGTCCTAGCTAGGAAACTCTTGTGAGATTTAAGGCGGTGTCTTGATGCCTGGTCACGATACAGAGGATGTCTGTGGCCAGTCTCCTGTTTGTTCTTCCATAGTCTGCAGCAATGGCCCTCCGGATATTAGGTGGGGCTATTCCAACAATTGGATACAATTTCTGCAGTGGTGTTAGCTTCAAGCAACCTGAAATGATCCTTGCTGTATCATTGACCGCAATATTAACTTGCTTAGCGTGCGCTGAAGCGTTCCACACAGGGGCAGCATACTCAGCGGCTGATATACAAAGCGCAAATCCAACAGTCCTAAGGAGGTGCGAGTTGGCTCCCCAGCTGCTGCCAACCAGCTTCTTAAATATCCCATTACGAGCACTGACTTTTTGTTTCACGTTCAGACATTGCTGCCTGTACGTTAGAGCCCTGTCCAGAATGACACCTAGGTAGACTGGTGTTGGGCCTTGTTCTAATTGTTCTCCTCGCCATGTGATGTCCAGTTTGTGCTCCGCTTCTCTCTTTCGTAAGTGGAAGGCGCTCACTTGGGTTTTACTGGGATTGGGCTTCAAGTGGTTGGCATCATAATACTTGGAGAGTTCATCCATTGTTAGAGACTGTTTCTTCTCTATTTCTTTAAACGTTGGTCCCTGATCAGCTACTGCTGTGTCATCGGCATAGATGAAGAGCCTAGTATTTGCTGTTATTGGCTGATCATTTGTGTAGATGTTGTACAGTGCTGGGGCAAGCACTCTGCTTTTGAGGAGACCAGTCTTATGCGTTCGCCATCTGCCTGTAATGAAACTTGGAATCTTCTGTTCTGGAGGAAGGTGCTAATAACGGAAGTTAGTCGGCAGCCCTTAGTAAGGTCATACACTTTACTTAATAGTTTCCTGTGGTTCACGGTGTCGTATGCAGCTGTTAGATCAACAAAAGCTACCCCAGAAATCTCACCACGCTCAAAACCGTCCTTAATGTGCTGGGTTAGATTCAAGATCAGCACGAAAGTCTGCTTGTTGCGGGATAAACTTCTCTTCGAGAGTGGCACTGATTCGGTTAAGTATCAGCCGTGAAGATGTGGTCTAAAAGGGAGGTAGGTCGAATGTTTTTGAGATCAGTTGGATCCTTCCCAGGCTTAAGTATTGCATTGACTCGAGACTTGCGCCACATTTTGGGGATATGTAACTTGGCGACACATTTGTTCATTAGGCTTAGTAGCCACTCCATCCTTTTACAGCCGAAGTTCTTAATCTGTTCGACTCTACGGTCATCGACACTGGTGCCTTATGAATCTCCAGGCTCGAGATGGCAGCCAGACAATAATGTTCTGTTTCTGGGATGCGCTGAAGAGCTTCTTTGAGCGTCCTTCCTTTTATTTTACCATTATGCAGGAGCTGGGCTGCCACTTTATCAGGAGTCATAGTCGTAAAATTGTCTTGGGATTTCACAGTATCACCACTCAGGTTTTTAAGCAGTTTCCAGGCTTGTCTGGTGTTCAGATTCATATCCAGGTTCTCTACCAAATTACTCCACTTGGCCTTGCAAGTTGCTGAAATGGTTCCCAGCAATATTTTACCAGCTTAGATCGTTTCTTTTGCAAATGGATCCTCTTCATAGAGCTTTCGGTATGTTTCTAAGAGCAGTTTGTCGGCGATGGACATGCCTGGGACATACTGGGTTCAGTATCCTCTTGGGATAGTTTTCCGCGAAACTTACGGTCGCATTTGATGAAGGTTTCATACATTTCAGGTTGTGGTGGAATGTTTATTACTTTTGAGTCAAGCTCTTCACTGAACTTCAACCATTTGGCCTTCTTGAAGTTAAATCTCCTCTTGAGTGGTACCTCTTCAGGCATTACTATAGGATTCACAGTGCATATGACAGGTCTATGTTGTGTACGAGGGATGGACTTTCCTACAGTCTTCGTACATTGTGGAGCTACCTTTGAAGAAACAAAGACGCTGTTGGGCTGTACCCTCTGTTCCACCTGCCAATGTTAAATGAAGGTGGGAGGTTAGGATCATGGATGAGATGTAGGTCGTGAGCCACAGCCCATGTTTCTAGGCTCGTTCCATTTGTGTCGGAATCTGGATATCCCCATAATGTGCTTCTGCAGTTGAAATCACCTATGACAAAGTTCACGTCCTGATCGTTGAAGTTGGCTGGTGTTTCGATGCTAAAATTGGTATCATTCACCAGCTTCTCTCGAGAAATCCCTTGATGTTAAAGGTAATAAATGGTCTTGAGAGAGACTTGTCGGAATGCTGTCCATTTGAATGGAGGCCGCCGGCGTCTTATGACGTTGCCCAGTGCATACCCGATTGCTATTCATTTCTTGTTCTATTATTGCAATCTTCGTGGAGGTTCCTTTCATGTATTCCTTATACTAAGGCCAGCACAAACATCCATGCCCAAGGGGGTATTCGAACCCCCGACGGGGAATGGCCTCGCTCATCGTAGCATAGCGCCTCAATGCGCTCGGCCGCGGCGCGGAAGGATGTTCTCCATTTCCCCTTGACTGGCAACAGTACTATGTTTCACATGTTGACACATGTCAAATGCACTCAATTGGTTCCTGACTCTCCGTTCCATATTATTAAAGATTACATAATCCTGCAATAGCCCTAAACACTTTTGTGCCCCTAAGTCACCATAGCTCAGATGTGTGTCATTTATCAAAGTTTGGACATATTCCTCTCCCCAACACAAACGTCACTGTTCTTTATTTACATCCTTACTTCGAAATACCACCTCTTTGAAAATTTTGTAGTATTTCTCTAGTTTCTCGTGCCCCTTTGTCCCAAAGTTAGTTTCACCATTTTTTAGAATTGGATCAGCACTCTGTGCCTACCTCACATTTTTACAAATACTCTGAATTTGCTTCTCCCCATCCCTCCCTTCATATACATGACCATAAATTCTGCACTGCTCCCCTCTTCCTCGGCTTCTTCCTTCCCTTGCCTAGGCAATCTTGATAATATATTGGCAACTATCTTGTCAGATCCCTTAATGTACTCAGTTTTGTCCTAGAACTGCTGAAGAATGAGTGCCCATCGTGCCAACCTATGGTTCAGCAGCTTGCAGTTCTGTAAATAACTTAGAGCTTTATGATCAGTCATAACTATAGTTTCCCGTCCTTCCAAGTATACCCTAAATTTTAGGAAACCCCACACTACGGCTAACAGTTCCTGAGATCCCGTAATCCCACTCAGGCTTAGACAGCACTCTGCTAGCAAAACCTATGCTGCGATGTTCAAGCCTCCCATCTATTATTTGATGATGTGATAGTTCTACACCTATACCATAGACTGAACTATCCGTAGCAAGGTAAAATGGAAGTGACATGTCTGGGTAGTAGAGTAGTTTACTGTTACACAAACTGCCTTTTATCTTTTCAAAATCCCTGTTGTATTCCTCTGTCCAGACCCATACCACACTCTTTTTCAGCAAACACGGGAATTTAGACTCATATTACTTATGAACTTTTGGTAAAAACTCACTATGCCCAAAAACGGCTTTAATTGGTTACAATTCTTAGGCTTGGCACATTTTGCTATTGCTCTAATTTTAACCCAATTAGAGATCAGCCCCTGTGACGACAGTACATGGCCCAAAACATTTATTTTTGCCTTTACGAAATCACATTCTTTTCAGTTTCAGAGTCATTCTTCCTCCTTGTAATGTAGTTAATACCGTCTCCAAAAGTGAGTAATGTTCCCTCCAAGCAGCAGTTGCTACCAGGATGTCATCCACATATATGGTCAGTTTCCTCATCAACACATGTCATTATACATAATTCGTTGCCCTTATAAACTGTACCTGATATACGTAGACTAAATGGGACTACCCTTTATTGATAAGCTCTGCCCTCAAACAGAATGCACAGTATTTTCTACTCTGCTCTATTAATGTAACTTGTCAAAACCCAGCAGTCAAATCAATACTAATCATCAATTTTACATTTTTGTAACCCAAAACTAACTCGAAAAACTTACGGGTATCCTGCCAGGTAAACTAACTCATCCATGTTTTCTGGATGGTCAGTTTCTGGTATGATAATTTTGTTTAACTTCCTAGCATCCATAACCAGTCATACTAACTTGTCCTTCTTTTTAACCACAACAATAGGAATACTACATTCCCTTCTGCACTTTTGAACCTCCCTCCAATCATCCATGCATTTTATCTCTCTCCTAACACACATTTTAATCTCTACCAGCAAATTATACAGCTCTTCTCTCTCATTATAATTAATCACCTTTGTTTAATAACTCTTAGTCCTAATTTCCTCCTCAACCTATGCCTTGTCCATCATGCACTGAGCCATATGCAAGCTTGCCACTAAATTATCATCTGCTACATTCACAAATTTTTATTTTTTCATGCTTCCTTCAATATTCAGTTCTAGTACCTGCTCCCCACAGTTAATGTTGACCCCATATTTACTTTAAAAGTCTGTCCCCAACACCATATTTGTGCTTAAATTTTGAATTACCAGGAATGGATGACTAAATAATTCTCCACCAGTAGTTATATCTAGTATATCCTCTTTCCTCAGAGGCTTGCTGTAACTCCCAGTTACATTCTTAGTCTTTACCCCAGTACCTGGAAACTCTACCATGTTGTCAGTTTTTATGCATCTGTAAAAATCTGCAGCTATACCACTAAATGTACTACCAGTATCCACTAAAGCTTTCTCATTAATTTTGCCCCCTTGTATATTCACTATAGATTGTACCTTCCTAAAATGTTCCTGTCTCAACTCCACTTCAGCCAATAGCTCTTCTTCAATTTCATTTGCGCAGTATTTCTCCATAGTCCATGCCTGTCCCCTCCCCCCACTGTATAGTCTATAACACTATCCCCTGCAAATATCATTTCAAAAGTATCTTTATACAAATCATTTTGCACACTCAACCATCCTAATTTTCTGACACTACTAAATATTTCCTTCTCCTATATTTGTGGTTCCAGCCCTTGAATGTACTTTGGAAAATTACCCAGTCACTGGCATCAAACTCATTTACACTCTTCCCCATCCAGTCAGGCTTACATTCAGCTTCATTTCCATCCACATACTGATCATCTTCACAAACTCCATAATAAATAACTCCTTCATCTTCATCTCCCTTTTCACATTCCATTTGTTCACAATCTGTAACCCTATAAGCACTTTCCAGTGCATATACCACCATATTATGCATAGACTCCCTCCTCAGATCATCAGATTCCTTATCCCCATCAAATATTTTATTTAGTGCATCATAGTATGCATTATTTTTCTCAGCTTGTCCCCCTAACCTTTTTACATAATCATATTTATAAAGCACCCAGTCAGCTGGTACCCATGTCTGTATCCATTTGGCCTTATTAATCCACTTCTTAAATCTAAGGTCACTTTCCTCATCATTCTCAGCACAATTTGTGTCATGTTTCATGAACTCAGTTACAGATTCTACCAGATGCACATTACTTCCAGCAAAATTCTGATCATCCCCAACACTTTTTAAAGATACCTCAGAAATAGAGCCCTTGTGATACTTGCAGCTACCCACATACTTATCAACAGATATACCTTCAAGTACATCAACAACAGGCTCTATGGTCCCAACATTACCCCAATCATCCACACAACACTAGATTCAGCCACACTGACTCCATAAAAATCCATCAAAATATCCATTATATTTGTTTTCACTTCACATAACTCATCAAGTTGAACACTATTATTTTTACATATATTTTGAACATCATAACACTCCTTTACAGTCCCGGACAGTAATTTGCTCTCTGTCCTGTTACGAATGGACCCCACACCAACACTATCCTTCTCATAACTTGTATTTCCAAAATCTTTATTAAAAACATCCCCAATACTAATCTCTCCTACTTTCCCTTTCTGTTCTCTACTATTCTTCCTTTTAAAAACTTTTCTCTTTTTATGTTCCATGAAGCAACTCCCCACTACATTTTCATCATTTAAAATAGCTTCCACCCCACAAATTTCTTCATCATATTTACCCCTATTATCATTATCATGCCTCCCTTTGCAACAACGCATGTTATTCTGACCACAATCATTATTGCTCCATTTACTATCCCTATTCTTTGCATTTTGTCTTGTCCCAAAATTGACATCATTTGAGACAAATCCTAGTTTTCAGAATTCTGTCCCCTTCTATTTCTACGATACACACTGCTGACTAATATGTGGTGACATATTATTGCCTTAAATGTTCTCTTATTTGTATGATTAGAGAAGTTATTATTCCACAGTATCAGTACGAGGTTAGCGCGTGTGCGACCCTTCCTTAGCAAACAATATGTACCGACGTTCCCTGCCGTTGCGGTTTTCGTACTTTGTAGCCACAGAACGCGGCGGACGGAAGCATCCGTCATTAGCTCTTAAAAGGTTAATATGTTCTTCCCTTTCACTATCTTCTTCCTTATGTCCTTCTCATCCGTTCCATATATATGCATAGTTACTCGAATTGTTTATGTTTCCTCTCCCCAGTTCTGCAGAGTCCGCCAGAAAAATGTATACACTCTTTGTCAGGCTCTATCGAGATACCGATATTATCGTTTGAGTTGAAAGTGTGATGTAGCATGGTTTTTTGCTCAACAAACGTTAGTGCTTTCATCTCTGCACTGAGAACATACGATGGCTAGAGCAGGCTTCACATTCGAGCAACGAAAATGAATTGTGGTTTTTCTAGTTTGATAATGCCGTTGAAGTGCAACGTCAGTGGAGGCGGGAGTTTGAAACAGAAGCATCAATCCGCCTACCAACTAAACGTGTTATTGTCAAGTTTGAATTGCATGGAACTGGTTTGTTTAGATGACATAGAATCATAAGATGTAATAGATATACTATGCCTATCTGAGCATCACATTGTGACTGATATGGAAAAAGTAAAAATAAGCAGCACATGTGAACAGAGAGAATAAGGTGAGAGGTGGAGTTGCCATCTATGTCAAAAGTTATCACTGTGTAAAAAGTTTAGAAACACGTAAGTTTTGTGTAGAGAAACATATAGAAGCATGTGACTGTCAGGTTAAACTGATAAAGGTCCTTCTTTTATAATTGTAACAATATATAGGTCCCGTTCATGAAACTTTCAGTTATTTATAGAAAATTTAGATGCTTTGTTGTGCTATCTGTCAGATAAGGGAAAACAAATTATTATTTGTGAGGATTTCAATGTTGACTCATTAAAGGAATGTAATAGGAAGAATGACCTGGAAGTCTTACTCGGTTCTTTCAATTTGTCATCCGTAATTGATTTTCCTACTTCAGAACAGCAGCACACTGATATATAACTTTTTTGTAGACCAAGATAAGTTTAAAACATAAATTCTTGTTCTGTTGAGAATGGTCTTTCTGATCATGGTGCGCAGCTAGTGACAGTAAATGACATAGTTCCTCTGTGTAATTCAAAGCAGATCTTGTAATACCACATCGCGGTCATAGTATTAGATTCGCCACTTTTCATTATTTTGTTTTACGGAGAAAGTCAGTATTCTTCAAATTTTAACGAAATCAAGTACCATCTATGCAGTTCAGAACAGTAATGTCCATAGAGTAAGATAGTCAAAACACTTTATACTACAGTAATCTTTTGTCTGAATAGGAGTATAAATAGTAACCACAGTCGGGTTACTCGCTCTTTCTGTCAGGGGGGCGCAGTAAGCGATGCGCACCAGGAAACTGCTTTTTCAATGTTCTGCTCATGACGTCACTGTGGGGCACCTGGGAGCAAAACCACAGTCTAAAATCAATACGCAGTGTTGGTTTCTAGCTCGTGAACGTGTGTGTTACCATTTCAGCTGTATTTGCTTAAATCTTTCATTCACAGAAACGCTGGAAAAATTAAAATTCAGTGTTTTCTGTATTAATACTGTGCACTAAACTTCAAAATACGTGTTTCAAAATTTTTGATCGAACTATTGTTTTCTTATGTCATGTATTTCATGCGTAACACAGACGTTTGTATCGAGGTATTTTATTACTTGGGACGTTATTTTCTTGATTGTTGACACTGTCAGATCAATAATCTTTGCCACAACACCAAAGACAAGACAATTTACTGCTGGAATAAAATGAAAGGAACAACACTCACGCTCACACTCTCAGCCACATGCAGACGGCAACGTATCACAACCTCCAAGAAGGACAGACTAATGCCTCAGAAGTGGCTACTCGCCGTACCAAGCGGCAAAATGCGTGCTAGAAGCATATTGTTCATCAAGAACAGTGCGACTTTAAGGACTGATACACAAAATACGGTATAAATCAGCTTTTAATACATTGTTGTCAAGGAACAACACTGGGAATTAAAGGGTTAAATAGTTTGTTTCGCTTCATAGTTTGTAAGTAAAAAGTTTATAGTGGAAAGTCTATTGATTTCTCGAGTGCTTGTCGCGCGTGCTATCGTTTCTGCTGTAATTCTTAGAAATACTTCTGTTATTATTTATACAGTGCTAGGCTGTGTTATTACGGGTTGTAATTCCCACAGGCGGGACACAAAGGGAACTGAAATAAAGTTTCATATTTTTCATCGAGACGAAACGTTAAAGAAAGTGTAGCTCTCCAAGTGCTACAGGAAGGTCACTGTAAACGCTGCACATTCTCGAATATACTCACAGAATTTCAATTTCCTGATTACGTAAGGGATCTACAGTCGGAATTGCTTAATTTTCCGCGGAAAAAAGTGTTTCAAAGATTCCTGTTCTTTTAAAGTCAGCAGTTCGTAATATAGACATTATCAATATGTATGTGTGTGATAATATTAATCATATGTAACGCGTAAATCTACCATAGAATATGACCCAACAGTCTTAACTGCAATATTTTACAGCAGAATAGCACTTTGTATTTCAGGTAGAAACAATATCTTTCGTCAAAAACTTGATCTAAATGCACATTCCGAGCCATAGGGGACTAAATCAGTGCAGGCCGCTTGGCAGCGCGCAGTCCCACAGTGACGTCACAGCGCTAGCCAATGGCAGAGCAGAGCGCTTACTGTCCAACCTTATGTTTATTAGCCTCGCTTTCTGTGTCTAGTATCCGTTATGTTTCAATCTATTTCTTGTAATTGTGTCAATGTGAGAAAATAGAATCAGTGAAATCTTAAGAAATGTCTTAAACGACTATTCAAGTATTTAGAACCCTCATCTAAACTATGATTATTGTGAAAAGTTCTTATAGGTCAATATCTCTGACTTCTAACAGATCGCTAAAATGAGTGTGTGTCAAAAGTAATTAAGCTGTTTACGTTTGGAAATTTAAATAAATCCTACCAACACTATTCTGTTGGATTAAATTAGAAGCCCCTGAGGATTTTTTTTTTTTTTTTTTTTTTTTTTTTTTTTTTTTTTTTTTTTTTTTTTTTTTTTTTTTTTAGTTACCGCATAGTCTCAGAAGCAATAATTATGACGCAGAACTTCAAACTAAATAAAACAGTAGGGAAGGAAGGAAGCTTAGGGTTTAACTTCCCATCGATAAAACAGTATTTTATCTCGAAAGGAGCATCAGTCATACCAACTTACATTTCATACAGGAAAGCCAAGTAAAAGTTAGAGCCAATTCATTGATCTTGAATTTCCATAACTAAATGCAAGAAGAAGTGAAGCCATTCTAAAACTAATGCTAGTTTAAACCAAAGAAGAGATCCAATTCCAAAATTGACCACCAAAAATAAACATCAATATCATACAGAAGAAGCCCGTTACATCCTCCAAAGTTCAGTTTTCGAATCAAATTTCAGGAAAAATCTTCAGCAGTTAGACTGGGATGAGGTGTATAAGGAAGCTGATGCTAATTAAAAATATAACTTATTTCATGATATATAGGAAAGATTATTTAAAAATTGTTTCCCCAAGGAAATAGTTAAATATAATGATAAGAAAGCATGCAAGAAACCATGGCTTACAAAGGAATAAGAATATCTTGTAACCGAAAAAGGGAACTGTATCTTACACCAAGAAAGAGTAATGGCTCAGAAACAGTCAAATATTATAAAAAGTACTGTGCTACATAAAGAAAAGTTATTAAAAAGTCCAGAAGCATGTGCATCATGTCTGAGATTAGTACCTCTGATAACAGAATCAAACAATTTTGAGTACTATTACCAGGGAGACAGGGCACCCAAGAGCACAGGGAGGCAGCATTACCATCAAAGTGAATGAAAAGTTTACAACTAACAAGCCAGAAGTTGAAAACATTTTAATAATTATTTTTTAAATGTTGTGGAGAAAATAGGATCTAAATGTTCATTATAAGAATCTAGGCAGTTAATGGAACAGGCCATACCCACACAATTTGATACAATAGAAATTCCACCCTCTCTCCTTCTGAAATTAAGAGAAGGGAAAAAGTTCACATGGAATTGATGGTATTTCCAGCAGGGTAAGGTTTCCAGAAAGGCTTTTTAGCAGAAAATGCTATATACATTTCATCATGAATATTAAATTCTCTGAATAACCGGACATCATCCATTGGGATTTTTTGTGATCTCTCCAAGGCTTTTGATTGTGTAAATCATGGAATTCTTCTAGATAAACTAAAGTTGTTGTTTGTAAAGCTTATGGGACTTAACTACGGGGTCATCAGTCCCTAAACTTATTAACTATTTATGAACTGCTTACGAACTAGGACGGCACAAATATCCATGCCCGAGGGGGGATTCGAACCCCCGACCGTAGTGGTCGTGCAGACCGTGACTGAAGCGCCTCAGTCTCCTCGGCCACCGCGGCCGGCAGTAAACTAAAGTATTGTGGTATGAATGGGACAGTGTACAAATGGTTTAAATCATACCTAATAGGAAGAGTGCAGAAATTTGACATAAGTAGTTCACATAATATGCAAAAAAAGCTGTTTCCTCAAACTGGGGAACAATCAGGGGTGCCACAAGGTTCGGTCTTGGGCCCTTTGCTGTTCTTAAAATATATTAATGAGTTGCCATTCTATACTCATGAAGATGCAGAGGTGTTTTTGTTTGCTGATGATATAAGTTGTCACACCTGTCAGACAAGAACTAACTGATTTGAAATTGTAAACGACATCTTTCAGAAAATCATTAAGTGGTTCTCAGCAAATAGACTGTGATAAAATTTTGATAAAAAACAGTACATACAGTTCCATACAGTAAATGGAATAGCACCATTAATAAATATAGGCTTTGATCAGAAATCTGTAGCAAAGGTAGAATATTCAAAATTTTTAGGTGTATGCATTGATAAGAGGTTGAACTGGAAAAAACACATTGAAGATCTGCTGAAACGTTTGAGCTCACCTGTTTATGCTATTAGGGTATACCAAATTTTGGTGATGTACATCTCAGTAAATTAGCTTACTGTGCCTATTTTTATTCTCTTCTTTCATATGGCATCATTTTCTGAGGTAATTCATCATTGAGTAAAAAAAGTATTCATTGCACAAAAGCCTGTAATCAGAATCATTGCTGGAGCTCATCCAAGATCATCCTGCAGACACTTATTTAAAGAGCTAGGGATCTTCACAGTAGCTTCACAGTATATATATTCACTTATAAAATTTGTTATTACCAATCCCAGCAAATTCAAAATCAATAGCAGTGTACGTAACTACAATACTAGGAGAAAGAATAATCTTCGCTATTCAAGGTTAAATCTAGCTTTGGCACAGAAAGAGGTGAATTATTCTGCCACAAAAGTCTTTGGTCACCTATCAAACAGCATTAAAAGCCTGACAGATATCCAACTAGCATTTAAAAATAAATTAAAAGAATTTCTGAATGGAAACTCCTTCTACACTATTGATGAATATTTGGATATAAATTAGTAAATCTTAAAAATAAAATAAAGTAAATAAACAAGAACTTAAAAAAATGGTGTCATGTAATATTTAGTACAAAGTAATATCTTGTAAAGAGACCTTTCATTAACCTGACACGTTCCACATCATTACAAAGTGTCGTATTCATGATCTATTGAACAAGTATTAATCTAATCTAATCACAAATAAAGATCAGGAAGACAGCGTATAGTCACAAGTCCCACTTCGTCGACTATCGTGTTGCTGGCCTTGTCTGAATTTCTCTTATAAATATTGCTCAACATCAAACACAGAAACCAATTTCTCCATTTTTCGGTGCGCACAACCGATTCCATTTAGCAAAGGGAGAATTAGGTGCCTCTGTTTATGCAGCTTAAACTGACTTCTGAGCACCGGTGGCTTGGGATTCATATTTATGAGCCACTTATTTTGAGAATTATTAAACAACTTTCTGTAAAGTACAAAGC
Source organism: Locusta migratoria (assembly GCA_026315105.1). Taxonomy (NCBI): domain Eukaryota; kingdom Metazoa; phylum Arthropoda; class Insecta; order Orthoptera; family Acrididae; genus Locusta; species Locusta migratoria. The sequence continues at coordinate 566,054,374 of CM048746.1, forward strand.
CTGACGAATTTCATTTCGTAATTCCGTGGTTGAACCTACGGCGTCCTCGACAATATCATTGTTCTCAAAAACTGTACAGTTTTATCAACATACTCTTCAGCATACAGAATAATAACAGTGGTACCTTTATTATTTTTAGTAATTAGTGCATCATTTTCTTTTAACTTACGATTAATACTTTTTATCGTTCCAAGTTCAACTGATTGAAAATTGGACTGTAGTGCGATTTCTTTGTCTATAATATTATTACATTCGTATGCAAATTTTACTTGATCAGGCTTCTCTGTCTTAAGGGATTCCAGGCCAATTTTAAGATCTACAATAAGGTTACCAATTACAAAGTCCTTATTGAGCTGAGGGGGCAAATTGTACATAATCCCTTTGCATAACAAATTGTTCTCAGCTTGCGTGAAGGTAATTTCAGTTTTATTCAAAACTCTACCGTAAAACTGATGTTTGTTATTATTAATCACTGTACTGCCATTATTATCACACACATCACTACTTCCATACTTTGACAGTTTCTTTTCATGCCTAGCGCGGATTTATGAGCGAACTTACCTATTTACTCAAGGTTGTTCTTAAATATAGTTATTTCGAGTTTAATGGCAAAATATAAATCCAAACTTACGATTTGGCTATGGGGAGTCCGCTTGCTGGCATCTTAGCCGGTGCATTCATTAACGCTCTTGAGACAAAATGTTTCAGTTCCAATTCTGAATTACGTCACAAAATTAGCTTTTATGTGCGATACGTTGATGACATTATTATTGCATTTGACGTCACTGATCGTGAGCTAGATTAACTATTCAATTCATTCAATGAGTTTTATGAGAAAATTTGCTTTACTAAAGAAAAATGGCCAACTTAATTTTTTGGATATAACTATTTCTATCGTTAATCAGTCATTTTGTTTCAATATATTTTGTAAGAAAACTTTTTCAGATAACATCATACCGGCTGATTCAACGCATCCCAAAACTCTCAACTTAGCATTTTTTCACTCGGCCATACATCGTATAACAACCATTCCTTTGTCACGGGCTAATCAACAAAATGAACTAATTGTGATTAAATCTATTGCTGTCAATAACGGCTACGAGCGTCACATGGTAGATCACATTCTCAATAAGAAAGCATCCCGGAAATGTTCTACTTTAGGCAATGTTCCTTTTTCTTGCAGTAATAAAAATACTAAATTGATTTCCATTCAATTCTTAGGCAACATTTCCTGTAGAATCAGACGTCTTCTAATAAAGAATTCTAACTACAATGTCTCATTTTCTACAGATAACAGTTTGAAGAGACACCTTGTACATACTGTTGGAAACACTGGAGATAAGTTATCTAATTCTGGCGTTTATAAATTAATCTGTACCTACTGTCCCTATTATTATATTGGCCAAACAGGCAGGGCAATGAAGTTAAGATATAGAGAACATCTTTTGAGAAAGAATGGAGAAAATATACGCAACTAAACATTCGCTTAACACCTTTTTATTGCTAACCATACGCGGAAAAAAGTTAGAAGACACTTTAGTTTTACGTAGAGAAGATAAGGGGCGAAAGCTCGATCTTTGAGAGGAGTTGGAGATTTTTAAACATTTACAATCTAGAGATGGTACATATTAAATGATCAGCTTCATCTTGCGTGCAGACAGTTTTTCGAAGACTTTAAACCAATATTGTGAAAAAATTAACAGCCAGCGGTAACCGTTACGGTGTCATTACTTCAAAATTCTAGTTTATTTCATTTTAAGCTTCCGCGGGTTTCCCATTTTATAATTTGTACTAACACGTATTGACTACTGACGCTGAACCAATGTCACTAGGCGCATGCACCACTTTTCATGTTTATCTGGCGTCCGCGTCTTGCTCAGACTGCCAGTCGGCGGTTAGCGCGCCGCGCAATATGCTATGTTACACAGCATAGTTTATCATTTTACATGTTTGACGTGCCTTGGTTTAAAGGGCTACATTATGTGTACACAGATTGACGAGTGTTAATTTTCCACAATAATAATGTAATGTAGGTACTTGTTTCCTGTAGACTAAAAAATTTTTTTGTTAATTTTCTAGGTAAACGTTCCATGGTTTTTAATACGGTTTGTACATACCTTGTTTGTAACTTTTGTTATTTACTATAGGTCTATGTATCTTCTGAATAAGATTGATAAATCTAAGCCGCAGTAAAGTTCATTAAACTTTAACTTGCAGTTGGTTGGATGTTACTTCTACTGCCGTGAACTACCGTTGGTGCGTGCAGCCATGTTTAAGATCATCATTATCATCATCATTAGAACCTGATTATGCCTTTCAGCGTTCAGTCTGGAGAATAGTTCCTCTAATAAAATTCCTCTATGATCCCCTATTTCATGCTAACATTCATGCCTCGTCTGATGTTATGCTTTTTACTTCAAAATCATTCTGCACCGAATCTAAGTACTTTCTTCTCGGTCTACCTAGACTCCTCTTACCCTCCACTGCCGAGATCATGAGTCTCTTAGATAACCTTGCTTCTCCCATGCGTGTAACATTACCCCACCATCTCAGTCTGTTCGCTCTAACTGTTTCATCTATGGTGTTCATTCCAAGTTTTTCTTTGATTTCCTCATTATGGACACCCCCTGCCATTATTCCCATCTATTAGTGCCTGCAATCATTCTTGCTACTTTGATATCTGTAACCTCTACCTTATGAATAAGGTAAGCTGTATCCACCCAACTTTCACTCCCATACAACAAAGTTGGTCGAAAGATAGAGCGGTGCACTGCTAACTTAGTCTTGGTACTGACTTTCTTGATGCAGAAGAGAGTAGATCTTAGCTGAGCACTCACTGCATTAGCTTTGCTGCACCTCCACTATGTTGCCATCCTCTGAGAAAATACGTCCCAGGTACTTTAAACTGTCTACCTGTTCTAAATTTGTTCCTCCTATTTGGCACTCAATCTGTTTAAATCTCTTGCCCACAGACATTACTTTCGTTTTAGAGATGCCGATCTTCATATCATAATCCTTGCACCTCTGATCGAGCTCTGAAATATTAGTTTGCAACCTTTCAATCGAATCTGCCATTACAACTAACAAGGAAAGTACATGGGCTCGAACAAACATATCTGTATGAACGTTTGGTTACAGGATCTCTACCTACACCTCAATGTGCTGGTGGGTGTCGTTTTTCTGCAAAGCTCTGCAACCATGCTCTAGATAGGACTGTAGATGTAATTGTAGACGCCATACGTAATGCAGATATCTGAACTATAACTTATTTAATAATCATCGTACATGTTCTCTAGCGAATTGCCATAAAAAACCGTGATGATAGTTGCAACTTTAACCTTCTTCCCGAAAGACTGTTGGTATTCACTGCCACTGCTTCCATCGCCTCTTCTCGCACTTACCGTAACACTACCGCTTGCAAGGAGTTGTTCGTCATTATCATCCCTATTATCATGAGTTTGTAACAACAGTATCTAACTTATGATCATATTTCTGTACCTTAACAGATACGAGAAAGCATGCAAATGATTCATCTTCTACACTAATACCATCTTCACGAAGAAGGTTTCTTCGTAACTTCATCTCAACTAATCGCAATTTTATTAGCAGGACTGATTAGCAATCGCCGCCCCATCTGACGCTTCACCACCCAAATAACGTCACAAAACGCAACTTCTGAGGCACACTGCACCGTCCCTAGTAGCGACAGGTAAAAAGTGCAATGCGGCATGGCACACGCAGAGGCCTCTAACGGACATCTGGAGAGTTTTGCAGATCGGGAGTATTACTAGTGCCATAAGGAATCTTTACATTATCACATACGATTTTAGTGTACATGTGTTTGTTCGAGCCCAAGCACTTTCCTTGTAAGTCATCCGCATATGCGAGACTAGTTATTTTGTTTTGACCTATTTTAATCCCGCCCTGCCAGTCTACTGTTTTCAACATATGATCCATGAATAATATGAACAAAAGTAGTGAGATGTTTAAGATTAAAACCCCAAGGCTCCGTCCTCTCTCCCCTCCTCTATCTCCTTTATTCTGCCGACGTGCCTCAACCCAAACCTCCCATCTATCTCCTTCAATATGCTGACGGGACCGCCTTCCTAGCCCTCGCCCCCTCCCTTGCCCGTTCCCAGGTTTTGCTCCATTCCACCTCACGGAGTTCGCCTTGTGGTGTAACCGGTGGCTCCTATCCGTAAATCCAGACAAATCCCAGGCAATTGTCATAAGTCGTACCATCCGCTCCTTCCGTCTCCACGATTTCTATCTTACCCTCCACAACCGGCCAATCCGTCACACCCCCACCCTCAAATACCGTGGCCTTACCCTTGACCGCAAACTTTCCTGGACCCCGTACCTCAAATCCCTCCGTGAGAAAGCTCTGTCCCGCCTCAACCTCCTTAAACTCCTTACCGGCCGGACGTGGGGCCTCCACCCTTCCACCGTCCTTAACACCTATAAATCCATTATGCACCCCGTCCTCTGTTCCTTCCACCCCGCCTGGATATCGACCCCTCCTACCTTCTAAAAATACTTACAGATCCTGGAACGCCACGCCCTCCGCCTCGCATACCATATCCGACTCCCTTCCCCCACGCGGATCCTCTATGACCTAATCCCCTTCCCTCCTCTCCTGCAACACCTCGAATATCTCCGACTCCTTTACTCCACCAAACTATCCCTCCTACATTCACTCTGTGTCCTTTCCCAGGGCAACTTCCGCACCCTTCCCTTACAGGATGACGAACTTCGCCCCGATATCTACCCCTCCTACCAACTCTGATCCCTTTCATGTAGCGTCAGCGCCCCTCCCCCTTCCCCTATCCCCTCCCTTCCCCCCGCTGGCTGCCCCTATCCCACACCCAGGGTCTCGCCCAGCCCCCTTCCCCCTTCCTCCCCTCCCTTCCACTCCCCTCCCCCTCCCATCCCTTCCCCCTAGCCCCCATCCCCCGCACTGCGGGGGCGTCTCGACATTTTAATTAGTGCTCCAGAGTGTTCGTGACTAGTGATGTTTGGATGTGTTTTTAACCTGTGGCTCGCCGACAACGTCCGACATATTTTTTACCGTGTGCACCGTCCACCTGTCTTCGTTTTGCGCGTGTGTGTCCATCAATGTACTTTTACTCGTCACCATGGCTCTAAACAGTTTTATGAATATAGAGTGTGTATTTTATCTCCGCCTTCTTGTCTCTGTCCTCCAAATATTTTGTCTGTAAGTTTGTCTTTTTACTGTTCTCCAATTTTCACCTTGTCTGTCGTTTTAATTCTGCAAATTTTATTCCGTGTTTCATGTTCATTACCACTTATCATTTACATGTATCTCTCAGGGCTGAAGAGCAGCCACCGAAGCTGCTGCCAGCCTGCTGCCTGAAGTTACGGGTAGCATTAAAACATCAATAAAGGAAAAAAATACATTTAAATGTACAGCACTTGAACTTTATTCTACGGATGGAAGGAAAATTATACAACCCATCCCAGTGTTGCATAAATAAAATGGGTTGGAAGCGTTGTCAGGATGGAAGGCGGAGCGGAGAAGGCTTGTGGCTCCCTAGGAAAGGGTGGCTGAATTGCAATTAAAAGATAGGATGCAAGTTAATATTTAGTATATTCTGAAATACGGGATACATGGCGGGACTCGCCCTGGGGTCGGTTGCAATGAATGAATGCCAGTCTAAACGGATTAGAAAATGGAAAAGGTTATGGTAATGGTTACGGTTATGGTTCACACAGTTGGTGGCTGATACCGAACAGTCGCTAGGCGGGAGCGGACGGCATGCGGCCGTTCGCCCCGCACAGAGGCTAGGCCTCCGGGGTGCGTCTGTTCTGCACGAGAACTCAAACTGAAGAGAGCGAAGGACCTGATTCTCGCACCTCTGAGTCCTACTGCAGTAGCACACGTGATCAAACGTGGGTGTCTGCTATTGGCTCCACGGTAGCATGGAAACGTCAGTAGTTTCAGTACGGACGCCAGAAGGGTGGCGTGATTTTAGAATCAGCATTCAATACTGGTTCTGGCCGGATCTGTCCTGCAAGATGGACAGGCTTGGTCACGTTGTCAAGGCGTATGTCGCGGCGGAAGAACACTTGTAAAACTTAGGCGAAGTTTTGAAATAAATTTTTTGAATTATTTCCCTAGCCTGTTTTAGACTGGCTGGTCATCCTGTACACTCCCTCCCCCTTCCCTAGAAGTGGTGACTCACAAAGTTTACATGGATGCCAGACACTCCTGGGAAGAACGGGTTGCCCGAAAGGGGACCTAGTAACTAAAGGAGGAATGTGCTACAATGAAATCTTATTTAGTGTGAATGTGAGGGGAGTTACATGTAGTCAGATTTGGCTTTCAGGTATACAACAAAATTAGGAAATGTCATAACTCTTCAGAAATATGTCGAACCATGAATTGAATAACGTAAAAATTCAAACCAATTAACAGGGAATGGAATGTTACATTTAAAATTAACGCTTGTTTCACATGTTACGTGTCATTACTAAATTTGGTGAAATCAAAGTGTTGACACTGGCCAAACTGAATCAGCATGGGTCTTCTAATGGTTACAGGTGCTCCTAGAAATGTGTGGATGTTTGTGTTGTTTGGTAAATATTAATCTCGTTATTATACAGTGGAACAAATGTGAAATAAGAGGCTCAATGAAATCAATCCAACAGGAAACTGACAAATACACACCATTTTAAAATGCTTATAATCCGACTGGATTCTGAGAATCGTCATATGTGCCTTACTCTTCGTCAGCAATGGTAATACTACCGACGACAGTGCTGCTAAGGCAGAATTACCTTTTTACAACTGTCACTTCCGCGACCAATCCCCGCGTGGCGTTTTTCTCTTCCCCCTCTCCTCTCTCATGGTTCAACCCTCGAGGCTGATAGGCAACTTGTACCGTGCAGAGACGCAGCGTGTCAGTCTTAATTTGATTTGTTTCATTATTTTTGGTACCGTGGCTAAGCTTCACAAGGGTAGCTTAAGCACCTGTTGGACAAGTAGTCTGGCGAAGCGTATTCTGTTTGTAGGTCATGAATTAAACTTTATTCACATGAAGTGATGCCATCGACAAGGGATCTCAAATCGATTCCATATTTCTGGATTTCCGGAAGGCTTTTGATATTGTACCCCACAAGCGGCTTCTAATGAAATTGCGTGCTTATGGAATATCTCCCCAATTGTGCGATTGGATTCACGATTTACTATCAGAAAGGACACAGTTCGTTGTAATTGACGGTAAGTCATCGAGTAAAACAGAAGTGATATCTGGCGTTCCACAGGGAAGCGTTATAGGTCCCCTACTCTTCCTCGTGTTTATAAACGATTTAGGAGATAATCTGAATAGCTCCCTTAGACTGTTCGCGGATGATGCTGTCGTTTATCGGTCAGTGAAGTCAACAGAGGATCAAAAGCAACTGCAAAGCGATTTAGACAAAATTTCTACTTGGTGCGAAAAATGGCAATTGACACTAAATAAAGAAAAGTGTGAAGTAATAGACATGACCACTAAAAGAAATCCGCTGAACTTCAATTACGCGATAAATCAGTCAAACCTTAAGGTCGTAAATTCTACCAAATACCTAGGAGTTACAATTACGAACAACTTTGACTGGAGAGAACACATAGAAAATATTGTGGGGAAGGCGAACCAAAGGTTACGTTTCATTGGCAGAACGCTTAGAAGATGCACCAGCTCCACCAAAGAGACTGCCTACATCACACTTGTGCGTCCTCTCTTGGAGTACTGTTGCCCCTTGTGGAACCCTCACCAGGTGGGACTGACGGAATATATTGAGAAGGTTCAGAGAAGGGCAGCTCGTTTTGTTTTATCACGTTACGGGGGGGGGGGGGGGGGGGGAAGCACGTTGCACGAATTGGGGTGGAAATCATTAAAAGAAAGACGTTATTCATTGCGGCGTGATCTGTTTGCGAAGTTTCAATCACCGACTTTTAGTTCTGAATGTGAAAACATTTTGCTAGCACCCACCTACTTAGGGAGACATGATCATCCCAATAAAATAAGAGAAATCAGATCGAAAACGGAACGATTTTGGTGTTCTTTCTTCCCGCGCGCTATTAGAGAATGGAACGGTAGAGAAAAGTTATGAAAGTGGTTAATGAACCCTCTGCCAGGCACTTAAATGTGATTTGCAGAGTATCTATGTAGATGTAGATGTAGAAAGCCGAGCGTGTGTCGCATCCGCTGCGACCCGCAGACGGCGGTGCGCAAGATATGCGGGTATCGTGGCTGAGTGTTTTCCTTTAGCCCGCGGCCATTACGGTCCCGCCGCCGCCTCGGCAGGCATTTGTCTCCTCCGGCGCAAAATCGCACTCAGCCTCCCGCAAATGGAACGGAAGCGAGGTTCTGGCGCGCTCTCCAGCGGCGGAGTGAAACGCACCTCCGTCCGGATCCACTTGTCCCGCACCTGACTCCTCACAACCCGCGCGGACAGCTCTGCCGCCGTCGTCAGCTGGCTGTCTGCGCATCCCAGACACTCTGCCTTCACGAAATATCCCCGCCGTGTCCGTCGCTACTGAAGCAATCTCGCTCTCAGACGCAAAAGTGCTATAAGGAGCGATCGGAGACTTTCCGTCTGAGGGGAGCGTACGAGGTTAGGAAAAAAAAAAAAAAAGAAAAAAAAAAAGAAAAAAAAAACATTCTGGAGCATTCGTAATGTCCCGCCAGTGAAGTGTTGCAGAATGTGGTAAATGTCTAGCTGCCGGAAGTTTCATTTTAGTATGTCTGTTACTGTTGTTCAGTGCTGTATTGAGAAAAAAATTGCTCCGCGCAGTTTTCAAATTTCCAGATACATCTACATTTACATACATACTCCGCAATTCACCATAAGGTGCGTGGCGGAGGGTACACTGTACCACTACTAGGCATTTCCTTTCCTATTCCACTCCCAAATTGAACGAGGAAAAAAAGAATGCCTATATGCCAACGTACGAGCTCTAATTTCTCTTATCTTGTCTTTGTGATCTTTACGCGAAATGTAAGTAGGCGGCAGCAAGATCGTACTACACTCAGCTTCAAATTCCGGCCCTCTAAATTTACTTAACAGAAATTCACGAAAAGAACGTCGTCTTTCTTCCAGCGATCCCCAATTGAGTTGCCGGAGCATTTCCGTGACACTCGCGCATTGGTCGAACCTACCGGTAACAAATCTAGCTGCTCGCCTCTGAACCGCCTCTATGTCTTCCTTCAAACCGATCTGCTGCGGGTCCCAAATACTTGAGCAATACTCAAGACGTGGTCGTACAAGCGTTTTATACGCGGTCTCCTTTACAGGTGAAGTACATCTTCCCAAAATTCTCCCAATAAACCGAAGTCGGCTGTCTGCCTTACTCACAACTGTCCTTACATGCTCGTTCCATTTCATATCGCTCTGCAATGTTACGCCTAGATATTTGAACGACGCGACAGCATCAAGAAGCTCACTACTGATGCTGTATTCGAACATTATAGGATTGTTTTTTCTACTCATGCGCATCACCTTACATTTTTCTACATTGAGAGCTAGCTGCCATTCTTCGCACCAACTAGAAATTTTATCTAAGTCAACCTGTATGCTATTACAGTCAGATACAGACGACACCCTCCCATACACCACATCATCATCAGCAAACAGCCGCAAATTACAACTTACTCTGTCCATCAGATCATTTATATAGATAGAAAATAATAGCGGTCCTATCACACTCCCCTGGGGCACTCCTAGCTACACACTCGTCTCTGATGAACACTCGCCGTCGAGAACAACGTACTGCGTTCTATTACTTAGGAAGTCTTCCAGTCAGTCACAAATCTGTGAACCTATTCCATAAGCCCGTATCTTCGTTAGCAGTCTGCAGTGTGGCACCGTGGCGAACGCCTTTTTGAAGTCGAGAAAAACACAATCCGCCTGTTGCCCTTCGTCCATGGCTCGCAAGATGTCATGTGAGAAAAGGGCAAGCTGAGTTTCACATGAACGATGTTTCCTAAACCCGTGCTGATTCATGGAAAGAAGCTTTTCCGTTTCAAGGAAATTTACTATATTCGAACTGAGAATATGCTCCAAAATTCTACATGGAACCGATGTCAAGGATATTGGCCTGTAATTGTATGGTTCAGTTCTCTTTCCTTTCTTATACACGGGAGTCACCTGCGCTTTTTTCCAATCACTAGGAACTTTGCGCTGAATTAAAGATTCGCTATAAATGCAAGCTAAGTAGGGGGCCAATGCCGCAGAATAGTCTTTGTAAAACCGAACTGGTATACCATCCGGACCAGCAGACTTTTTCGTATATTTGTGCGGTCCTCCTGCGTGAAAGATTTCTTAAAGGTTAAATTTAGAACTTCAGCTTTCCGTTTGCTTTCTTCTATTACTGCCCCGTAATGATCAACTAGTACCTGGACAGTGGGCTTTGACCCGCTTATCGATTTTACATAGGACCAGAATTTTTTCGGGTTCTCGGAAAGATCTTTTGCTAAGGTATGGCTGTGATAATTATTGTACGCTTCACGCATCGATCTTTTTATAGACGCACGAATCTCTACTAACTTTTGCCTGTCATCATTTGCGTGTTCTTTTTTGAATCGAGAGTGCAACAGCCTTTGCTTTCTCAGCAGCTTTCTAACATTATTATTATACCACGGTGGATCTTTTCCATCCTTAATCGTCTTTACCGGCACATATTTCTCTAACCCTTCATTAACAATGCATTTAAATTTAGTCCACAATTCCTCTACATCCATAGTCCCAGAATTAAACGATGCCCATTCATTTTCTAAGTGCGATCGTAACATTTGCTTGTCGGCTTTTCCCAACAAAAACACGCTCCTAGCCTTCTTGACTGGTTTATGAACTTTGGTCACCATCGACGCTATGACGATATCATGATCACTAATTCCTGTCTCTACACAGACATCGTTAATAAGGTCAGGCCTGTTTGTGGCTATAAGGTCTAGAATATTTCCATTGCGCGTGGGTTGCCGGTTTAACTGCTCAAGACAGTTTTCGGAGAATGTGTCCAAAAGTAGCTCGCAAGACTGCTTGTCTGTACCGCCTGAAATGTAACTAGCGAGGTCCCAATCTATACTCTTAAGGTTGAAGTCACCTCCGACTAATATTGCATGGCCCGGATACCTATGCACTACCTGGTGTAGACTTTCCTTGAATGATTCTAAAACTGCTACAGCAGCACTGGGGGGCCGGTAAAAACATCCAACTATTAACTTTACTTCTTTTAGCCCTGTTATGCGTGCCCAGATATCTTCACAGTTACTTTCAACCTCGATCTCAGTAGAAACAATATCTTTGTCCACAGCGATGAACACTCCTCCTCCAGTTGTATCAGATCTATCTTTCCGATATACATTCCACGCTTCGCTAAATATTTCTGAACTTGCCACATCATCATTTAGCCAGCTTTCGGTGCCTAAAACTATCTGAGCGCAATAACTTCCATGCAGCGCTGCAAATTCGGGAACTTTGTTTCTAATACTCTGTAAGTTCGTGGCTAATATTTTTATGTTCGAATTTTTGTTCCGAACGTGGCCTGAATTCGCTGTTTGAATGCTGACAGGTGAGTGCTCATCAGAGTTAGCGCCTAGCCTAAAAAAAAACCCATGTGCACTCCACAAGTACTCTGCTACCCGAGTAGCCGCTTCCTTAGTGTAGTGCACCCCTGATCTATCTAGGGGCACCCTACAATTCCCCACCCGATAACGCAGATCCAGAAATCTGCAGCCGTGACTGTCACAGAGTCGGCGAAGCCTCTGGTTCAGACCCTCCACTCGGCTCCAAACCAAAGGACCTCGATCAACCCTGGGAACAATGCTGCAAAGCGACAGCTCTGCTTGCACCCCGCGTGCGAAGGCCGCTCGTAGGACCTGAGGATGTCCTCAGAACCCAAGCGACAAGCGTCATTGGTGCCGACGTGAGCTACGACTTGCAGTCGACTGCACCCCGCACCCTCGATAGCCGCCGGCAAGGCCGCCTCCACATCTCGGATGAGGCCCCCCGGCAAACACACCGAGTGCACGTTGGAATTCCTTCCAGATCTGGACGCTATCTGCCTAAGGGGCTCCATCACGCGCCTGACATTGGAGCTCCCAATAACTAATAATCCCCTCCCCCCGTGCACCTGCTCGGACCCTGCTGAAGGAGTGGCCACACTTTCACTCACAGGACGAACGGGCGCGGACGGACGTCCAGCCTCCACATCGGCCTTCCGCCTCGAGCGACGCGAACGCCGTACAACCCGCCACTCCCCTTGCGGAGAAGGCAGCTCGACGACGTCCGGTACACCTGAAGGTGCCTCGGTAGCAGGGACAAAGAGCGTAGCGTGAGACACCTGAGGTGTCCCACTCGAGGCATCTGACCCCCCACCACCGCTGCCTCCCGAGACAGCAGCCTGAAGACGGCTGACCGTAGCCAACAGCACGCTCAGCTGTTCGCGAACCGCGGCCAACTCCTCCTGCGTCCGCACACAGCAGGCACACATCCTATCCATCCTATCGATACAATTAACAGCAGTTAACAACTTTAAAGAAGCCTAGTACTCTAATGAAGGCGGATGGCTGCTGACTTAGCTGTGGTCAGTGGTAACTACACTGTCGAATCAACAAAACTGAGTCCGGCAGCTTTAGCGCTGTTCACGCTGCGGTACTCGTGGCAGCTGGCACTGGACTGACTGATAACGAGCTTAGTAACGGTCTCTGACTTGTTTTGAAATACACCGGTCAAAGACGAAGACTAAACACAACGGTATTTATCAAATACGATAGAATAAACTATTAAAACAGTAGTACAAACGAAATCTGCAAGTACGCGGGAATAAACCTCTTAAAACAGTACTACCGAAAATGAACTAGACTGGCAAATTAAATTTGACACAAATTAAATTCAGATACTTAGCGCTGTTGAAGCTCCGGCACTGGTGACAGCCGGTTAAATAAAATAACCTTCGCGATCCAGTCTATTTTGCTCGAAAGAATTAGGGGATGAGGTGAGTTATTGTACACAATATACACATTAAAACGTATTCTATTCAGATATTCGTTACAATACTAATTTGTGTCTGATACGGTACAATATTTTGCGGTCTCAACTCCTTAGTTTGGTATGCTTTTACTTAGAGCGAGGCATCATGGGGCTTCCGAAGTAAGAGTGATGTCAGTGGTGCCACAGGGGAGTGTCGTGGGTCCCTTGCTGTTCACGATATATATAAATGACCTTGCGGATAACATCGGAAGTTCACTGAGGCTTTTTTCGGATGATGCTGTAGTATATAGAGAAGTTGTAACAATGGAAAATTGTATTGAAATGCAGGAGGATCTGCATAGAATTGATGCATGGTGCAGGGAATGGCAATTGAATCTCAATGCAGACAAGTGTAATGTGCTGCGAATACATAGAAAAAAAGATCCTGTATCATTCAGCTACACTACAATAGTAGTCAGCAACTGGAAGCAGTTAATTCCATAAATTATCTGGGCGTAGGGTTAGGAGTGATTTAAAATGGAACGACCATATAAAATCAATCGTCGGTAAAGCAGATGCCAGACTTAGATTCATTGGAAGAACCCTAAGGAAATGCAGTCCAAAAACAAACGAAGTAGGTTACAGTACACAGTACAAACCCACAGCTTGAATACTGCTCACCGGAGTGGGATCCGTACCAGATGGGGTTGATAGAGAAAGTAGAAAAGATCCAACGGAGAGCAGCGCGCTTCGTTACAGGATCATTTGGTAATCGTGAAAGCGTTACGGATATGATCTATAAACTCCAGTAGAATACTCTGCAGGAGATACGCTCTGTCGCTCGGTACGAGCTTTTGTCGAAGTTTAATGAACATACCTTTACCAAGGAGTCTAACACCATATTGCTTGCTCCTACGTATATCTCGCGAAGAGATCATGAAGATAAAATCAGAGATATTAGAGCCCACACAGAGGCATAGCGACAATCTTTCTTCCCGCGAACAATACGTGATTGGAATAGGAGGGAGAACCGGTAGTGGTACTCAAAGTACCCTCCGCCACACACCATCGGGTGGCTTGCGGAGTAGGGATGTAGACGTAGAATAGTGAAAGTCATTCTTGTTGCCCTTTAATATGCTGTGTGATAACTTCAGGCGCCCAGTACAGTTGCACACCAACGTGGCATGGACAATATCAGGATATCAATCACCTCTTCAGAGATATTTGGCCATGCTTACATGGGTGTAATATCCATCTCTGCAACCGTTGTGGGAGGTGCTAGTCTGGCTACAATGTGTCTGGCAAGTGTATCCCAGACATGCTCAAACGGGTTTAAGTCCGGTGAACAAGCTGGCCACTCCATTCATTCAGTTCCTTCAACTACAAGCATGTTGTGCACCAGTGCAGCTCTGTAGGGACGAGCATTACCATCCACCAGAAGGAATCCATTGCCTATGGCACCAACGTGGAGCACAACAAAAGGTCGAAGTATCTCGTCTCTATACCTCTGAGCAATCAGACCAACATTCTGAACGACACAGAGGTCCTTACGTCCGCCAGTACTATATCCTACCTAAACCATTCGTCCACCACCATGACATGGTGATGTTTCATTAACATAAGCAGGATTGTTTCCAGTTCCACGTTCTCCAGATAACGACGATTGTCCGGTTGAACACAAAATCTTGACTCACCTGTGAACAGAACCCGGCGCCATTCTTTATGACTCCGATACTGATGTTCCTCCTTCCAGTTTATGTGGGCTAAACGGTGTCGCGGCTTTAATGGGACACACGCCCTAGGTCACATTCCCGAAGCCGACATCGGGCAATTTGTATTGCTGTTGCAAGTCCTCTTGCTGCCTGAAAGGTGCGTTGCAACTGTCTTGCATTCAGCCACCTGTCTTGACGGGCTGTTAACCGGAGATAACGGTCATCTCTTGCTGATGTTACCCCTGGTCCACCTTGGCCTTTCCTTCTTCTAACGGCTCATGTTGTCTGAAATCGCGTCCAGGTCCTAGAATTTATACTTTAGGACACTCCAGTAGCTTAAGCCAGCATCCTATTTGCCTGTACCGCTTCAGAACCTCCTATGGCTCTCCATGCCATAGCTTCAGGTAAGTCACGTTGCTGCATTGCACTACCTCCTCACTACACTATCTGAACCCAGCTGCTTGTGTAATTCGTTTACAAGAGTAAACACACGTTAACAGCAACCACTCCGCAGGAACTTTCTGTTATTACCGCTATCTCGGTTGCCGAAATTCTATCTCCACTCCAAGAACCGACAGAACCATTGTAGTTAATTCTGGCAATGACAATCCCAAAATTGTTTTAATCAGTGTATACCAGATAGCAGGATTAGAGGAGCAACGCACTTGGATTACGTCTTGCTTGAAAGTCAAGAAAACTATTGCAAAGACACACCAAATAATGCCGAGACCAAGGTTCAATCTTCACAAAGGGTGAAAACCTGGTCGAAAAGACGAACTTTTGCGACTCTTTATCAATGCAATTTGTAGGAAGGACAGTCTTTACTGTATGCCTACTGTGCACAACAGTATTTAAAAAGACTAAAGTGCTGTATTAAATGTACCCGTATTGAATATAAGAAAACATTATTGCAATTACTGTTCTGCCTAATTACATTCCCCGTGGATAAGAGACATTTCTACCTTGTTTTCGTTAGTGTACATTCTACTCACACAACTCTTCAACTGACAATGGTTGACGAAATGACGGGTGTGCAGTCTACTTATGTTTACATTTGTCCTCTGTCAACGCCAGAACGTGGATGTGTTTCATTACAATGGGTACCTGTGGAGCGCTGAGAGTGTTAACGTCAATGTTGTGTTATGTAGTTAATAACGTTATGTTTCAGTGAATGGTACACTATGGTACATTTTAATACGTCTTTAGAAGATGAAATTAATTACCGAATAAAAAATACAGGGTGCCATTTAAAAATATTACCGCTGTTCATATCTTTGTAAAAAACAAAGAAGGCAGTCATGCTGATTGATGTCCCCCTCACGGATAAAGAACATGTGCTTGAAACATTTTGTAATATGCATCTGGACAAATAGTTATTTAGGATGGTCAAGATAAATGGCACAGCCTGTATAAAGTATTGTTATTAATGTTATAGTGATTCTTTTGTAGATAAACCCTCTCGTTTCGTACTCCAGTGCAACGTAGTGACAACCCATAAAGTGTCGTACATTCAGCCGCTGGGGAGCGGCCGAGTGCATGTTCCGATGCGCGAGGCCTTTCCCCGTCGGGGGTTAGAACGCTCCTCGGGCATAGATATTTTTGCTGTCTTTAGTATAAGGTAGTTCATAAATAGTATGTAAGTTTAGGGACTGATGACCCCGCAGTTAAGTCCCTTAAAGAAAACCGTACCCTGTAACACCCTGAAAATAATTACCGCTGTTCTTGAATATCCTGCATAAACGTGATGTATAGGCAAGGGATCGTTGTAGTATTCTTGTCTGCACCACGTTTATCCATTTTTTGTGGCTGAAAGTACGAATAAAATTTACAGTGAATAAACATGCCACAGTAACAAAATAAACATCACCCACCAAAGTTATAATATCAAGGAAAATAAATTAGCTGATAACTGCAATTATCTCTGGGTAACTATGTAAACATATAATGTCGTTGAAACACTTTGATTATAGCCTCATAGCCCCATAGCCGGATAGTCGGTAAGCAGGAATACTAGACACAGCGGGACATTAAGAGAACGTACTGGCACACAGATAGCAAACAAAGTATTAACTTGCCTCAGCACATGCCAATGAGTACCCGGATACTTCCGAAAGACCAAACTAAGTTTCCTTACTCCTGCTCTAGCGGACAATTAAGCAAAAACTCATCGATATAAGGCTTTAAACAAGAACTGCATGGTAAAAAAGAAGCAAAATATTATCTAAAACCTTTTAAACAACAATAAATAAAACCATTATCACTCTTCTAAGGTAACTCAACTCACAGAAACACAAATTAAATAAGGTGGGCTAGCAAATTTTTTGAGAGAGAAGCAGATGAAACAAGCTACCTTAGTTTAAATACACAATAAAGTATGCCACCATATTTATAGTATGGATGCACAATGTTCGCCCACATCAACTGGCGAAATCACGATTTCTCAATTTGCAGGGCCGTGGGAAAAATAGATCCAAATGACATCCAATCATTCGTTAACCATCGAGCGGTTTGTGCTTCACCATGTACAGTCCATGTATACAAACGCTAGACGTTTTCCATGAACATAAACCACACTGTAAATACACAACTATCTATAAGCAAATCACAATGCAGCAATTCCCTTACAGCTCATAATTTGGAGGCAGCGGCATTTATGACGAATCTCACGAATTGTGGCTGTGCGTCTGTTTGTTTCACACGTTGTTATCATACTGGACCTTATTTCAGTAACACTCCCTATAAAGTGTACATACAGTTGGCGCTCTGGCAGTTCGTTTCATTGGCCTAGTACACTACAAATAAGTGTTCTGTAATACCTGTTAAGGACTCGGGTGCCTGTTTAGTTGATGACGTTATTACGTGCACATCAAATGTCAAATATCTGTAAATCTATCGGACCAAACTGCGTGATCATCAGTCCGTAGCTTACAAACTACTTAAACCTAGGTAAACTAACCTACGGACAAACACACACACCCATACCCCAGGGAGGACTCGAGCCAGCCGGCCGCGGTGGCCGAGGGGACTGAGGCGCTCCAGTCACGGTCTGCACGGCCACTACGGTCGGGGGTTCGAATCCCTCCTCGGGCATGGATATATGTGCCGTCCTAGTTCGTAAGTAGTTCGTAAGTAGTTTGTAAGTTTAGGGACTGATGACCCCGTAGTTAAGTCCCATAAGCTGTACAAACATTTGAACATTTGATTTGACTCGACCCTCCACGGCGAGCAACCGCGCGCTCCGCACCGAGACGCTTTAGACCGCTCGGCTACTCCATTGCGGCACGTGCACATCAAACCGGCCTAAGGTGCTCAGAGTAACTTTCCCTAAGCACATTTCGGTGATTCTCAAGAAGTGCGTCTATAACGCGGAGGTGAGTCCAGCTTCAGAGCTGGTGGCAAAGTCTGCTGGGGGCCCATTAGTGCGTGGTACAACGCTGTAACCATGCCCAAAGATACCGGTGAAGACCTCTTGGACAAGTAAGCTGGAGAAAGGTACGGTTTACTTGGTTGCTCCCCGTCGGAAATTCGTGTCGTCCCTCGGTCATGGGTATATGTCACTGTGCGTGTCCTCCTTAGATGGCTTTACGTAGGGGCTGACAAGTAGAATAGTTAAGACGCATAGATTCACAAACATTTGATTTTTGAACCCATAGAAGTGACAAGACAAAGACCATAAGCACTGGCTATTAAAACTTCTACACCACGAAGATGACGTGCTACAGACGTGAAATTTAACCGATAGGAATAAGATGCTGTGATATGCAAATGATGGGCTTTTCAAGCATTCACACAAGGTTGGCGCCGGTGGCGACACCTACAATGTGCTGACATGAGGAAAGTTTCCAACCGATTTCTCATACACAAATAGCAGTTGACCGGCGTTGCCTGGTGAAACGTTGTTGTGATGCCTCGTGTAAGGAGGAGAAATGCGTACCGTCACGTTTCCGACTTTGATAAAGGTCGGATTGTAGCCTATCGCGATTGCGGTTTATCGTATCGCGATATTGCTTCTCGCGTTGGCCCTTTCCATTGACTGTTAGCAGAATATGGAATCGGTGGGTTCAGGAGGGCAATACGGAACGCCGTGCTGGATCCCAACGGCCTCGTATCACTAGCAGTCGAGATGACAGGCATCTCATAAATGTTTCTTTTTATCTATTAAGTACTCTTCTGTCAACAATTTCATGTACTCGCCACTGAGACTTGTTCCTCAGTTGGGTTCTGTGGATCATGATAAATATTAACTTTAAAAAGCCTCTTCCTCGAGATAACGAAATTCCGGCCTACATTGTTCTCGTGTGCAGAGAACAACTATTATAGAAGAGGGCTCGTGAATTTCGTTTAGAAATCGTGCATTTCACTGTTTGTAGATGTTTGTGAAGCTTATGGGACTTAACTGCAGGGTCATCAGTCCCTACATTTACAAGCTACTTATGAACTAGCTTATACTAAAGACGGCACAAACATCCATGGCCGAGGGGGGATTCGAACCCCCGACGGGGAACAGTCTGGCGCGTCGTAGCATAGCGCCTCAATGAGCTCGGCTGCCCCACTGTGGCTGCATTTCACTCAGGGTGATTGAAGCAACTGGGTTCCTCGCGTCTACTGTATTCTCAGAACAAATGACTCCAGTGACACGTCATCTGCGGCAACACAGAAAAGGTAAGCATGAGAATGCAACTTTAAATTTCTTCTTTATGCCCTTTTAATTTTTTGCCGTATCAATTCTGCAATTAGGCTCGAACGTCAGTTGGTAGACCATATAGAACGAACGGGCCTAGCTGTGATTAAATATTATGGTCAAGGTTATGGGGACAATCACATTTTAAATTTTGTCATAGGAAAAGCTGTAGAGAATAATCAAGAAGTAATTTATACATTATATTTTTAAGGATTTTAAGTGAAAATCTTAAATTTATATTGATTGAAATGACCGATTTCGACTATATACAACGTGCATTATTATGTGTATCTGCTGTCATTCCGCCTCCGCCTCCACAAAAATTTACTTCATCAGAAACTGTGTAGCATGTTGATGACGAAGTTTTATATGAAAATATACCGTATTCTTAGCGATTTTTCATCGTGACGAGAGATTCTTTATTTCTATAAGGTTTCTAAAGTTCATACATGAAGCAGGGAAACATTCTGATCTGAAGATGACGATTTATACCGTCGAAACCGGACTTCAGCATAAGACAGAAAATTGGTCTTCATGCTCAAAACGGATAAATCCTGGGTACTAAATACTGAAATTTCTCCGAAATTATCTATCGTATTTCGATGGCTGAAACGCGGTTAAATTCATCTCTTTGAGATCTACGTTACTAGCAACAGAAATTATAGTTCAATTCGAAAAATATAGCTATGTCAAGAGTATACGTTGCTACGTGATGACCCTTACAATTCATTTGGGTGAAAAAAGAATTACGGTATTTTAAACGATCCCAGAAATATTTGAGGCGAACAGCTCAGTTGAATCACCCTGTATATTATTTCTCATGAACTTCGAAATGAGAACATGTACTTCAAGACGCCAAATGATACACTAGAATTACCGAGCAATGGAGTGGGTAGCTGCAGAGACTCGTATATTGCTAGTTTTACTTCGTCGCGATATGCTGTTTACTCTTGGAGGATATTGCACTATCTGGTGTGTGCAGTCTCTTCTGTACACAAAAAGCTGTTTCTCATTATCCTACCAAAAAATCTTACTCTGAAACTGGTTCTACCTACAACCGCGCTATGTTGTTTTTAACATTAGATGAGAATTATGTACTTAAGTGTTCGATACCCAACTTTAAACATATATATGTCTCAATTTTCGAAAAAAAAAAAAAAAATACTCATATAACGATTGTGAAACACGATTGCACCATATCTTTATATAATGGGCCCTAAAGATCCCCGTTTTGTTTAAAGCTAAAAACTCCCTCACGATTTAGGAAACATTTATCATTTATTAGTTGGGTACAATTTGCAGCAATCAGTTGCAGGGCCATAGATTTGTTTACGAACTGTTTCAGGAAATTATTGCTCTTCTTCACGTATCTGTACAGGAAAGAGTTACAGAATAATATACAAGTATCAATATTTCATAAAATATCGAAGTACAAGCATAGAATTAAAGATTCAAGAGCTAAAGCGTATATAAAAGCCTCAGATTTGAAATGGTAATACACTATGCTGCTGTATTCCGATGAAAGTAATTAAATATAAAAATAAATAAGTTCATACACACTAAAGATTTATAGTTACTTATATTAATTGTGTCCTGTATGGTTTAATAACACTGAACATAAGGTCTATAATTCGCAAAACAAGCTGTTAACATGTGCTTCTTTGGATAAACCACGTAATAAGTGTAAAAAGGGAAAAGGAAATAAACTAATAAGATACAAGAGTTATCCAAACACAGTGGTCTTAGAACAATGGTTTATGACTCAGTTGGGCGAATAGTATGTCGGTTATGCATACTTAAAAATCCTTTTTTTTTCTAAGACCACTGTATTTTTATAACGCTTTCATCTTATTACTTTACTTTTTTAGCACTACTACATGGTTTATTCAAAGATGCACATGTTAACAGCTCATTTTGTGAGTTCTAGCATAATCTCTGCACTTGATATTCAGTGTTATTATATCATGCTGTGAACAAACAGAGCACGATTAATGGAAGTAATTATAAATCTTTCTTTTTATATTTCATGGATTTTATCAGAATACAGCAGCATGGTGTATTATCATTTCAAATTCTGCAGGGTTTCAAGAACGATGTATATACTCTGTACCTACACTGTATCTCTTGCCACTTTAATTTGCGTGCTTGTACTTCGATCTTTTCCGTAATATTTATATTTCCATATTATTATGTAACTGTTACCTGTAGAGGTACCTAAAGAAGGACAATAATTGTCTGAAATCGGTTGTAAATAAATCTACAACCACGGATCTCATAGCTGTCTTTTTTAACCAACAAATCACAGTTGCTATAATGCTTAAAATACTCAGTTTATTAATTACGATTTATATTGTTTGTTTCTTATTGTACAACCGTCTTAAAATACAAAATTGGGACTAAAATAAGCCAAGATACAGAGAAAGTGTATCCGATATTATTCAGGATTAGTATTGCCTTTGGTCGAAATTCGACCAGTTGTGTCATGAAAATGAAAAAAAAAAAATGTAATTGGAATTTATTGAGAACTGCAAATTTATAGGTTTTATGTGAGTGCTATGAGAACAGGTGAAAGAAAGGGCAAAGAGGAAACATGAGACAATGAAAGACACAAATTAGGGAATTAATTGCTTTAGCTCACAATTTAGCATTACGATACTTCAGTAAAAACAACATTTTTCGTAAAAATCCTTTCATCATTCGCTAAATATCCTTGTTCTCTATGTTCACAAATATAAAATTTCAAACCATCAAAGGATCGAACTCTGCTTGCTGCAACATATAGCTGGCCATGGGTGCAAACTAATTTATTAATAGAATCCCAACTTTTTCAAATTTTTGAGACTTTTTAAAATACTGCATTCATAAACTGAATTGTTCAATTACATTTAAAAACTTTATTTAAGAGTTAATAATTGATCGTTACGAAGAATTTAAAAAAATGGGGGTAGTAGGAATCGAAACCAGAACCTTAAGATGGGAACTCCAAGCGCTGACTGAGCTAATTTTACCTGAGCTAATATGATACCTATAATGGGTTATAATATAATGGTAAAACTTGTGGAGAATTTGGAGTATCATCCTAAAATATCTTTTTCTTTTTACCAGTGTCCACGGCTACGTGCACACATAATTTTTATATTCGCAACATCTATGACAAACCACCTTTCGAATTATGTACTTTTCATTGGCCTTCTTGTATGATTAATATTAAAAAATCTGTACCCTCAGTTTTTTTCGTATTTATATAATGATGTCAAACCACAAGTCTTATTTACTAAATGACTTCAAATTTCGTCTAACTAACATCGAAATTCTGAAAATTGAACTCAGTTCATAAAGTGAACACACACAAAAATATTCAAAATAAACACTCTTACGAATTATCATATAGAGTACTTCAGTTGAAACTTTGATCTGCAATATTAACTTTTGCGTCCCCTGCTTTGTTTGGCGACTTGCTTGCTGTTTACAGGAACTGGCGCCTGCCGCGTTGGCAGCCCGCAGTGTCGCGCTATCGGAGGGTAGCCGATGCGGCAGGCGTTTAGTACCGCGGTTGTAGAACGTGCCATACATTGAAAATCCGTAGCCAGCCATAGTTCGTTTCAGAATAAAACAAACTGACAGGTAACATAATACAGCATTGCATATATTGCGCGTACGGTTATTGTGCCATTGTGTATACTTCTACAACTTTTTTCCAACAATAAATCTTAAAAGGATAGAGGGCTGAAAAAGTATAATTAACTACCATCAGTTGGTGAAGATATAGTATAATTCTGTAAGAAAAATATACAATATTAACAAACAAAAAATCGGTTTCTCTTAAGTTGTCTCCCCCAGAGACATACGAGGTACGTCCAGAAAGTAAGTTCCGTTTGGTTATATAAAACAAACGTGTACAGATACAGAAAAAATATTTATTGTACAAAAATCTACAACGGTCAAACTACTTTTCCACATAGCTGCCGAAATTTTGCAGGCACTTGTCGTAGCGCGGCACAAGTTTCTGTATGTCTTCTTCATAGAAGGTTGCCGCCTGTGTATTCAGTCATGTGGTAGCATGTTCTTTCAGCAGGTCATCATCGTTGAAGTGTTGTTCACAAAGGATAGATTTTAGGTGTAAGAAGAGGTGAAAGTGGCTAGGAGCGAGGCCCGAGCTGAACGGATGATGATCAAACACGTCCCAGTGAAATTCCCGTAAGAGTTGTTTGGTCATATTCGCCACATGAGGTCGGGCACTTTCGTAGAAACAAACACCACCTTTTTATGGAAATCCTCTTCTTACACCTAAAATTTGTCCTGTCAACATTTCAATGATGACGAGCTGAAAGAACATGCTACCATATGGCTGAATACACAGGCGGCAACCTTCTATGAAGAAATACAGAAACTTGTGCCACGTTATGACAAGTGCCTGCAAAATTTCGGCAGCTATGTAGAAAAGTAGTTTAACAGTTGTAGATTTTTGTACAATATATATTTTTCTGTATCTGTACACGTTTGTTTTATATAATCAAACGGAACTTACTTTCTGGACGTACCTCGTACATTAACTAGACTGGCAATGCCTTATGCAGAATAATTGGTGTCGCTGAAGCAGTCGTCGCCATATTACTACCATACAGGGCTTGTAAAGAACTGTTAATGATAAAATAGTCTCAAGAAATAGGACTAAAGTGATAGAAGTACGCTACCTTTGTAGTGTTGACGTAATGGTCAATATATGCGCCGTGTTTGGCTGTAATTTTTAGTACAGCAGACGGAAGATACATTAGTGCGTTCTTGCAAAAATTGCAGTCTGCTTTAAACGTCAATATATGCGCCGTGTTTGGCTGTAATTTTTAGTACAGCAGACGGAAGATACATTAGTGCGTTCTTGCAAAAATTGCAGTCTGCTTTAAACGTGTGCATATTTTTCTTGATGTTCATATTATAATAAGATTTACTATTTACGTGTTACATTAAGCTAGTACGCTAATATTACCTCTACTTCAGAACCTGTTTGCACCAATGCGAAAAGCTTAAAACCTCATTTTAGTCATTAGTTGGCTAAGTAACATACACAAACTTTTTGACGTTTCTATTGGTAAGATGGCGGCGTCAGGCTTCACTAAAACTAGAAACTTTGCCAGACTACTTAATGTATGTCTGTGGTCTTCTCTAAGTATAATATGTCTTAAATGTCCTGAAAGGCTTACGCAGGCTAAGGCACTTGGGTCAGTGCCGTAGGGTCCGGCCGAGGGTACGGGATGGTACTCCACTTAGAAAAGAAGGACAGAAGGGAAGCAAAATAGACGGAAGAATTAGTAAAATTTGCCAGTCAAGTGAAGTCTCTCACTATGTTAAAGTGATTGCTGAGCATCTGCCTTCTGTAGCCTTGCAAAGAGAAAGCTGCATCCGCAGACTGATGCATGACGCTGTAGAGAGGGAAAGCTGACGTGATGGGAGGCTGCACCTCGGCCGCGGTGGCCGAGGGGAATGAGGCGCTCCAGTCACGGTCTGCACGGCCACTACGGTCGGGGATTCGAATCCCCCCTCGGGCATGGATATTCGTGCCGTCCTAGTTCGTAAGTAGTTCATAAGTAATTTGTAAGTTTAGGGACTGATGACCCCGTAGTTAAGTCCCATAGACAATACAAACATTTGAACATTAATTGACTGAGGCGCTCCAGTCACGGTCTGCACGGCCACTACGGTCGGGGATTCGAATCCCCCCTCGGGTATGGATATTAGTGCCGTCTTTAGTATAAGGTAGTTTATAAGTAGTTGTAGGTTTAGGGACTGATGACCTCATAGTTAAGTCCCATAAGATATACAAACATTTGAACATTTTTTTTTAGGCTGCACCCTAGCACTGCAGAATGGCTAGTTGCCACAAGGCCTGTCTCGATGCTGCTTGTAGGGCTGGAATATTGATACCGTAAAAGTCAAAGGCCAAATAGTGGCAGTGGTCACCTAGATTACCACACGTCCGAACTTGCCACCGCTTGCAAGGGATCTGTCTGGCCTTGAACGCTCCCGATCATAAAGACAACAGTGGTCTGTAAAATTTCCATGCATTCTAGCACAAGTGACATTTCTGAAGAGAGAAGCAAACTAATAGGCTGTTAGCCACTCAAAACCGGAAAGAATCTTTTCAGATCCAAATAGATACTCATCATTGGTACCGACGTGAGCCACCACCCGCAGGTGGCTGTATCCCGTACTTTTCCTGGCCTCCGGTAGGACCCGTTCCACATCTGGAATGACTATACACGGTATGCACACGGAGTAAAATCAGGCCTGCAACTACTCATTCTATTAGTTGCAAAGAGATGAAACAAATAAAGATGGTTGCAGAGTACTGGGACAGACTATGGGTTCGGATAGCCCTCTGTACCTTCCTGGACGTCAAGGGGGCTTTTAGCAACACGACCTTCGATTCCATGTTTAGGGCAGCAGATGTGCATGACCTAGGGACTACTATATGTAGGTGGACTAGGGCCATGCTCAGTGGAAGAAAGGTAGAGGCTACCTTGATGAATGAAAAACTGGTAATCAACACCACTAGGGGTTGCCCGCAAGGAGGAGTTCTTTCCCCTTTATTGTGGAATCTAGTGGTGAATGATCTCATTGGAGAATTAAACTCTAGGCAGTACTTTTGCCAAGGATACGCAGATGATCTTGTCATAGTAATACTTGGCAAATTTGCTGACACTGTCAAGAATATGGCACAAGGTGCGTTGGACATTGTGCAAGACTGGTGCAGAAAACAGGATTTGGGGGTTAGTCCTAAGAAGACTGTTGTTGTACCATTCACAAAGAAGCACATCCAACATTCAAGTTGGAATCTAAAGCTTTTCAATGAAGCGCTACCTGTGAAGGAGACAGTGAAATATCTAGGGGTTACCTTAGATGAGAAAATGACATAGACCCCTCACGTTAGGAATATTTGCTCCAAAGCAAAAGGTACTCTGGTAAGTACCAGAAGAGCTTGTGGCAAAAATTGGGGCCTGAGCCCCAAGGGTATGCACTGGATATACAACACGGTGATTAGACCCAGGATCACCTATGGGGCGGTCGTGTGGTGGAAGAAGATAGAACAGCAGGTTGCTGCTAAGGAGCTTGGTAAGGTGCAGAGATTAGCCTGCTTAGCCATAACAGGCGGAATTAGCAGCACACCAACTGCTGGGATGGAAACCATGCTGGATATGCCTCCATTACATCTTTGGGTCAAGATGAAGGCAGCGGTTGGTGTATACAGACTCAAAACTGGCAAAAACTGGAACTCTTTGGGATATCAAGAATCACACACTAAAATAGTGAGTGAGGTAAATATAGGAAAGGTTGGGGAAATGCCAGCCGACTATATTATAACCCCATACTGCTTCAACAAGCCTTTCAGTATAACAATTGGAAGTAGGGAGCAGTGGGAGAAAATAGTTCGACACCGTACGGGGGATATAGTCTGGTTCACTGACGGGTCAAAATCAGACCAAGGCGTTGGATCTGGGGTATACGGGGTGCAACCAAGACTGGAGGGCGTCATCTCTCTAGGGAAACTGGCCTCAGTATTCCAGGCCGAAATCACTGCCATCAGGTCGTGTGTGGAGGAGAATTTGCGTATGTGCTACAAAGATCGTAGAATCTATATCTATTCAGACAGCCAGGCAGCCCTGAGATCACTGGCAGCTCCTGCAACAAGGTCTAAAATTGTTGCAGAATGTCACAGGGCTCTGATGGAGCTAGGGGAAAGCAATAGAGTAAACCTATTGTGGGTCCCTGGCCACTCGGGGATCAGTGGCAACGAACATGCAGACAGATTAGCCAGGATGGGGACAGAGACTCCATTTATTGGACCGGAACCTGTCCTGACAATCACCAAGGCAATGATCAAATTGGAGCTACGTAACTGGCTCAGAAGACAGCACGTAGAATATTGGACCAAAGTCCATCATCAGAAACATGGCAAGGTAATGATGCCAAAGCCATGTTTTAAAAGAAGCTCTGCAATCCTGGGCCTGAACAGGAGAGAGATTAAACTCATGGTTGGATTGCTGACAGACCATGGGAATTTCAAAAAACACCTACATACAATAGGAATAACAGAAGAGGACCCTAAATGTAGGATCTATAATGAAGGTGATGAAACTGCATCACGTCTAATCTTCGAATGTATTGCATTGGAGAGTAAAAGGCACATAACATTTGGGACAATCAGACGCGAAGAAATTGTGTCTAATAAAGAACTGGTAAAGGGACTCCTTGCACTGTTCAAGGGCATTGGTTCGCTTTACTAGATATACAGGGAGCAATTCCGCACAATAAACTTAGTTTCGGTGCGGGTAGTGGCGGGTTGGACCAAGACTGTTTTGACTTCCCTGAGAAAATCAAATCAAATCAAATCAATGGGTTCGGATGGCGAAAGACCTTCAAAGTTACTGTAAAATAAATATCGAAAGTTCGTCGTTCAAAGATTCAAAGTACGTGGAGTAAAGAAGGAGGTTTCAAATCATTATTTCTACCTCCGGGCACGCGTGGGTTAATAACGGCTAAGTGTGGGAGCAACTAAAGCGCAGAAATTCAACCGGGATAGAAGATCGCGCACATTAAAATGAATACATGGAAGAACAATTGAAATGTTAGAAGCCCGAAGGGGAAAGACTAGTCGAACTAGCTAAAGACTTTGTTCCAAAGGTCGTCCACGTGTTCATAGCCACACAAACAAACTCCCTCCAGAAATTCAAAAAGCAAGTAAAAATCATTGCCACGACCCAGGAAACACTGAGGAAATGGTTCTAAGAATATTAGAAACCATGAGGAGTAAGTTACTACAATTATCTTGAGTCCACAGATCGCCTAACAAGTACCAAGCATTTCTCGGAACTGCAAGATTCACATCCTGCTGAAATCTACCAAAATTACGGAAAATTAATTGGAAGGCAATGCTACACATTGCAGAAACTTAATGGATAAACTGAATCGGGAACGAACCTTACACATTAAAAAGTTCGTGTAAGCAAAGGGCTACCACAAAGACGCAAAGAGTCATGAGAGGATTTCAGTACTCACCCAAGAACCAGCATCAGGTCGCTCATCGCACGTTTCGGGACCCCAGGCTTTTTTTATCCGTGTGGTATGGGGAAGAGGGAGTGTTCACAGCGTTTAGGCAAACGCAGGTAACCAATATGTCACCGAGTACACAATGGCAGAGGGAGAGCCATTCCGAGCTAATCCGCGCCACCCTACACCAAATACTGAGCAGTTGGCAGTACTTCAGGTAGGAAACTTGACGTTAGGGAGAGCTTGGTCTGAAATGAAAATAACATAGTATTGCAGGATAGCGATAGCCAATAGAATTGCATACTGGTGGAATCTTTGCCTCCATGCGGCAGGCATTGTGGCGTTTTCTTGTGAATTTAATGTAAGTATATTCTGCAACATTCGATGCTGTTTACATTTACATCTGATTACAGAAAGAAGGATGAAATAAAAATTCTCACTTGTCTCAAATATTTCGCAGTTTATTTCGCAGTATGTTGCCATTTATGAGTATATACTCAGGTAGAAAAGTAAGCTTAAATAGCTGCAAGTGAAACTAATGGTGTAAAATTCATGTTTTCCCTTTATCACAAATGTCTGTCTCTTTCCAGATATGTGACGATTTCCTAGTGTGTGGTCAGGCAGGATAATAAGAATTTTATTGCTGCTCTTGGATAAATTTAAGCTGTCCTCGTAGTTCCATGCCCGACAAGATTTATTTTATTTACTAATGGTTCCTTGACAGAAGTTTATCACTAGGATGTAGAACGTGTCAGTTTACTGTAATAATAATCCCATCAAAAACAAAAAATGTGCAAAAATGCAAGTCTTGCGACGAATTCCTTCCACCATAAAAAGTCGTGAGATCTCGCGGGAAACCGAGTCGGTTATTTTAGTTAGTGTTCATGGATCCACTTCTTCAGCACCTTGTCATAATATTTTATCTAATTATTTATCTACCAACATCTGTAGTATTTATATCAAAATTGTACATCTTTATCTCTATACTTATATGACGAATTTGTTGTCTGTCTGTCTGTTCTCTTATAACTCAAGATCCAGACAACCAAATAACGTGAAATTTGGTACACGTTCACAAAATAACATGCAAATAAACAGTTTTGTACGCTTCTACAGAAAACCTTATTTTAAACCCGGGCGAAGCTGCGTACTTGCAGCTAGTTTCTATAATAAATATAATAACATGGCAATCGCGCCAAAATATGACATCAGAATAAATATTATGATCTGACAGTTGCACATCGTCATAATGATATAACAATAATTTACATTCCATTATACAACCAAACGTAAGCACATAATAATAAAGTACACTCAATTCTGCATAAAGTTCTTAAATGTTAGTTTATGTTGCCATGGGAAACCAAGCAGGTTACTTTAGTTAGTGTTCATAAAACCACTTAATTGTTATCTAATTAGGAATCTACCAACATTTATAGCGATTATATTAGCATTATACATCTTCAATTTTATAATACATATAATGACATCGCAATTGCACCATAAAAGAATGACATCAGAATACATATCTACATATAATTTATATTCCACTATATAACCAAACGTAATCACGTAGGAATGAAATACCTCACATTTGCATAAAGTATTTTAAATATTAGTTTACGTTACCATGCGATTGCCAAGTCATTATATTTAATATAGAAATAAAGATGTATAATTTTGATATAGTCACTATAGATGTTGGTAGATAAATAGATAAAAAATTATGACAAGGTGTTGAATAGGTGGATCCATGAACACTAACTAAAATAACTGTCTTGGTTTCCCGTGAGATCTCACGACTTTTTATGGTGGAAGGAATTCGTCGCGAGACTTGCATTTTTGTACATTTTATATTTTTGATGGTATGTCACTTCTTTTTGTAGGTAGTCCTTACCAGTAAAATTTTTTGTACATCAGTCAGGATTTTCTTAAAACCTATTCCCTGTCTCTTTGGTTTGGTGTGGTTTCGTCCGGTTTGATGTAACAGTATTTGGGAAGTCTGAAAAGTCGATTATATTGTTATTGTTCAAACCTTTCATCATGTACAGTACTGCAACCTGTGATGGCCAACTACAGAAATATCAACAAGTTAGTTTGTGAACTTTATAATATATGAAAGTTGGCGACAAGGTACATTTTCCTGTATAAGTGAAAGTAGTAGTTATTATTTTGACTCGTATTTACTGAATGATCATTTTATTTCATGCAACAGTAATTCAAATAAAAAGAATCTTTGCTTTATAGTGCACACGATTGTATCGTATGAAAATGATTACATATAATTGCATAAATCTTTCTCATAAAATCAGTACAATTAAAACTTATGACAGATACAGAATAAAAGTAATTTCTTTCTTCAGAAAAAAATCAAGCCTGAGAGTGTTAATAATAACTATGAAATAAAAGAGGAATTTCTATAATTTTCATCGTTGTGGGCTCCAGCTGGAAGTGGTTTTGGACATGCTGATGATAATTTCCTGTGACTTTTTGGACGTTAGACCCTTTCTGGGATTGTGTTTAGCGTGCCTGGTGGAAGTCTTATGGTAACGCCACAGGGGCGACTGGCGCGTCGATGATGATGAAATGACGATGAGGACAACACAACACCCAAACCCCGAGTGGAGAAAACCTGCGACCAGACCGGGAATCGAACCTGGACATCCTACATGGCAATCTACTACGCTGCCCAATGGACTGTGGAGGCGGACGCTTTTGGAAAACAAGCTCGTTTTGGCATAATTATTTAGTGAACTTGCAGTATAATGTACGCTGCATTAGTTCCGTATTTCATTCCCCTCATTTTTTATGAAATACAACTTGATAACTTTTATTTCACGAAAGTCTATTTATTTTTGGAGATAATCCTGTTCATTTTCTTCTCTGGTATCATTTGTTGTACATCAGCAACGGATTTTCTTAAAGGCCAATCCCCATCCTTTTTTTTTTTTTTTTTTTTTTAATTTTTCTCAGAGGCTTTGACGCAACAGTTTTCAGCATACATATTAATAGTACGTTAGCGCTCGCACTAAAACCGATATTACACTAACTGTACTAATCTCCTCTACACATTCGTCCAATATTCTTTCATAAAGAATCTTTAACGTGGCGCCGAGGCCGGTCCACAGACATACAACTTATAGACCATCATAAACTGAGTTTACACTAGCAAGTTACAGCAGCAATTTACTTGCTGGTAGAAACTTGCCGAACTACTTGCGAGTCTAAATACGACACAAAGTGAACTTGCGGCCGTTGCTACATCTTGCACAAGCGATTTGCTGCAAGTGTCCGACTTTCAGTGTGAACAGTGTGCAGGAAGCTTCTGCAAGTTACTTGCAGCTTTTAGGATTCATTTTTATTTTCTGCAAGTTGAAATCGCAAGTTTTTACAAGTACGTCGTCTACATCAACACATAGCCTACTTGACCTTTTATTGAATATTACGATTCATTTCATACAAACATCCCACGTACTATATGTTACGAAATAATAGAAATGGAGAATAAACGAGTATTAAGAAAGCAAGATTACAAACATTGAATGAAGCTGTGGAGCACTTCTCTGAAATATGGAATGTGTACAGTGATTTTAAACACAGATACAGGAAAGATGTGTACATGTTTAGCAAATTTAATTTATTGCGATAAATCTCACAACAAACTTTTCGCACTAACAGAGAGAACAACGGTAAAAAACAGGAAGGGGCTCTTAGGAAAGTAGTGTAACAACTCTTCCTTGGCTGAAATAACTATGTGATATGTGTCCTGTTTTGATGATAAGTCCAACTGATGTTAATAAACAACCCAGATAATTTATAGAAATGTTCTAGAAAAGTTTTCAAAGCTAAAGTTCTTGAAACGGAGTTCTAGCAACAAATTGTCGGCTAAGTATCCTCTCAAACCGAAATATTCATCTTTTTTGTGTTCTTTGTAGTAAAAGATCTACAGTCTAAATGAACCACCTACTCGTCATTTTACTTGTTCTCACTATATGTACTTGTGAACGCTGTCTGCAAGTTATTGATGCAAGTTACTTGTCAAAGTACTTGCGGAAGTTTCTTGCTTACTTCTTGCCAAGTGTTGTGTAAAGACAGCTGCAAGGGAATCGCAATAACTTCTGGAAGCAACTTGCTAGTTGAAAACCCAGCTATAGACTTATAGTTAATATGTGTCTGTGGCACATCGCTGGTATAAAAACATCGGACTATCGATATTTCCCTACTGAAGATTCAACTCGATGATCTAAAAAAAAAAAATTGTTTAGCCTAATATGCCAAGCCACAAATGAGATACGTGAATATAAATGTAGGTTCTGTTTTGTATACTATATCTTTCTCTAGTACACGATAGTGTTGGCAGCGACGACGAATGAGACACCGGAAAACCAATCACGTAGAGTAAGAGGTTGTCTTTCGTGTTGACCTTGAAGTAAATAATTAATTTTGTTCCTGCTCTACAGTTGACAGGTTCTTCTATGTACCCCTCATAAAGCGAACATTTCAATGCCAACATTTGCACACTACGCCAACGCCATAAGTAAAATATAGCCTTTACGTCAAAACTCTAGATGTGGCGTAATTATATCAATTTATCCCTATTTCTTATGACTGTTATATCCTTATACAAATAATTGATAAGGTGTTTAAACTGAAAGGGAGACAAATAATACTGTATTGGGTAGTGCCAGTTTAGTAATGGATGTCATTGGTTCTGCAGAGGATTATTTGTTTTGGCATCTAAAACATTGATATTCTCGGACGTCGTTGTTTTCCTTTCGATGTTCACCGCACATCGATATCGTTGAAATTATGTTAACATTAGGTTCGTTCAAAGAGCTGCAGGACTGCAGCTTACTGCAGCAGCAAAGAAGGCACTACCGCGCATGCGCGGTACCGAAGACGTCAGTCAGTTTGCAGGAGGAAATTTTCCCTGCAGCTGAAACAGCCAAGAAGCTGCAGGACGCTGCAGCCGGGAGCTTCCTTGAACAGTCGGTAGGCTGCAGCACGCTGCAGGATTGCTCTTTGAACACGAATTTCCGTACTGCGCATGCGCGGTAGCAGCCCTGTTTTTCTAATAACGATCATCCCTAGGGCAGTAGTTGGTAGCACTTCAGTTTTTGACGTTCACTTTTTATTATAGATGGAGAATTTAAATCGTCCAAACATCATTTCGTTTTACCACTCTTATTGGCTATGTACAGTCATGATTTTTGTGCACATCCACAGAAAACATATTTCGAATTATGTAAGCTTCATTGGCCTCCTGCTAAAATTATCGTAGAAAATAGGTACTTCAATTTTCAAGTTCGCGTACAATGGCGTCCCCACATCTCTGCCGTGTTGTGGTTTGAAACCAGCGTCTAACGTTTTTGCTCCCGGTCTAACGTTTTTGACCCGCGTCATGTGACGGAATTTTCGACATTATGAGCAACGGTTTACTTATTTATAGCTGAAATCAAGCTAGAATGTAAATGTCATTGGTACTGTTTTCATTTGCAACAATTGAAGCTATATCGTAGCAGTTATTCTTCATTCTCTAATCAGGTGCCACATGTCATTTCTGACGACTCTTCACTTACAGTTAGCAGAAAGATGACGGTTATGTTAAAATGAGAAAATAAAAAAAAAAATAAAAAAAAAATAAAAAAAAGAAGGAAGAAGATACGCCACTAGGAAGTAGACCCCGCCGGCCGCGGTGGCCGAGGAGACTGAGGCGCTTCAGTCACGGTCTGCACGGCCACTACGGTCGGGGTTCGAATCCCCCCTCGGGCATGGATATTTGTGCCATCTTTAGTATAAGGTAGTTCATAAGTAGTTTGTAAGTTTAGGGACTGATGACACTGTAGTTAAGTCCCATAAGCTTAACAAACATTTGAACATTTTTGAAGTAGACCCGCGACCTTCCCCATGTGAACCCAACTCTATACCACAAGACCATTACCAATCCAATCCTCCCAACTCCAAGATAGCAGATACTCGAAAATCGTGAACGGAAATAATATCTACAGATGTTTCAATTTTTCCTTCCATTACAGGCTAAACACTATCTAAATACAAAATTTGACGTTTATGTGTCTGCTAGAAGTACCTTAGAATTTTGATGATCGGTGAGTCAATGAGTGACAGAATTAACGTTTTTCGACTGCTAATATCTAATATCTAATCGTGTTCACTATAAAGCAAGGCTTCTTTTCATTTGAATTCCTGTTGAAACTATAAGGGATAGAATAATATAATTTGAAAATATAGCTAGTTATAGTGATACTCGTGGTAATCGAAAATTCAGGCTTGTAGCTTTATCCACAACTGAGATACAAGAGGGTCGAAAGTGCCGTCTACTGCTTCGAAAAAAGGATGGTAGGCCTACGGCCGTGCGCTCTACTTGACATACACAAATGTCATGAGACTTACTGTCTAAATAGTTTGTACACAAATGCATGAAAAGGGTTAAACTTTCCAGGGGCTTAGTGTTCTAATATTGATAACGAAATGTTCGTCTAACGAGGTTAATTAATTTACTAACCAGACAAGGTTACATACTAGAATCTGTCAAACATAGAGCAGGAACAACATTAATTATTTTATTTCATGTCCAATACAAAAGATTATACCGCTCGTTCGATGCCACTGGGTTTTTCAGAGAGCTTGCAACGGTCGTTGCCAACATCAGTACACTACGCCCCTGCTGCCATAAGTAAAATTTTACCTTAAAGCTTACGTACTAATACATAGAAAATGTATATGGCCAACAAGTGATCCACGAGTGTGAGTGTTACATAGTCAGTTCTTATAGTAAAGCTTAAAACTAAAAACACTAGACGAAGTATTACAGAGTATCAAAAAGTTTATTGTATAATTTATGCTTGAATAATTTACCATGATTCTTTTTGTCTCCTCCTAGAATGTTTAAATATAAGCCTATATCTGAAGATCGTGTTTATTTCTTGTATCATCAAGCTAACATGCACAGTTATGTGAATAGTACGATTATAGTTCAGATGGCAAATAAGTAAAAAAAGTACTAGCATGACATGGTGAGGATTGTCAGCTATTTCAATAAATTTCTGCAATAGTATTTAGGGTGCAATCAGCTAACACTTCCGGAAATCACTACATTTTGGAAACAGCCAAATATATGTTCTAAGGAAGAATATTAATATTTTTGCTGATCGTGAACCTGTGCTATTGGGTTAAAAAGTGGTTTGTTAAAATGAGAAAGGCCTACAGATGAAGATAATTTGCCTCCTTAACTGGGATCTCAAAACAGGTTTTCGTAAACCTATTTCCCATATTCTGATTTTGGTTGGTCAAGTAAACACTCCAAAATCGATTATGGAAATCCGTTTCTCTAAAGCGGTTTCCCAGTTCCACAATCGATTTTCGTACCCATGTAAACGCAACCGTTTTTGAAGCGTTTTTGGCTTGTCAGATTATGTTTTCTTGTTAATAATTTTCGGCACATATGAACAGAGTGATATTTTCTAATGTGAAATAAAAGTATAAATATTTAGAGTGTACATGAATCTGTGTATTTAGATAAAGAAAAATAGCGATTGTGCTGACTACATCAGGAACTGAATCAGCTGTTTTTCAGCCGCCATATT
The DNA here is from genome assembly GCA_026315105.1 of Locusta migratoria. Classification (NCBI taxonomy): domain Eukaryota; kingdom Metazoa; phylum Arthropoda; class Insecta; order Orthoptera; family Acrididae; genus Locusta; species Locusta migratoria. Next base: position 566,090,385 of record CM048746.1, read on the forward strand.
AAGTGAGCTAGGAAATTCGATTCAGGCCATGCCATGTAAACACGACAGCGAAAAATGGTTTACGAAAATCGGTTTTCGTCTTCCAGAAGATGTGTTGCGTGTAAACGTAGTGAATGGATTTCCTGTCCAAGCAAGTAAGTCAGTGACTCGCGAACCTACGTTTTCAGTGTCCATTGAAACAAAATCGTTGGCGTCTGATTTCAGAGTGAAAGTTTCAAGTTTGTAACCTAATATTTCAGATATAATGGATTCACAGGTCAGATTCAACTCATCTAATTAAGAATTGAAAATTAAAGCTAACTGTATATTGATGGAGTACTCTGTTGTAACTGCATTTTTTGAAAGAAATAATAACTTGTATGAAATTGGTGTTTTCTTATTTTTCACACGTCTACTCAATGCAATCTCAAGTGTAGAACACTTGAAAGACCAATACACTCAGTTTTAACTTTTTTCTGTCATTTTCAGTTCACACTCAAATTTTATTTTTTAAGGAGTTTGTCATACTAAACACCCAGGTTTGAAAATAAAGATTTTGAGCAATAATCAAAGATTTAAAAATAACAATGAAGGCTAAATTGAAAACGTTTTAAACTTCAATAATGAATATGTCAGTGTTTTTCTAAGTACCAAAAATATAAGACGTATAAAAAGACTCTTAATTTGAATTGTAAGGTACTTGATACTGAGATATGACAAGGTACTAATCATGTATTATTTGTATTACATTAGCAGCCATGTATTATTTACCTACTAGCTTATATGCCCGTGCATCGCAATGGTTGTTGAAGGAGAGCCTGTGTGTATCATGGCTTTTTAGGGTTGCGGATCTCAGTCAGTAAAAATAGAATCCTTGTTGGATCACTCTGTCAATAAATTCAGTTGTCCTAGCCAAGATGTCAAATGTAAGTAAGAGTCATTTGCCGAAACGTTCGCTTCCTTGTTGTACTACCACAGTCTAACATATACAGTCACGACACTCACTGCTGTAAAAGTTGTTACCAACTGACAATTGCTGCGACACTAGCGCTCCTAGCGGTGGGTAAGCTGCCGAAGTAGTGATGTTTGTTTATAATCGCTTTTGTACGTAATTAACGAAATCCTTCCTATAATTTTTGCGTTACAAGCATTATTAAAATATCGAGAGAAACATAATACGGAAATTAATATAAAAACAGTCTCATTTAAATGATTCAATGGAATAAAGAACAACTCTGTCACGAACAAATACTTACGAATATGTGTATGTTTGCAGCTTATTCCGCTGAAAGTAAGTTGCATATAAACATAATGGTATAATAAATTTCTATTATGGTCTGTTCTTACTATGACAGCCTGTTTTTGACGTGTATCAATTCGGTATGGAGTCTAATGATTCTCATATTTTTATACGTCACTCGTCTTTCTTATACGTGTATATTCTTTTAAGTGTATTTACCTTAATTTAAAAAAAATTTAAAAAAAATGTTTTGATGATTCTTGCCGTTTGTGGTTCAGATGTAGCAACAATTGTATGTTCCAACCTCACCGATTTTACTGGAATTGTAATGAAGAATACTTAACGTTCCTGCGTATAAACTGACGTCTCTCTGCTAAAGGGTATGTCTCCTGGTGTTTCTGAGACATTTTTATTTTTAATAGAAAATGAAATTACTCATTTAAAGCCTGTATGTTGCAGGATGATTGTAAATTAACTGTCCTGTAATATACCGTTTTTTACCTTATCAGGGATCTTATGACCCCTAAGAAAGACAAATGGGGAGCTATTTTAAAATTATTACCTATTTATAAGGCACTACATACGTTCCCTAATGTAAAAAGTATGCTGAAGTCAATCTAAACGATACTATTCGCACTCATCAACTAACGTATTCAGAAACGTAGCTTGCCGGCCGCTTGGAGCGCTGCTATCGCAGCGTATAACAAAAATCTGTGGGAGTGTCGTGACTGTATGTACTACCACATACTCATTATGCAGCAGCGGTGTTTATTAGTTCTTTGGTGCACTACAGCGCCTCTATCGCTTGTATGCTATACTACGCAATACATACTTCAAGCATAACCTTCATCTAAAACAATTTCCTGACTCCACTTTTATGAAACGAAGTTGCTCCATGCAAATCCGTGAAGTAGTTTAGGAGATTAGACATTTCTAATATATGAACAGACAGATTCTCTAAACACTTAACATTGCGATGTATCTTTTTTTCATTATCTGATATTGATTAAACGATGCCTATATGTAGCCCCAATCTCAGCTCAAATTTCCTGTGAAAACCATATTTTTTTTTTTTTTTTTTTTTTTTTTTTTTTTTTTTTTTTTTTTTTTTTTTGAAACGTGTTTGAAAGAGGTATATCTACATAAATTGATGTAGTTTACATCGTACATCAGTTATATTTGCCATTTAAAACATTTATTTCATGATCATTCATATCTCTGGACAGTGGGCTGAGGCATGGAAAGCTGAAATATAATAAGTGTTTCCTTAATGAAGTAGAAATATCACTGAAAATCATTATTATTCTTACGGTTGGATCCCTTTCCGTTAGATGCGCTATTGTCGCTCGAAGCTTGAGACTTAAACTTCCATAGCAGTTCTACATATACGTTAGACTGTGATATCAGTATGTAAATATATGGATTAGACCCGGCGAGGATTTTATCAGTTTTATATTCATTGCATTGAATCATATTTTGTAGAACATAGCAACCAAGAAAACGATATTCAGGAATACGGGAAATTTGAAAAGTCAAAGAGTAAGTAGTATTTTCAAAGGGCAATAAAGCGATCGCTGCCCCCAAGGAGGTTGGCTGCCCGAACTTCACACGGACACCCGCAGCGCGATCTATTAGTTCACTGCTGCATTACGCCGTTCTTTACAAGCATGAAATACGCCTAAAACTTCAAATTACGATATGTATTACTTTCCTGATCTGATTTTAATTAAATGAAGCCTATACGTTGCCTCAGGATATTCTCTATTTTATCTGTGATACCCCATGAATGTTCATTTAGTACTTTTGGAGATTGCTCTCTATAAATACACATGCGATTGCTTTCAGAGAAATGTTTAAATTGTGATTTCTTACTTTTTCTGATCAGATTTTGTGAAATGAAGCGTTTCTGTAACCGCAAGATACCCTCACTTTTCCTGTGAAAACCCCCTGAAAATTCATCTATTAGTTTTGGAGATGAAAGACAAAAATAGACATGACGGTTGTCGATGAAAAACGTTAAATTGTGATGGTCTTCTTTCCGTGATCCGATTTTTATGAAACTAAGTCTGTATGTTGTCCCAAGGTACGCTGAAGTTAGCTGTGAAAACCCCATGCGAATTCGTGAAGTAGTTTCGGAGAAGTGGTTTCTAATAGATGAACAGATAGACACGACGGTCTATGAAAACACTTCGTGATTCTATTTTGATGAAATCATGCCTAGATCTTGAACCAATCTTCGGTCATATTTCCTGTGAAAACCGCAAGAAAATTCGTCCAATAGTTTTGAAGATTTAAGCGAACAGCGACAGGCGTACATTTACAGATTTATTATCAGTATAGATATCTCCTACAAGTGTAAATTTTTGCAGGAATATATTGATTTGTATAAGTGCTGTATGGCGGTAAAATCTGTTGCGAATACGGTTACTAGTAAAGAAGTAATAGATTAAGACGTGGTGCTTGATGGAGCGGTTTTCCATGAACGTTACTCTTTACGTCCTCATATCTCATGAACTACGTGTCGTACTGTGATATAAATTCGAACTTTAAGTGTGTATTCTGTATCCAAAATTTTCTGCGAGTATAATTGTTAGTGTAGAAATTATAAATTGTAACGTTATACCGAAGGCCATAGTTTTGCTCCATGAACATCGGAAAATTAGTAAGCGAGAAACTTTTTTCCTTTCATTATTTTGAAGTGGTTGTCTGCGAGAAAAAGTTGAATAAAAGTTTGAAATTATGTTTAAAGTTTATTGCAAGTCGCCAAGTACTGTCATTCTCATACAGTGTAATTATAAAGTCTCGTCATATTATGTAGCAGTTTTTTGCGATTCCTATTGTTCATGACTTTATACCTCCTGAACCATGTGTCGTGTGTGGTTTGCACTCCTACAGCAGTTGTCACCTCATGTACGAAAAATGTGTACCAAATTTGGTTGAAATCGGTCCAGCGGTTTAGGAGAAAATGTGCAGCATTGTCGTTTGACGCAGCAGTTTCTCGCGCATCTCATTGTTTATGATCTCATATCTCCTTAAGTATGTTTCGTAGGTGATTCTTACCCCGACAGCAATTGTTGCCTGGTATTAAGGAACATGTGTACCACGTTTGGTTGAAATCGATCCAGTAGTTTAGGAGGAGATGTGGAACATACATACATACATACGTACATAAATACATACACGCATATAGCCTATTTTATAAGATGTAAGATTAGCATTAAGGAGGTGCTGACAGGGGCTCACTTTTTAATTTTAGGAGTGTGAATAAATGGGGGTCCTTGTAACAATAGCGGCTCGATGAGGGGTCCAGTATGCTTTTGGGCTCATTTCTACTCCGCTGCATAGTCTCAAGGTGTCAAAGCTAGACCTCACCATGGACGTCGGGATTAAAGTTGTATGTGACGCAGCCAGAGTCGAAACACGTCGTCCTGTGGCTGCACGAAAATAATCATTCAGCATGGTGCCATCCCTCTCAGGTTCCTCCGAGCTTAAATTCATGGCCGTCTTAAGCCATGAAGGGGCCCCTGGGCACTCAGTATTTTGAGGCCCTTAAAATAAATAAATAAAATAAAATAAATAATTGAATGCATCAGAATGCTGTACATTTATTTAGTGACTTAATTGGTTAAAATATTACAAACCAAATACTAATGATTAGTTCCACAAATTAGTCTTTCATTAATGTCTTTTTCTATGCAGATGACTGGCACACAGATTAGGGGACCCGACAACAAAACAGAATTTTCCTTCGAATGAATTCATCAGAATGATGTACATTTGTTTAGAGAATTTATTGGTTATTATTGTTAGAAATACACAAATAAAACACTAGGGATTACTGATTTGCAAATTGGACTGACGTCGCTGTTATAGGTTTTTTCCGCGATTTGAAAGAGGTATATCTACATAAATTGATGTAGTTTACATCGTACATCAGTTATATTTGCCATTTAAAACATTTATTTCATGATCATTCATATCTCTGGACAGTGGGCTGAGGCATGGAAAGCTGAAATATAATAAGTGTTTCCTTAATGAAGTAGAAATATCACTGAAAATCATTATTATTCTTACGGTTGGATCCCTTTCCGTTAGATGCGCTATTGTCGCTCGAAGCTTGAGACTTAAACTTCCATAGCAGTTCTACATATACGTTAGACTGTGATATCAGTATGTAAATATATGGATTAGACCCGGCGAGGATTTTATCAGTTTTATATTCATTGCATTGAATCATATTTTGTAGAACATAGCAACCAAGAAAACGATATTCAGGAATACGGGAAATTTGAAAAGTCAAAGAGTAAGTAGTATTTTCAAAGGGCAATAAAGCGATCGCTGCCCCCAAGGAGGTTGGCTGCCCGAACTTCACACGGACACCCGCAGCGCGATCTATTAGTTCACTGCTGCATTACGCCGTTCTTTACAAGCATGAAATACGCCTAAAACTTCAAATTACGATATGTATTACTTTCCTGATCTGATTTTAATTAAATGAAGCCTATACGTTGCCTCAGGATATTCTCTATTTTATCTGTGATACCCCATGAATGTTCATTTAGTACTTTTGGAGATTGCTCTCTATAAATACACATGCGATTGCTTTCAGAGAAATGTTTAAATTGTGATTTCTTACTTTTTCTGATCAGATTTTGTGAAATGAAGCGTTTCTGTAACCGCAAGATACCCTCACTTTTCCTGTGAAAACCCCCTGAAAATTCATCTATTAGTTTTGGAGATGAAAGACAAAAATAGACATGACGGTTGTCGATGAAAAACGTTAAATTGTGATGGTCTTCTTTCCGTGATCCGATTTTTATGAAACTAAGTCTGTATGTTGTCCCAAGGTACGCTGAAGTTAGCTGTGAAAACCCCATGCGAATTCGTGAAGTAGTTTCGGAGAAGTGGTTTCTAATAGATGAACAGATAGACACGACGGTCTATGAAAACACTTCGTGATTCTATTTTGATGAAATCATGCCTAGATCTTGAACCAATCTTCGGTCATATTTCCTGTGAAAACCGCAAGAAAATTCGTCCAATAGTTTTGAAGATTTAAGCGAACAGCGACAGGCGTACATTTACAGATTTATTATCAGTATAGATATCTCCTACAAGTGTAAATTTTTGCAGGAATATATTGATTTGTATAAGTGCTGTATGGCGGTAAAATCTGTTGCGAATACGGTTACTAGTAAAGAAGTAATAGATTAAGACGTGGTGCTTGATGGAGCGGTTTTCCATGAACGTTACTCTTTACGTCCTCATATCTCATGAACTACGTGTCGTACTGTGATATAAATTCGAACTTTAAGTGTGTATTCTGTATCCAAAATTTTCTGCGAGTATAATTGTTAGTGTAGAAATTATAAATTGTAACGTTATACCGAAGGCCATAGTTTTGCTCCATGAACATCGGAAAATTAGTAAGCGAGAAACTTTTTTCCTTTCATTATTTTGAAGTGGTTGTCTGCGAGAAAAAGTTGAATAAAAGTTTGAAATTATGTTTAAAGTTTATTGCAAGTCGCCAAGTACTGTCATTCTCATACAGTGTAATTATAAAGTCTCGTCATATTATGTAGCAGTTTTTTGCGATTCCTATTGTTCATGACTTTATACCTCCTGAACCATGTGTCGTGTGTGGTTTGCACTCCTACAGCAGTTGTCACCTCATGTACGAAAAATGTGTACCAAATTTGGTTGAAATCGGTCCAGCGGTTTAGGAGAAAATGTGCAGCATTGTCGTTTGACGCAGCAGTTTCTCGCGCATCTCATTGTTTATGATCTCATATCTCCTTAAGTATGTTTCGTAGGTGATTCTTACCCCGACAGCAATTGTTGCCTGGTATTAAGGAACATGTGTACCACGTTTGGTTGAAATCGATCCAGTAGTTTAGGAGGAGATGTGGAACATACATACATACATACGTACATAAATACATACACGCATATAGCCTATTTTATAAGATGTAAGATTAGCATTAAGGAGGTGCTGACAGGGGCTCACTTTTTAATTTTAGGAGTGTGAATAAATGGGGGTCCTTGTAACAATAGCGGCTCGATGAGGGGTCCAGTATGCTTTTGGGCTCATTTCTACTCCGCTGCATAGTCTCAAGGTGTCAAAGCTAGACCTCACCATGGACGTCGGGATTAAAGTTGTATGTGACGCAGCCAGAGTCGAAACACGTCGTCCTGTGGCTGCACGAAAATAATCATTCAGCATGGTGCCATCCCTCTCAGGTTCCTCCGAGCTTAAATTCATGGCCGTCTTAAGCCATGAAGGGGCCCCTGGGCACTCAGTATTTTGAGGCCCTTAAAATAAATAAATAAAATAAAATAAATAATTGAATGCATCAGAATGCTGTACATTTATTTAGTGACTTAATTGGTTAAAATATTACAAACCAAATACTAATGATTAGTTCCACAAATTAGTCTTTCATTAATGTCTTTTTCTATGCAGATGACTGGCACACAGATTAGGGGACCCGACAACAAAACAGAATTTTCCTTCGAATGAATTCATCAGAATGATGTACATTTGTTTAGAGAATTTATTGGTTATTATTGTTAGAAATACACAAATAAAACACTAGGGATTACTGATTTGCAAATTGGACTGACGTCGCTGTTATAGGTTTTTTCCGCGATTTCTGAAATGCAATGTCTTCAAAGTCCAGCTGTTGAAGGACGTCACTTTCTATGCACATGATTGACAAATTAGTAAGTCGTTCCTGTAGCATAGTAGTTCGTAATCCATTTTTGATTCTCTTTAATTGGTAAAATGAACGCTCTCCACTGCAATTGGTTACCATTAGACAAAGAAATATACTGGTAGCGAGTTCTACATCCGGAAAGGTTTCTTCCATTTTATCTGCTTTTATTAAAGAATGTAAGGATGAGATACTTAGCTCTGGAGATTCATTTGGATTGTTTTTCAGATATTGTTTTAAATGAAAACATTCTGATATGAGCTCATCAGAATTAACGTCTGCGTGATAAAATTCTGCGTATTCTTTGCAGCTGTTTCTCAACTGTTAAGAATCGATTTGTTTTAACTGAGAAAGAAAACTAAAATGTTTGCCAACTTTCTCCTATGCTTCTGAATGTCGCTTCAAAATAAAATCCAATGTGTCGATTATAGGCACGAAAGCGTCTACACGAAATTGTTCTTTGGAACTCAGCTGGACAGTCTATGACAAATTTTCGGAAAAAGTTATATGCTTGCTGCTAATTCTCGTCCTTTGGTAATTACCCTCACAGTCAGCACCTGGATTTTTCTCTTTGACTGAAGATTCATACTGATCGAATCTACTGCATGCAGAACAGATGAAGTGGGAATTAGAATTAGAAGCAAATAGTTTTGTTGCAACGTCTATTGTGACGGTGCTACTTTTTAAAGTTACATTTGTCTTGTTGGTAGTTCTCAAAAGGTCATCCCTTATCTCCGTTAGAATGGTCTCGAGTTTTTCCATTTTCTTGCAAAGGCTTTGAGCTTCATTTATTGTTTCCATTGGCTGATCAGTGTTATGCAAAGAGTTAAGAGCGTCAGCACGAGCAGACCGTCTGGTTTCAGAAAGGGACTTAAGAACTTTATTTGCACCTAAACATTCTTTCAAAACTTCCCATCGATTGTTCGAAACAGAAAAAAGTTGAAAAATTTTTGGACAAACTGGTAGTATGCTGCTGCTTCAGAAACAAATTGCAGCCGCCTGAACATCTACTATTTATTGAATTTGTGGCACATGGTACAAAAGTAGCAAATTCGCATTTTTCTTTTACTCTTTCCTGAATACCTGAATACTTTACAGCCATATTTGCTGCATTATCATAGCTCTGTCTGTAGCAATCTCTTATTGAATTGTCAAAGCTATCATAACAGTATCTTCTAGACTTTGCTCTCCATAGTTCCTATGCTCCTCCATAGGGAAAAATTACAAAAATCTCTCAACAAGCTGGCTATCTTTTAAGTACCGAACGATGAAAGTTAGCTGGTCCACAAGGGAGAGATCTCGCGAGGAAGCCAGGCTTATTGAATAGTACTTGGCTGATTTTAATTCTTTGACAATCGTCGTTAACATGTTCTGTCCCATCACATTAATAAATCCATTGCAAATATTTGATGACAAATGTGACGTATTTCCTTTGCCTCTGCTGCTATATGATCAGCAAGAAAATGATCAAATTCGCTTATTAATTCTAATCATCCCAAATAATTTCCATTGCTTTCAGACCTCAAAATATCATTTTCTCTACGAAACCCTAGTCCCCTTGACGCCAAAAATTACACAACTGCAACAGTTGTTTTCAATATGCTCCTCCAATAGTTGACCCCAGCATTAAACTGGGAAAGCAATCCAGTATCAACTCGTCCAACAATTTTGCTTATTGCAGTATAATTCATCATTGATTCCTTGTGCTGTAAATTGTTCTCATGCTCCTTTACTTTGTTCTAACGGGAGGCCGCATCAGTCTGCTTCAGACCCTTCTAGTTCATATGTTGCTGCTTCCATATGTTAAAGATTTGTATCTGATTAAATGGTCTCTGCGTGAAGTAAAAAATTATATAAATAAATAAATAGAATAAAATAAATAAAAAATAAAAATAATAAACTGCTATACATAGCGCGGCATTGCAGTGTACACCAGTTGGTGCAGGAAGGGTTCTCTTGATAAAGTTCAAGCTGCTACTGGGGTTTCACTTGGGACTATAAGAAGAGTAAAGAAAGTGGAAGAAAAAGTCGGTGTCGGAAGCTGATTTTTTTCCTTACACCAGGAGAATAGCGGAATAAAAAGAAGAATTCTTACATTTGTGGAGAGACTGACACGCAACTTCCACATGACAAGCAGCGTCCCACAATAAAGTCACTTCTCCCGGAATAAGAGAAAATACGTCGTCATCATCATTGGAGACTGATTATGCCTTTCAGCGTTCAGTCTGGAGCATAGCACCTCTAATAAAATAACTACTTGAACTTCTATTCAATGCCAACATTGATGCCCCCTCTGATGTTAAGCCTTTTACTTCAATATCATTCTTCACCGAATCTAAGTACTTTCTTCTTGGTCTACCTCGACTCCTTTTACCCTCCGTGGCTGAGCTCATGAGTGTCTTAGGTAACCTTGCTTCTCCCATGCGTATAACATGACCCCCACCATCTCAGCCTGTTCGCTCTAACTGTTTCATCTATGGTGTTCATTCCAAGTTTTTTCTTTGATTTCCTCACTATGGACACCCTCCTGCCATTGTTCCCATCTATTAATACCTGCAATCATTTTTGCTACTTTCATATCTGTAACCCCCTACCTTATGAATAAGGTAACCTGTATCCACTACAACAAAGTTGGTCGACAGATAGAGCGATACACTGCTAACTTAGTCTTGGTACTTACTTCCTTCTTGCAGAACGTAGTAGATCTTAGCTGAGAATTCATTGCATTATCTTTGCTATACCTTGATTCAAGTTCTTTCACTATGTTGCCATCCTGTGAGAAAATACAACCAAGGTACTTGAAACTGTCTACCTGTTCTAACTTTGTTCCTCCTATTTGGCACTCAATCTGTTTAAATCTCTTTCCCACATACATTACTTTCGTTTTGGAGATGCTTTATATCATAACCCTGATCGAGCTCTGATATATTAATTTGCAAACTTTCAATCGAATCTGCCATTACAACTAAGTCATCCGCAAATGCGAGACTGCTAATTTTGTTTTCACCTATTTTAATCCCGCCCTGACAGTCTACTGTTTTCAACATGTGATCCATGAATAGTATGAACAACAGTGGTGACAGGTTACAGCCTTGTCTTACCCCTGAAGCTACTCCAAACCATGAACTTAATTTGCCGTCTACGTAAAGGCCTTTAATTGCCTGCAGAAGTTTGTCTCCTACTCCATAATCTTGTAGAACTGACAATAGCTTCCTCCTAAGAACACGGTCATAAACCTTTTCTAGAAATGTAAAACGTAGATACAATTTCCTGTACCACTCATAGCACTTCTCCATTATCTGCCGTAAGCTAAAGATCTGGTCCTGACAGCCTCTAAGAGGCCTAAACCCACACTGATTTTCATCCAACTTGTCCATCACTAATACTCACACTCTCCTTTGAACAATACCTGAAAATATTTTGCCTACAACGCTAGTTAAAGAGATACCCCTATAGTTGTTACAATCTTTTCTGTTTCCACGTTTGAAAATTGGCGTGATTACCGCTTTCGCCCAGTCAGACGGAACCTGTCACGATTCCCACGCCTTCTGAATTATAATTAAAATAAATACGTCTTTTAAGTTAAATACTTTCTCCACAAGTTAGACTTCAGGTATATCAGATCATTTTTTAATGCCCATCTATTGTTTAGACGTTGAAATCTTAGTATAAGTAACACTTCAGTTATTTACCAGCTGTGCTCAAAGCAACAAACAACGGTACTGTGCTTCTGAAACGTTTTCATGTTTGTAGTAAATCCATTGACTAAGAAAAATATAAATATACTGTGAACGGGGTAGGTATATCTTATTGTCAATGACATATATTTGGGCAGTTCACATACTACACCCTGTGAGTGTAGTACAACGTCTAATTAGAGCACGCGAAGGTAACAATTCCTAATTTACTTCCAATGGCCACAAACATTTTATAAATGCGGTAATAAAAATTGATCGAAATGTTCCTGTACCAAATTATTGCATTTCATTAAATGTAGAAGTTCTTGTGCTAAATAAATTTTTCATTTTCAAATTCAGAGCTAAAAGGAAAGATTACCATGAAGAGATGAATGCTGCAAATTTTTCAAGTCAATTGTTTTATCTTTTACTATCTGAGTGAGGTACACTCAAATAACTTTTACATAACGACTTAACATATACTATATATATTATAACTTATATTTTATCAGATGCCCAGAACATAAACTGACACAAAATTTGCCGACAGACTCCGTTGTTGTAGTTGGCGTTCGTTGTGAAAAACCAGCAAATAATACATAGGGGGAAAGATGAAATGCCATATTGGCTAAATACTCATAATTTTCATTGTGACCAGGAAAGCACAATGATATGCAGTGAAACATCGTTTATACGTTTTTGTAGGGGGATGCTAAAGTAAACGTACAAGTGAGATAGATTAATGCTAAAATGAAACTTTCAGTACTGCGCTCAAAATACATTTGTTAGCTGCATGCTTTTATCGAAAGCAAGTCTGTAGGCAATATTCCACATCTGAAATCCTTCCTTTCTCACCGTTTGGCCCGGTTTACAAAGATTTGGATCTTATGTGTGATTCATTGGCAAGGATAGTAGTTACGGTGAAGTATGAAGTTATGAGACCCTTTGCGTTTCTTTTGCACTTCCTCAGTTACGTTCCATGGAAAGACATCATCTTTCATTTTTATGAACTGTTCATTTTCGCGTGTTTGAATATTGGAAACTATTGTACGCTAAAATATTGAGTTCACCCGTTACAAAAAGAGTTCTAGTTCCGATAACTGGTTCTACCATCAGTTGCCACTGCTCTGTTCGCTGTACAGATGGGTCGTTCGCGAAGGAACGGTACAAAGGAACGGTTCACAAGAGTGAACGGAAGGACCGTGGAACTGGTTACAAGGAACGTTCGCTTCTGCGGTCCTGGTCGCGTGACAATTCCCGTTCCAGATGCAGGATGGCCGCGCGCCGTTCCCTTTTCGGTTGAAAGTTGCAGTTCCAACTCAGTATCATGCAGTCGATTTTTTTTTTATTTTTTTTTTTTTATTTGACCACGGTGAAGCAGCGTGCTAATTGTTATGGAAGAAACAGCGATCTATACCGGTGCTCTATCGACTATAGGGAATTAACTTTTTTTAAATGTGTAAAACGGAGTTGGTGAGTACAGAGCCAATGCTGCATAGTTGTAATTTCGATTTTTATGAAAACCGTAGACATTGACAACTGGACAAAAGGGGAACGGTGAACGAGTGGAAAGGTATGGTTACAAAAAAGAAGCGATGATCAGTGAACTAGGCTTCAAAAATAAACGGGTTTGCCCGTCTCTAGTGTACAGCATTGTGTGATTGCTCATCGTGTGAAGGCCGCTATTGGATACAATGTTCCCCAAGTTATATCTGAAACAGACTTCCACAAGGTCTACTACAACAGTGTCGCAGCGTGTTCTGTAGCTAAGGCCTGGAATAATAACTACGATTTTGTATGCAGACAGCGAAACAAGTCACTTGCCACGCCATATATGACATTTTCGAGACAATTTCTGGGTCTTTATAATGAATAAGTGCGACAAAAATTCACTTTAAAAAATTCATTGCCTAGAACAGGGCTGGTCAAATGCCGTTTCGCGAGCGCGAGCGCTCTCAGCGGCTCACACAGCCGGCACGTGGCTCCCCCCCCCCCCCCCCCCCCCACTGCACTAACCATTAGTGCCCCCCACTCACACTCGACTAGCCGCGCACGTCACTACACCACGCGGAACCACTCGTTCTCGATAACTTCGAGATGTTGGTTCAAAATCATTTTAAATAAATCCAGAATGCTGTAAATTAATGCTTATAAATTTTTTGTTCGTAGTACCTCTCCTCTGGAGTGACAGTTCTTTTATGTGTATGTCACCCTGTTGTTTATCTTGATAGGAAACTGATAGGCTTTGTGATCATAGAGTTTCTTCCCCTTTATGTTTTCTATATATCATCGTAGTTACGTTTAGTTACCCATTTTACTTCCTCCAGGGATAAGGTTTTTGTTTTATACTTGATAAATTATACTTATCTTAATAGTTCCTAGGTTTTTGCTTCCCACAGCAGGGATATATTATTTTCCTTTAGTTTACAAATTTTCCAATGTACTTATTTGGTTATTTTTGAGAAGTTCTTTATCGTACCACGACAACTTCGTTGTGGTACCACTGACATAGGCAGGGAACTTTTTCCATTGCTCTCAGGTCTTGAGTTCTGGAATTTTTTCCCCTTCAGAATGGTGTCAGTTTTCATCATTTCCTAAGGATGTAATGAACCTTAATAAGTGTTACCTTCTGACCGACCACCCAGTTTCTCGTCGTTGTAATGAAGCAGGATTTTAGTTGCAGGAAGTTCAGTTTTGTTACATTCTGTTTAAAAAAACTACAGAATTCTGTGAAAATATAATGTAAAATTTAGAATAAAAGAGTCTTTTCTTAATTCTTTACATCTATGTCCTATTTGTGGCCACGAAAGTAGGTTTTACAGTGGTTCGAAACTGTGCTTCATCCCTACATGAGCAACCATTGCATGATACAGGATACACAATTTTCGGGTAAGCACTATTAACACTTACTTCCCACTCAAACATGCTGTGGCAGATATGACTGTACCGGTGCCCTTTTCACGGAAGTCGCATCTGCTTGAAACTACCTCGTGTGTTTTCTACGTGCAGTAAGTATTTCAGCTTGTCCTTACTCAACAAAGCGCCTCACAGCTGCACAGTTGCCCCTGTGCACTATGCACTGCTCTGCTACCCGCACTGCTGGCTCTCAAGGCCGCTCAGCGCTGCCCTCGCGGCTCTCGCTGCTCGCGGGCAGCCGCACGAGCAGCTCTCGTGCCCACACCTGGCCTAGAAGAAAGGAATGAGTTTCGCGGGGCCCCCGTCAGGCTGGGTACCCTCGGCCTGTGCCCCTATGGTATAGACAATAGTAGTAGTCGTCTTATTCAATTGTTAGGTACCAAAGAAACATAGATGTACCCAATGAACTTCCGCTTGGTTTAAAGGTCATGCGTGCAAAAATTCATAAAGACTGAAGCAAAACTATGCATTTTGTGAAATTCCGTAAGTTACATACCCTTCACAATGCAGCGAACGGAATTTTATACAGACAGTGACATTCTTATTGTTTTTAAGGTAGAGTGTGTCAAATTTCATCAATATCGGAACAAAATTATAGATTTCTGTGCGAAAGAAAAGCAGTGTCACATTGAAAAACGCACTTTGTTGTTCTCAAATATTCCTGTTTTATTTCATAAAATCCTTGTTCTGAGAATAAAAAAATAATTAATTAATTAAAAAAAAAAGGATCTGCGAAATCGATCGAGCCGTTCTCAAGTCATGTCGTGACCAAGGTATTTAGGGATTCATTTTCATGTAGCAAAGTACCCTCCCCCAGGCACCCTATGAAACTTAAGGTAGAAGGTGACCTTCCTTTTGTTTTGAAGGTCAACCGTGCAAAATTTCGCGAAGATCGGAATGAAACTGTAGGTTTCGTGAGTCTGTAGGAGAAGTATGCCCCACCATGCCCCGCCCTCAGGGGCTCAGCATTAATTTGCTGAGTACCGGCTTGGCAAACCCGGGGTACTGAGCCGTGGGCTGTGTCGTGCCTACAGTCCTATACACCGTAAGTTCTGTGCGTGCTTCAACGACCATCGTTCGGCGCGACGGTGGAACGTTGTCCGTTTCAGAGCCCGGGGATCTTGACTTAATCGCCCGGGTCGCGAGGACGGTACAAACCTCTATAAAAATAAATAAATAAATAAACTCACTCTCAAGGTGTGCTGCGTGCCGAGGAGATGCTTGGTTGTTGATGCTGAACAGTCGCTAGCGAGCAACCTCTGAGGAACCTGCCGCACCTCAGTTGTATAACGCTTGTCCAGGCAAGCGGGGCTCTGCCTGGGTGGACCTTTAGTTCCCTAGCTGCCCGTGGGACCAGAATGAAACAGACAATCAATAGCGTCGCCACACGCAAACCTGGCGTCTCTAAGAGAGGTAGGAATGAATATAATACCGCCGAATACAATCCCCAAACCTTTCCCTCCCTGGTTACGCCATGGGAAGAGCGTAGGGCACAGAATCAAAGAGATCAATATGCTCCAAGATACTTAGTATGTACCAGGTCGGATGGCGAATCATTTGCGGCTACAAAGCCATTGTTTTTTGTTGACATTCTAGAGGACAAGTTTGGAGAAATGGATGGACTGTCAAAGATGCATTCAGGATCAGTGCTGGTAATGACGTCATCCCCAGCGCAGTCACAGGCATTGCTCAACTGTGATAAGCTGGGTGATGTTGCCATTACCATCACACCACATAAAAGCCTTAATATGGTCCAGGTCATCATATTCCATAAAGATCTTCTTTTGCAAACGGTCGATGAATTACGCAAGAACTTGGAGCGGCGCGGAGTGCACTTCATCCGCCGTGTCTATAGGGGTCCAAAGGACAACAGGGTTGCCACCGGTGCCTTCATCTTGGCCTTTGAGGGCGATTCATTGCCTGAGAAAGTCAAGGTGATGATTTGCTGGTGTGACGTAAGGCCCTACGTTCCTCCCCCTATGCGCTGCTTCAAGTGCTGGAGGTTTGGGCACATGTCCTCCCGGTGTGATGATGAACCCATATGTCGAGAGTGCGGACATGCATCACATCCTGACGTCCCCCCTCCAGTCTGTGTCAACTGCGGACTACACCTTCCTCCTTGCTCGCCCAAATGCTCAGTTTTGCTTAAGGAAAGGAAGATCATGGAGTATAAGACCATGAACCAGTTGTCCTACTCACAGGCCAAATGAAAATATATGAAACTCCACCCTGTGAGCACGAAGACCTCATATGCCACAGCAACATCTACAATGCCATCTGTGACGAGTACAGTCCCACTTGTTGAAACTTCTAAAGTGGGCCCTCGGGTCCCGTCCTGTACATCTGGCCCTCTGAAAGATAGGGGCACTTCCACTTCTGTTGCTCCCACGCTCTTTACACTGGGAGCAACGACCGCTCCATCTCAGGGGACGTCGGTCCACACCCCACAGCCAGAGAAACAACAGCCTTCTCCGGCTCCTCTCGCTCAGAAGGGGTCCCTCGGGACGCTCCCTTATGAGGCTTCTCCCTGTGGCAAATAGGATCCCAGCAAGCCGCTGCTGGATCCCCAGACCTCTGGTCGAAGAGCTACCTGCTCTTCGCCAGCCCAAGAATCCACAACTGGAAAGCCCTCACGGCCCTTACCACCGAAGGGCCAGCGAGAGGCAAAAATGAAAAAACCACAGAAGAAAGAACCTATGGTGGCTGCAAAGCCACCCACATCCTCTGCTTCAGAGGATGAAATCGAGATCCTCGCATCTCCCAAGGATCTCGCAATAACAGGTTCACCTGAACCCATGGTGCTTGACCAAGCAGACTCTGCACAGATGCCAGTAGGCGATCCTGTGGAATAACCTGCTTTTTTTCCACATGGCTATTCAGTTGGAGGCAACACAATTCTCCAGTAGAATTGCGGCGGCTTTTTTCAACATCTCGCTGAGCTGCGGCATCTACTGTACCTCTTCCCCGCACTTTGCGTAGCCCTCCAGGAAACCTGGTTTCCTGCTCAGCGGACTCCTGCCCTACGTGGGTATCGGGGCTACTTTAAAAACAGATTTATCTACGACAGGGTATCTGGTGTTGTTTGTCTTTATGTCCTTGCCCCTGTGCGACTCTACACAGATCTTGAGGCAGTAGCAGTCAGAATCTGGGCCACCCAGGAATTCACTGTCTGTAGTGTTTACCTTCCCCCGGATGAGGTCGTATCTTTAGCTGACCTCTGCTCTGGTTGACCAACTCCCTCCACCTTTTCTTCTTATGGGTGATTTTAATGCCCACCACCCAATGTGGGGTGGAACACAGTCCACATGCCGTGGTAGGGATGTAGAGGTCCTTTTGGTGCAGTGAGATCTATGCCTTTTAAACACAGGTGCCCCCAAGCATTTTTACATGGTGTGAGGCACATATTCAGCAATAGACCTGTCCGCCTGCAGCCCCAGCTTCCAACCGACCCTTATTTGGAAAGTACATGACGACCTCTGTGGCAGCGACCATTTCCCGATCGTCATGTCGCTCCCACACTCTCAACGTGCAGATCGTCTGCCCTGGTGGTCTCTTCATAAGGCGGACTGGCAGGGTTACTCCTTGGCTGCAACAGCTCTTGTGTCGCTGCTGGACGATGTGGATTTGGCGGTCCAACATGTCACTCACACTATTATTTCCGCCTCAGAAGCAACGGTTCCCACCACTACTGGTTCACCTCGTCGTAAGTCTGTGCCTTGGTGGACGCCAGAGATCGCGGAGGCCATCCGGGAACGTCGCGAGCGCTCCAGCACCATAGACGCCATCCCTCAATTGAGAACCTGATAACCTTCAAGCGGCTTCGCGCCGCGCTCGGCGACTGATCAGGCAGGGCAAACAGGACTCCTGGGAGCGGTATGTAGCCATCATTGGCTCTCGCACCTCCCATTCGCGGGTCTGGTCCCAGGTAAGACGAGTTTTCGGGTACCACCCGTCAGCAGGAATACCCTGTTTGCAGATTCAGGACGCTCTATGCACCGACCCAGCCATTATTGTTGAACACATGGCCGACCAGTATGCCCAGAGTTCTGCGACTGCAGCTTACAGTGCGGACTTCCGTGCCCTCAAAGAGTGTGTTGAACGGCGGCGACATTCTCCTTCCGCACACGCTGCCAGGAAATATAAAACGCTCTATTTACTGAATGGGAATTTCAAAGTGCCCTCGCTGCGTGTCCTGACACCTCCCCAGGCCCTGACCGAATCCACAGCCAGTTCATTCCTCACATGAACAGCGGACTCTAAACACCATCTTTTCGGCTTATTCAATCGCCTCTGGGTAGACGGTGCTTTCCCGTCCCAGTGGTGTGAGAGCATTGTCATCTCAGTGATGAAGCCTGGTGCTGGCCCGCACGTGGCCGACAACTACCGCCCGATTAGTTGCACCAACGTTCTCTGTAAGCTCTTCGAACGTTTGGTGAGTCAGCGCCTCATGTGGATTCTTGAAGCTCAGGACTTCCGTCAAGGCCGTTCCACGGTTGACAACCTCGTGTCACTGGAGTCCGCTATCCGCACTGCCTTCACAAGGCGTGAGCATCTGATTGCGGTCTTTTTCGACCTTAGAAAGGCGTCATTATATTTTATCTACACTTTATGAATGGGGTTTCTGGGGGTCGCTCCCGATTTTCATACAGAACTTCCTGTCGTTCCGCTCTTTCCGGGTCCGGGTTGGCACCTGTCTCAGTTCCACTCGTGTCCAAGAGAATAGTGTCCAACAGGGCTCAGTTCTTAGTGTTTCCTTGTTTCTGATAGCCATAAATGGTCTTGCTACCGCAGTGGGGTCATCTGTCTCCTACTCTCTATTTTGCCGATGACTTCTGCATCTACTTCAGTTCCGTGAGCATTGGTGTTGCTGAATGTCGGCTACAGGGTGCTATTAGAAAGGCGGAGTCCTGGGCCTTTGCCCATGGCTTCCAATTCTCGGTCCCCAAGACCTGAGTAATGCACTTCTGTCGCCGCCGGGAACTTCACCATGATCCCGAGCTGTACCTGGGCGATGTACCTCTTTGTGTTGAAGAAACCCATCACTTCCTCGGCATGGTTCTCGACGCCCGGTTGACTTGAGTGCCACACCTTCGTCAGCTGAGACAGAAATGTTGGCGGCATCTTAACATCCTTCGGTGCCTCAATCACACTGTCTGGGGAGCTTCTCGCCAAACACTTCTACTGCTCTACAGGGCCCTTATACAATCACGACTGGACTATGGGAGCATAGTGTATGACTCGGTGGCGCCTTCAGCACTCCGGGTACTGGACCCTGTTTTACATAGTGGTGTCCGCTTGGCAACGGGAGCTTTTCGCACGAGTCTGGTCACAAGGGTCCTAGTCGAAGCAGGGGTACCTCCCCTGCGGTTCCGGCGGCAGCAGTTGCTTGCTTCCTATGCTGCCCCCATACACTCCTCACCTCACCACCCGAATTGCAGGCTTCTCTTCCCAACTACCGCCCGCCCTTCTCCGCAGCGACGGCCGAGGTCGGGTCTCCCGATCTCGGTCCGTCTCCGTTCCCTTCTCTCATCCCTTGACTTCCTTCCCTTCCCTCGCAGTTTCCACTGCTTCATCCATACCCCTCCTTGGAGTATCCCTCGCTTGCAGATTAGGTTGGATTTGTCCTGGAACTCGAAAGATTCGGTCCCACCACAAGCTCTCCGTCGCCAGTTCCAAGCGCTGCTCGATTCATACCACGATGCTGCAGTTGTCTACACGGACGGCTCCCTCACGGATGCTCATGCTGGTTATGCTTTTATTTGTGGTGACCATACTGAACAGCGTTCATTGCCTTGTGGAAGCAGCATCCTCACTGCGGAGCTGGTCGCTATTTTAAGAGATCTTGAACACCTCAGAGCTCACCCCACTGGGTCGTATGTTATCTGCAGCGACTCCCTGAGTGGCTTACAGGCCCTCGACCAGTTTCTCCCCAAACACACTTAAGTGCGATCAATCCAAGATGCTGTCTTCGCCTTGGCGAGTCAGGCCATTCTGTCGCTTTCATCTGGACGCTAGGCCACATAGGCATCCCAGACAATGAACGTGTTGCTCAGCTGGCCAAACAGGCCACCACTTCACAGTCTCTGAATATTGGCCTACCAGAAAAAGACCTCCGATCCCAGTTATGTAGCAGGGTCCTTGGGGTTTGGAACTCTTAAGTGGGCGAGCTTGACTGAACCAAACAAGCTCTGCATTGTCAAGCCCTCCACTGCTGCATGGAAGTCCTCACTGCGGGCTTCTCGCAGGGAGTTGGTAGTCTTTTTCCGGCTGCGAGTTAGCCATACCTGGCTGACGCATGGACATCTGCATCGTGAGGACCCTTCTCAGTGTCGCTGTGGTGAGACTTTGACAGTCGCCCACATCTTAGTGGAATGCCTCAATTTAGCCACAGAGCGACGGAATTTTAATATCCCTGACGCCTTGACGCTTGTTTTAGCTGACAATGCCTCCATGATTGACAGTGTTTTAAATTTTATTCGTGAGAGTGGACTGTACCGATCCATTTAAAGTCTCTTATGTGTCTGTTATTTATCTGTTCTCCGCTTGCCTAAGTCTATTAGGTAGGTGTTTTAATGTGTACCAGAGTGGCTGGATGTGATACTTATATTTATGTGATCACCCAGCAAAAACACTCTTGTCCTGTCCCAGTACTTTTATCCCTTCTTCGTATTAATGTGGACCCTTTCTTCGTTTTTACATGTTCCTTTTAAACTTTGACGTTTGAAAGCATATGCTTAGAAACGCTTAACACAATGTTTTAGCTCTAAGACTGGAACAAGGGACTGATAACCGTTGATGTTTAGTCCCTTTCAAAGACCACCAACCAACCAACCACCAGGCACCTATCCCAAAATACTTTCTTAAATGACGTTTTATACCTATAAATTACATTCCTGCCAAATTTCAGCTTCATAGGTGAAGTATATGTTGAGATTTCGTCTTTAGTCAGTGAGTGAGTGTCCTTTCGCTTTTATATAGACAGAGATTAAGAAAACAGATTGCTTGATTTTGGAATTAAGAGAGACTTGCAGACAAAAATAAATAGTAACATGCAAATCTGCAATCCTAACCTTATTTGATACAAGGTCATGCCTGATGCGACAGTTTTACGGCATCGACAGCGACACTGTTGTGAGCGGTACACTTCATTTCATCATTTTGTGGGGGAGGGGGAATCAGATACAAAACGCTTTATAAACGTCCGATATTACATGCAAGTTGTTGCATTGTTGCAGGTCCCTGACTACTCCTATTTTCCAATAATTGACGCATAAATCTGGGTATTCTCACGCAGTGGCCTCTCATTATTTATGACGTCATATCTCCTGAGCTATGTGGCGTGCTCTTTTGTTTTTGGGTCAGGAACCTTCGTGGGCGTAAGCTGAACAGTTCACAAAAGTTTCAGTGCATTAATGCAATCGAATGAATGGTTTATAGAGGGGCAAACATATATATATATATATATATATATATATATATATATATATATATATATTGTTATTACTAGAAGCGCTACGAGTTTCGTTTTCAACAGATTAACGATTTGAGGTCTCTATCGTACATGTATGCGCAATTTATGATTTCGAATAGAGAAGTGAAATATAGAAATGTGTTTAGATACTGCAGAACAGAGTCTAAACGATTTCTTGAATTCTTTATGCAGCAGTTTTCACTCCAGCCATCGGCACTACCATTGTTGACGCCGGAATGCAGTATTCAGTCGACATTTCGCGGCCTATTCAAATATTTCAAAAGCTCAGCGAGGGGTGTGAAAAGGTAAAAGACTGTAATAACTGTCTTTTTCAGGCCTTTATGAAAATAATACTACATGTGGCTAAATGTGGTAGACGTAAGTTAAGTGCAAAGACGTGACGAAAATGGTTCATATTGAGGGTCTCTTTTACTTAGGTGCGAGATAATTTAGGGACTTTAACGTTTTGTCTCGTGTTCATCCACACGGCTAGCTAAAGTAATTTAAAGTCATTCAAATATTTAACACGTTGACCGCCGCGATTACGTCAGAGGCGCGCCAGAGCAGCCTGCTGTGGCCGCCAGCCAACGTGTTAAGCAAATTACATTCATTACTTCGCAATTTGCGACAATTTCCGACTGTAACTGCTCTTCTTCAGCTGGTATATCATATTGTAACATGTGAAAATCTGTGATGGACCGGGACTCGAACCCGGGTCTCCCGCTTTTCGCGAGCGGTCGCCTTAACCACTCGCCCACGCTCCCCAGTCAGACCCAAACTTACATATGTTACAGCGAAAACCGGGAGACCCGGGTTCGAGTCCCGGTCCGACCCAAATTTTTATATATTACAATATGATATACCAACTGAAGAAGAGCAGCTAAAGTCGGAAATTGTCGCAAATTGCGAAGTAATGAATGTATATTTAACATTTATAGCTGCAGAACATCAGCAACGTCTGTTCCTTAGGAAAATATGTATCATTGTATTAACCAAATTAACTTGAGAACTAATATTCAAACAAGAGACAGTTCACTGGAGGTACTTATCATTTCAGATCAGTTTTCAGTATGTGTGGAAAGACTTAAACAGTATTTGAAAATAAAAAAGACTGTTTAATCATTAGGTACAGGGACTTTTCTCAGAACATTAGATGAAATATTTTGCTTCACTTACGTAAAGTTCATTTCGTACCCAAGGCTTAAAGAGAATTATATTTGCACTATATTTTCATTCAAAGTAATTCATCAAACACTTAACCATTTAGGCCTATGGAATATTAACAAACATATATGAAGTTTATTTTATTTGAAGGACACCACAAGGTGTGAAAACTTTCCTTGATGTGAGTCCCTCGTGACACAAAGTAGGTCATAATATGGATCCAATCAAACTTCAGAATTGACTTTCTAGGAATGGCAGAACTATTATTTAGATTTAGATTATTTATTTGTTCCGTAGATCCAAATTGAGGGGATCCTCGTGGATGTGGAACATGTCAAGAAACAAAATTTACAAGTTGAATAACAAATAATACTAATAATATAAATACATACACTTATAATATAAATTATCAACACAAGCAGTGTACTTCCTTACTGGTGTTGTGTTTGGAACTGATCGGTTGTCTTACCCAATTAGTCGCAGTGGCACTGCTCATTCTTGACTGTTTACAACTTTGTGCACATTGAGTGATGTCTATCGACATTCAATGTTAGTTTTCAGGAGACTGTGGAACCAAGGTGATGCAACACTTTTATTGATGTGTATACTTAGGATATGAACCCCTATTCTATTTAGATTCAATGTGTCAGTTACAATGCAAAACCTGTGAAGAGCTGCCTGCATTTTGCCAGATAACTTCTGCCTTCGATATGTTATCAGCGTGGTCTGCTAATGTAGGTCGATGGGAGTTACCGATTTAAAGTCTAGGGGACTCGTACCCCGACTTGCTGGAACAGACCTGATGGTATTCAGTGCACCACCAACCTGTCACTGTATCCAGAAATAATGTTGGAGCCTGCTATCCCTCAGAAAGGCCACTTTGATGTGTTCGAGAATGCCCTACTGGATGCAGCTGACACGCTGATGGTTGATCCCACTGTACCACTGGACCGGCTGTGAAAATGTAAGGTCACCAAATTAGAGTAGTAGGTGTTGCAGAGATCATGATTACTACATTTTGGAATTATGTGGAACACATCAGTTTGATAAAGCATATTTTTACATTGTGTTTCTTATTTCTTTTCGGTTTATTATAAAATACTCATTTATATCTAAAATTTTATCCTCAGACTAGATGTTATTCAAAAATTCTTTTAATTTCTTTAAAAGGAAGTTGGTTATCCGTCAGACTTTTGATGTTGTTTAGCAAGTTACTGAAGACTTTTCTGGCAGCATAGTCCACCCCTTTCTAGGCCAAAGTTAGAGTTAATCTGTAATAGTGAAGATTATCCTTGTCCAAGTGTTTTAGTTATGCATGCTGATATTACTTTTGACATTTAAATGGACAAATAAAACACATCATACACAAAAATGTCCCAGATAAAAAAATAAATGTCTCCAAGGGGAACATACATGTTGACCTGAAATCAGACCAACCTCCCCTCCGCCACCTATGGCAGCGTAACTTTGAAATCTTAAGCGTGACCTCCATTTTTATTGCTAATTCAGCATCCTTGCCAAAAATAACTATTGTTTGCTCGACGCATCATTTTACATTCACAAAAGATGGTGGTGTAATCAGTTGAATATGATTTGTCATATGTTTTGAAAGTGGACAATAAAATGTACTTTTCCAGTAAAGTAAGACATGCAATGGTGCTCAAGGTAAAATCGTTCTACCTGCTGGGCAATGATAAGAGGTGGAAAATTAGTAATTAGAGTCAGTGAATTGTCTTAGAATCTCTAGAAAAATACGCATCTTTAAATGTGGACCTGTTAAAAGAAAATCAGAGTTTACATATTCTATGAATGTTGTGTACTTAATTGTATTATCAGTATTATGTGGTACATGACAGTATAATACATTATTGCTGTGGCCATACTGTGCACTACGGCTCATGATAAAAAGCAGCACAGTGCCGTTGGACTTCACTTTACTTCACGAAACCTCAGTGGAATGTAGGTGTGGGGGATTCACTGGTATTGTTAGGTACTGTTGTGGCGTCCTATTCGCCACAATGCCAGAGGTCTACACACATCACCGCACCACTTCATGAAGAGGCGATAAGTCGTTGCACAGTACTTAGGCTGCTGGTGGTGCCCACAGTCTCGTTACCTCTCTGCCTGCTTCACATGCCGGCTAATGGGAAGACAGGCTCACCAAGATATGCTGGTGCACCACAGCTACGACAGTCAGTATAGCAGTAAGTACAGGATTACAGCAGAGTATGAAGCAGATCTAAGAATGCTACAGTTCCAAGAGATCCGTCTACAGCGAGCCAGCAGTCTACGTTAGCACAAGCTGGAACACTACTATTGACTGATGTAGAAGAGATCATAGCAGAACTGTTTTGTAGCTAGGAAGAATTGTAAAGCACAACACCAAAGTTGAGTATTCTTTTCATCTGTAATAAAAGTAAATGTGAACTGATCACTTCTTACCATTGCAAATCTAGCCATGGCCACTTCCTTCTGCTGCACACATCCCGAAGATATAAAAGGTACATTTCTTAAGACTCCAATGATTCTGTATTATTTAATCTAAAGTGTAATTTCCAGAAAATAACCGTAACCCACATTTTTTTTTTTTTTTTGCAGCGGCATCATACTAATTTTAAAGGACAAATTTATCATCATCTTTCAAAATTTTATGCCATTTTATCTCTATATATAAAAATCGTTTGTTACAACATGATTCGACAAAATCTAGTTTTATTCTTATTTTGAAATTTCTTCAAGACAAACATCACTGTTTACATAGGATTTGGTATGGTGCATGGCGAAGTAAACCTTACTCCTGTCTTTGACACCAGTTGACTATTCAACATGAAATTGGACAGATATATTTAATTTTTCTTATACAGGGGAGGGAAGAGAGAAACAAAGAGAGGGGGCAGGAGAAGATTGGTAGAGGCTGAGGGATGGATCTGTGGAGGGGTGAGGGGGAAGAGGAGAAGGAATGGATGGAGGAGGAGGAAGATGAGAAGGTGGAGGAGAACACACAGGTAGGTAGACACAGAGAGGAGGGAGGAGCAGATGGACAGAGGTGCAAGCAGTATATGGGTTAACTGAATAACTAAATACTGTAGCAGTGCTGGGTTTCCAGGTAGCTAATACAGAGGTAAGCCATTATGAGGAGGCTGAATGCAGTAAAGGGGAGGGATGGGAGAGGATAAAAGGGAGGTGTAAAGGAGTGTGGGGAGGGAGGGCAGATTTTAAATGATAAAATATAACATCATAGAAGTAAAAATATATATAAAATAAAAAAAAATTGAATTGGAGAGATGCAGGATAATGAGGGGGAATGGAAGGGTGGTGGGGGAGAGCGAAAATGTTAGGTATAGGGTGGAGGGATGGCAAGTTGTGTGTTGAAGGGACAACTCATGCTACAGTCTCACAATCACGTAAACTTGCCAACCCTTCCACCCTATACTTAACTTCCCCTCTCCATTCCCCACTCATTAAACTGTCTCTCTCCAATTCATGTCTTCCTGCTGTGTGTCATCCCTTACAATATCCCTTTCATAACATTATATACATACATATATCATTTAAAAGTCCCTCTCTCTCCCCAGACAGTCTACAGCTCCCTTTCATCCTCTCCCGTCCCTTCCCTTCACTGCATGCAATGCTATATCTCTCAATCCCACCTATCAGAGCCTTTACAATACATCAATCAACACAAAATTTTCCATTCTCACCCTTACCCAGCATCCTTCATCCTCCCACACTGTTAAGATTCTTGTAGTCCTGGAGCTGGCAGAGATGGTAGTTCTGTGTGTATAGTTGTCTGAGTGATGATGTGAATGAATGAGTTTCTTTTTCTGACAAAGGCCATGGCAAAGGCTGCAGCCGAAAACTAGGGTTAGATGCCTGTCTGTGGCTTTATAATAGTCTTCCTATGACTAGCAACTTATCGTCATTATATTGTTTAATTCCAATCTGGACTTTCTATTGTTTGATTTAAAATGAGAATGGTAGCATTAAAGTAATACAAGAGAGGCAAACTCAGATTTATTACTACATTTTCAATAGCCAAAATTTTACTTTGTGGTATTCATGCTATAAATGCTTCTTAAAGAAAAAGAATTTTATATCTTTAAGTGGAGAAATTTCTTACCTTCTGGTCTAGTGCACACAACATGCAATTCTGCACTGACTATTGTGTTCTTCGGTGTGTATGAAATCTCATGCCCCCGAGTAACAGCCAGTAGAATTTCGCTTTTATAGTTTTCATGGGGCTTAATGAAAGTGTGCAACAAAAAGTAAAATGTGGGAAATAATATTTTAAATGGGAAAATATGCTTACTGGATCACTCTTGAATTTTGTGATATATGAATATTATAGAGGAGAAATTCCTAACATAATAGGCATGAAAGAACTCTTAAGGAAGTTGATTTATTATGTAGTAAAGGTTATTCATCTTATCAGTCTTCATAAATAAATTCACATTTTCTGTCAATCACACTGTTGTGTTTTAAGTCACCACGAGAGGAAAATGGGGGGAATAATGACATTACTGTACATGCCAAAAAATGAAACCATTTGTTTTGTTTCTTTATTATTTATTTTACAAATACAAAATAAATATACTCCATAATGGAAATTACAAGAAATGTGACAATTTGTATCAAATAGCAGAATATTTTTTGAGGGGGAAACCTTCTACGGGACAAAAACCCCCTCAAAAAGTTATCATCTCAAAATTATGTTAGAGAAAACAAAACTACACTCATACTGACTATACTACACATAAATGCTTTTACATATCATCAAAGAAATAACCTAACAAAAAGCCAAAGAGGATAGGTTTTGTTGTGCATGTTTGTTTTTTATAGCAGCTAATTAACATTTTTTTATAAGTATTGGTATTCCTGAGACCTACACATAGAGAACTGTGACAGGTGGT
Organism: Locusta migratoria; assembly: GCA_026315105.1. Classification (NCBI taxonomy): domain Eukaryota; kingdom Metazoa; phylum Arthropoda; class Insecta; order Orthoptera; family Acrididae; genus Locusta; species Locusta migratoria. The sequence goes on from CM048746.1 coordinate 566,118,455, forward strand.
GCAATATTGTAAGATTAGTGACAGTGAAAACCACAAAGCCAAATTATCAAATGAGTCAATGAACAGATCTTATGGGACAGAAACTTGCCCATCAACTTTATACATAGCTACAACACTTATATCCCACAATCACAGGTCAACACTACTGCAGACATAATCAGATATGACAATTATAACACATTTTCAACAACAGTAACTTACATCTACCTACATTTCACCAATAAATGTTTTGCAACACTACTGTCTTCCAGAAAAGTAATAAATTTCTACTCGACGAACTTGTAGAGCATAGCAATAATATATATTTTTTTAAAGATTCTATAAGCAGTAATAAAGAAAAAATTCTAAAAAAGCTGTGCAATATTTGTTTGTGAAATTTACACCAGACAAAATACAAAAATGTATTCAATGAGCAGTGCTGATTACTACCATTAGCGTGTAGAAAAGTTTAATATTAATCTGAAAAAAATAAATAAATGAAAAACTGTCTTCCAGCTCATTTTTGCCAGATTAGCTATCTGGAAAGTTCTACCACTTTATCACAAAATATAGTATCAGTTAACAAACATTCATAAGAAGACTGTTTTTCTTACTTATGTTTGACACAGCTGCTCTAAGAGAGATAAATAATTTTAAAAAAAATGTACACATGCAGTTTCCAAACAATCACCAACAAGCAGAACATCGAGCAAAAACTGGGGGATACTATTGTGGTACAGCAATTAGAAGAAAATCTATTACCATATGTATACAACACACAATTTAAATGTTTAAATTACACGTATTTACAGTAGATCAGTTATGATCATTGTTCAATCTTGATTTTACACTTATAGCTCCCTTCCTCAAAAGATAAAAATACAAACGATGGCACCATGATAGATAAATCATTTTTGACCATTACTGCACCAATAAAAATTAATAATGGACAGAACAGTCTTTGAATACAGTTAATAGAAGAAAAATATAGGAAAACAGAATGTAAAAACTGAAGATCAAAACACAGTATCTTTCTGACAATATTTGCTTGAACTCAGCACACCAAACTTCCCCCTGGTTTTATTTAAGATTGCTGTAAATAAATTTTATCAGTTAACCCAACTTTAACCAGTGTTATTTCTCTGCATCCTTCCCCATATCTATGACATCCAAAAACATAATTTGTAGTAACTTATGGTAAACACTGTAATAACCTCTTTTATCTGCTACATCCCATTCATTGGTTCAACTATTAGAGTGGTCTATGAAGTAGCAAGGCTGGAGATAAAGCATAAATGAAAATAAATTAAAGGTACTAAAGTAGCATTTGATACATTAACAAAGTTGGACTAAATAAAGAATATTACCTCTGGATTAACCAAATAAACATGTATCACAATTAACAATATCTGTTCTCAAACACCTGAGAAGTTTGTCTGCTGGTGTTGGTATATTTTCAACTACTCCAAGTGAAGTGTTCGTTTTTGTGCTAATAGAGTTAATACTGATTAAACAGTGTGTCGAACACAAAATTCTGTGGCAAAAGCAACAAGATTTTTCTAACATTAAGTTATACTAAATGAAATTACTTCTCAGGCAGGCAAATGAGACAGAGGGTACATTTATGCATATGATCACAATGCTTCAAATGTGGACTACACGGTTGACACAAAATGATATACCATCATATTTTCTTCGTATTGCGATCTCAGATATATTCTCAAAAACTGTGAACCTTTATAAAATGTCTGTTGTATAATTTATACTTTTTTGTTCAAAATAAATAAAAGTAAAATAAGTAATATATTTAAAAAATTACCCAAAGAATTTTACAAAGTGAAATTAGAAAGTGAAGTCATATTTTAGTTGAGGGAAAGATTTTACAAGGATTGTACTTTGTATACAAACAGATGATGATATTCATTCTCTCCTTGATCAAGTGCCAAGATGACAGACAGTAAAGAGCTCCTGACTTTCCAAAAATCAATAACTAAATAATATATTTTTTTCTATTCATGCATTCAATCTTTTCATTTTAACCTTTCCCATCCAAGAAGAGTTCTGCTGCATTTTAAATTTTCAATGTGCAAAAACACAAAAATTCTGCTCCAAAGGAATGTGTGTTCAAATGCATTTCTCAGAAGTTACCACCTGCTACTTCACACAATTAAATGCACTCTTGGTCAAAAACTCTCAAAAAAGCTATGATGCTTCATTCCTAAAAATTATATGAAATATGTGAAAGAATCTCCATTTCTTTATTTTTTATTTTACTGGTAGTTACCAACTAACAAAACAATTTATTAATATCATTTGCAGTTATCACTGCAGCTCACAGCTAAAATTCATCAGTATATAAGGGCATAATGCCACAAGGAACGTAATTGCTTGAGATTCAATTTGTAAGTACAAAATCAGATATGGCATAAAGTAATAGTTTACATTTCCTCATTAAACTACACATGAGATAAACAAAGAATTATTTAATACTCATTTGAGAAGTGTTACCCGCTCTGTCTCCAGTCACTAATATTTTCCCTTCCCCACAGTATTTCGCCCCCCCCCCCCCCAATCATTCGCTTATTGTGATTGCAACCACCTCTGTAGACAAATGATCCAGTCTTCAATCATATTTGTAAAATATTAGAACATCTCTCTATTACTAGAAAACACAGTCTAGTAAATGTACATTTTAAAAAGTGTCTTTAGTCCCAGAAACCCATTTTTCTTGCCACTCCCTACATACTATAAATGTATGTAATGTAATGGCATAATATAATAAAAATTAAATTTCACATTACAAAAGTAATGTTTCTACAAACCATTTCTTAGGTGTAATTGTGTGTGCAGCATAACACACAATTTCTTTTGTTACTTCCCCCTTTTTATCATTTTACTTCTTTTACAAACATAGAGTACATTAAAATTTGCTGTTACAAAGGTAGCGCTTTAAGAGAAGTACCGGTACAGGCCAGGATTAGCACCATCAGATCCGCGTGACCCCAGCGTACGTAAAACGGCAAATGGATCTCCCACTGCTCCGGGGCCTCTTCTTCCATTATCACCATTGCCAGGCTGCCCACCAGGTTCTCTGGCACCTGCTCCGCCAGCACTTAACTGTGGCTGTGCTCTCACCACACTTGCATAAGTAGGACCTGGATGCTGCCCAATACTGCTGCAATCACTCCCACTATCACTTTCTCTCGGAGTAGATTTCTTCTCACCGTCTGTCCCAGAATCTGAACTCGCAACACTCTGTGCTAACGGCTGCTGCATCTGCAAACCCACACTTACGGCAGCACGAGCATAGCCGGCAAACGCTCCGCTGGTGCTGCCACCGCTGCTCCCTGATAGGCTCCTGTCAGTCATATTGTCTAACATACAGTACAGATCTCTCTGGGAGGACATCTGACTCGACAGAGCAGCCTGTCGCCGGTAGAGGGGCACAGATTGCTGAGGAGACTGTGGCTGAATGTGAGATGCCAGGTTCAATGAGTTTACAAAAATCTGGTGAGGAAACTGCTGCTGCTGTTGTTCTTGTGACTGTTGTTGCAGTTGCTGTTGTTGTTGTTGCTGCTGCTGCTGCTGCTGCTGCTGTTGTTGTAACTGTTGTAATGGCATTTGCTGTAGATGGTGGAAACGAATTTGCTGCTGCTGCTGCTGTATGTTCTGCAGTTGTAGCTGCTGCTGTTGTTGCAGAGTCAGCTGCTGCTGTTGTACACTTGAATGTTGCTGCTGTGCACTAGGTGGCTGGGGCTGTTGCAAGCTAGGTGGCGGCTGCTGTACACTCGGTAGTAGCTGTTGTATGCTTGGTGGGGGCTGCTGTATGCTTGTCAGTGGCTGCTGCAGGCTCGGTAGTGGCTGATTTACACCTGCCAGTGGCAGCACCTGTTGTACACTGGTCAATGGTGGAGGTGCACTCAATGGTGGCTGCACAGTTAGTGCCTGCTGCTGTGGAGTTGTCGGAGGCTGCTGCTGTACAGTTGTCAGAGCTTGCACTTGCTGCTGCACACTGGTTGGCAGCTGCTGTTGTACACTTGTTGCTGGCTGCTGCTGTATGCCCGGTGGCTGATGCTGTGTACTTTGTGGCAGCTGCTGCTGGACATTTGTCGGCTGCTGTTGCACACTTTGTAGTTGCGAAATATTTTGCTGTGGTGGCTGTTGCATATTTTGCTGTAGTCGCTGCTGTTGCAACAGTAGTAGCTGCTGCTGCTGCTGTTGTTGTTGCAGTCGGCGCAGCTCAGTTTCGTGAAGGGAAATCTGTTTTGCACTTCCGGCCGCATTCGGTTCCATAGCCTTATCGAGTATAAGGCTTGGGAAGTTCTGCACCATTGGGTTACACTGCAGGAAAAAAAAATTATGACTATTGTGTCAAACAAGAAAATTTTCAAGATAGGTCTCTACAAAGTATCATCGCGTGGAATGACTTACTCTGTTAAGCCTTAGAGTTAAAATGTGTTGAAGGCTGAACATAATTAAAATTCCACAGCTCCGTGACAGCTTACATTTAATTCTGAATACATACCATGTATTTTAATGCTATATTTATCCTACTAGGTAAATAACAAGTAATTATTGGTTCAAGTTTTGGATGAAATGCATTATCATGATGTTAATAAAACCTGGACAAATTAAAAATGATAAATGTTATTCAAAAGAGAGAGAGAGCAGCTGAACCAGTACTCACTTCTGCTCAGCATTGCTCATAATCACAAAAAACCTTGTATCTAACTTAATTTTAGTCTTTTATGTTTGATTATCAGTGGTAAATGAGGCGAGGTACCGTATTTAATCTATGCCGCATTACCCCCCCCCCTCGTTTGTTGGGATACAAAAAACTGCTTATGGCTTAGTATCCAGTACAAAGCAAATGAAAGTTCTGAAAAATGGCACAAGTAGATGCCACAACTAACTTTTGCCATCGAATATGAGCAGTTATAGGCACGCTTTGCAGCATCAAAGATAAAGAGACCTACTGGCACCAAAATTCTGCAGTGGCGGTGTGTATTAGCAATTGCCATAATTCCTTGCGATTATTGTGACAATACAAGCTGCCTGACAGTCCCTGACCCCATGATTGAATAAAAAAAACACATATCATTTGAAACTTCATTTATAGACAGTAAGATTGCTTGGCAGAGCATTGCGCTAAAGGAAAGTTTCCTTCTTGCATCATCAAAAGCTCATATTTAATCACATTTTTCTTCACAATGTAGTATCTGTCTCCTGCCTCATTCCAAGCATAAAACAGCTCACACATTTACACACTTCCTTGTCAGAAATATATTCTTGTCTTTCTACAAATATTCCAAGATTTTCAAGTTTGTCGTTAGATTGAACATAATAGCACAGCAAAAGTAAGACAGAAACACAGATTTGTTTACATTTGGAAACACTCAATGGTAGTCAGCAACACCACATGATGGCCACGTGTATTTCCCATGATTCGCTGTGTTGTTACCGACAATTATCACTGACACCTAAAATATTTTCACCAAAATAACCTTCTGTAAGCTCAACTGTTAAACCCACGACTTGAACCCAACTACTATGATGTCAGCCATTCCACCTAATTTGTATCTTATGTTAGAATGTATCACCTCTGTTTCAAAATAGGGTCCACAACTTTTACCCCCTTGAATTTCAAGTCTTATTTGGATTAGAATATCACCTCCCCCTTACAATTGGAGTATCATGTTTCAGGTGCAGCTTAGATTCGAGTAAATACGGTAAATACTAGCAAGCCTCTCTCTCTCTCTCTCTCTCTCTCTCTCTCTCTCTCTCTCTCTCTCTCTCTCTTCCTCCCCTTTTGAATAATATTTTCACAATTTCCACCAGGTAATAGTAAAATATAAATTAAAAGTAATGTGAATAATACAGGGTTTGTGACACATTAATTCTTCTTGTATCATCCATGACCCCCCCCCCCCCCAAAAAAAAAGTGTGAGTGTGTGTGTGTGTGTGTGTGTGTGTGTGTGTGTGTCCCTTTTCTGTGACCGACGAAAGCTGCAATGGCCAAAAACTATTTAAACAAGTTGTATAATCTTATGTGTGCCTTACTACAGCTCACTGGCTGTCTCTGTGGGAGTAGCAACCTATCCTCCTCAAAAGTATTTTTGAATCCTTCCAGGAATTTCCACTGTTTATATTTTGGTGACAGACTATTACCTTTTTTATGAATGTCAACTGTTTTTCCGAAATTGTCTTTGTTTTCTTTTTGTAGCTGTATTCGAGCTTTCAACAAATTATCATTACACATATTAGGGCACTTGCATCAAAGTGGATGTATGAAACGTGCAATTATGTAGGTACAGCACTGGCTAGCAGTGAGATCATTACGCACAGTAAGGCTCTCTCTGGGAGCAGCTTTTGACTCTATAGCAAGCTTTCCGCTCTGCAGACCCCTGGGGGTCCTCCTCAGGCCATAATCTCAAGAAATGTATCGTATGTCTGGAAATATCCATTTGTTACACTGTAACATTAGTGTTCTAGTATGACTTGCCAGTTTTGACAATCCCCAGTAAGAAAACACCCACAGTCTTCTCCTGCTCTTGCCATACCTGTACACTGTAGTAAATTTCAGGAGCAAAAATTAATTTTCAATTATGTAAAAACATAAATGAATAACATCCCCCTACAATACAAAGCTTATTACACTAAGAGGAAAAAATGGACATTGCAAACATATTGTGTATGTTTACTACAAAGTTCCCACTAACATCAAATTCCAATATTTAAGAACAAGACTATTTACAATATTTGCACTGCTTATCATCATCATCATCATCATCATCATCATCATCATCATTTTTGTTGTGTGTAATTGGTAACATCTCATAACAGCATTGTTAAGATTAACACGAGCTTTAAGGGTAAATGATATGACATGCAACACACCTGTACTTGCTGGAACGCAGGCTGTGTCTTATCACCAAGAATCTCATCCAGTGTTCTTGCTAGGTCTTGTACAGGACTCACTTCTTGCTTTTTGCTCGCCACACGTAGCAGTTCAAGAAACCTTAACAAATAAGAAATTTTGTTGAATGGTTACATCTCTGTCTTTCACAAATTGTTCTTTTGTGGGAGGGTGGCAGCAGGATGCAACACGAACAAATCGGTAGACGTGATGTTCATGCACTGACACCAAAATAATTACAGTTCCCAGAAAAAAAAAAATGGATGATTTATTCAAGAGAGTCACAATTTGAGGAAACTGGTCCATCTCTGATTCTTATACAAGAAGTCATTTAGCTTGGTGTAAATTCATAAGAGATATTTGGATGTTGTGCTGAAGACTATAAGGCCACATTTTATCCAACTGATACATTAGATCATCAAAATCATACGCTAGATGGATAGCCCTGACCATATCCTCCAAATTTTGTCAAATTTGTTGCCAAGGTAGGGCTAGGCAAGTGTGAAGCTATGTTGAAAAAGAAAATGCCTTGCAAATATTGTTAGTGCTCATGACAACATCTTTATGATGTATGTTTTAGATGTTACATTGAAGTTACCAAAGCTGTTACAGGAAAGTAGATCAAACAACAGAATAGTAACAAGTTATCAAGTATGAAACAAGAAATTTCTTGTTTGCTATGAGGAATTAAAGGTATACACACAATCAAGTTATCAGAAAAGAAGAACATGTATTATCTATGTGCAATGGGGGACAAAAAGATTACCTTGTCCCAAATAATTTAAAGTCCAAGAACAAAGCATTGTGCATGCCACAGTTCCTAAGTATGACTGTTGCCAACTCTAGAGGTATTCGGAGCTTCAGCTTTTTGTTTACATAGTCAATTGAAGCAATATAATAGTTAGGATACGGTATATGCCAAGATTCATAGCAGCTTAACTCTCATATTATTTATTTTGGAAAACTTTATTCAAGCACGTAGAAGCGGTTGAGGTATAAGAACTCCACGTGGGTACATTTACTACAATGAACTTTTTGGACCTGTGCAAGTAATCAAGTAATGCTTTTCAACATTACTATGAATTGTGCAATTATAGGCTTTACTAGATTCTATTTTACATTTTGGAACTGATAGGATAGCCATAGTAAATGCGGTGAAAATGGATTCATGTATTTGTAACTACTTCGACTGTCACATGATGAATCTATAGTGTCAAGCTTAGATAAATGTATCAGAGATAAGCATAATTTACTAAGACCTTATGTGTGGTTTACAAGAGTGAGTGAGTGTGCCTTCCATTATTTGTTGTTTTTAGTTCAATATTTGTTCAAATGTTTGTAGAGCTTACGGGACTTAACTACAGGGTTATCAGTACCTAAACTTACAAACTACTTATGAAATAGCTTATTCTAAAGACGACACAAACATCCACGCAAGAGGGGGGGATTCTAACCCCCAACCACAGCGGCCGTGCAGACTGGCACACTGCAGACTGCTAGGCCATTGCGGCCGGCTTAATATTTGTTCGTCATCTCCCATAGGACCAGTGATCTCTATAGAAACTGGATGTATAACTCTGGTGTATGAGCACAGAATGGCAGCGTGCCTACACATTCATTTAAATTTGCAAACGAGTTTCCATCAGTTATTACATGACAACGCTTGTTTACCTCTTTATTTAGAATATCAATAAGGGAGGATAGGTAACAACTCACCATAAAGAGGCTCGCTGAGCTGCTGACAGACATGAAAATTTTCGGCCATGGCCTTTGTCAGAAAAAGAAATGCATACATTCACGCAATCACTCAACAACTATACACACACACACAACTATCATGTCTGGCCACTCCAGCAACACAAGCTAGACTGTGAGTGAGGTGGGGAGTGGAGGGAGGAGGATGCTGGGTAAAGGTGGGGATGGAAAGTTCTGCATTGCATGATGGAATTTGAGTCAATTGCAATGTAAAAGGTTGATATTGGAGTGGAATCAACACATATTTTCTTTTTGTTTTCTTGTAATAATTCATAGTAGCCATATCTGAATTTGGCAAGCAATGAAATATGAACATATATGGCTAGCACGCTCAGACAGCCAAAAGAGTGTCTGCCTTTCTGGTTAAGTGCTGTGCATTGCATCAGATGCTACCAAAGCTTATATTTTATTTATTTACTTATTTTTTCATCACGGTGTTTGCTTTAGTTACTTTTTGTTTTAAAATTATATTGGTTTTCCTTTTTTTAGTATTCTCTTTAGTAAACAACTAATTATAGTTTGTCAATTTGATACCTAAAAATAATCTTCATTAGAAGGTAATATTTATTTGACCACACATAACAAAAAATAAAAATCCTTGGGAGGTGTTATTCATCTGACCTCTCATAAAAATAAAAATAATCTTCCTTGAAGTTTGATATTGGTGTGATGATTAATATAACATACGCTACATACATGCCATTGGCATCAAAAAGTTCCTATCCTTTGAGGCATAAAATCTGCAAGTCCAAGGTAAAAGGACTCATCCATGGCAATTTTCTTCCAAGAAGAATAAACCAAATTCCACAAGGCGTCCACAGCTCTTGGAGGAGGGTCTGACCAATTATCCCACACAGTCTTCTTGAGTTTAGCTCAGACATTCTAATTGAGATTTACATCAGATGACGTTGGAGGCCATGGTAGGCACTGAATACTACTGTCTCTCCTGTGGAACCAGCTCTGAATCCTAATGTGGTGTGCGATGGATGATTATCACATTGGTAAATGAATTTGGTACCCCATAGGAAATCTCAAGTTGCAGGAATGATTACATTTTCAAGGAAATACTCATAGCACACTGAATTGAACAAGTATTGGATTTGTTGTAAGGTTCCTGCACCCATATAAGACAACCAGCCGGAATATTTCACACTTATGTGGCCCGCTTCTAGTGCGTGTAGCCACAAAGCGGGCGTCATATTGTTGCCTATCTCTGCAGTAAACAAGAACACGAACTCTGTTTGTAGACTCAATTGTGCACTCATTGGTGGAAATTACTTTCCTCCAGGAACTCATAATTGCCAGTCTGTCCACAGCTTCAACGTCAGATGATTGTTCTTTAATGAGAGCACGATGGGACCTTATTCCATAGCCGCTTAATCGTCTGAGAGCTTTTGGCAATGAGCCCAAGACATGTGAAGCTCTCTAGTTCCTGGATATTTGAGAAAGGGGCAGTCTGGACCACTCTGACCAATTCAGCATATTCTCTTCGATTAGAGACTCGCAGTCTTCCAGGTATTGGACATCTGATTACCTCACCATTATCTCTGAATCGTTTGCTCCATCTCCTTGCTGTGGAAGCATCAACACCATAGAAATGTCCTGCCTCAGATGCACTAACATGGCTTTCAAAGAGAGCAATTATGTGCTCGTGAATGTTCACATCAGCCATTTTGAAGTAGACCTATGACATATGCTAATCAGCTGATAAGTTTCTCTTAGCTGAAAACTACAGACATATCATGTGGCAGTCAAAGTAATTACAAACCAAATACATCTATTTTCAATATCATTACTATGGATACATGTCTGTCTGATTAAAAATTAGATTATTATAAAATATAATTTTCTAAACCCCTATGAAAGACTACAACTACAAAAGCAAGCGGTCTAAAGAATAAATTGACTCCAGTGGGATTGGAATACGCATCCGTTGCGTTCATATTTTTAAATGTTTGTAAATCTATCGGGCCATACTGTGTGGTCAACAGTCCGTAGCTTACAAACTACTTACACTAAGGTAAACTAACCTAAGGACAACACAACACACCCATGCCCCAGGGAGGACTCGAACCTCCAACGGCGAGCAACCGCGCCTTTGCGTTCATAAACTGTCAGCCTATCCAATCACCCAATGAAACATATGTGAGAAGCGGTTCATTGTAGTAAATGTACCCACATAGAATACTTACACCTCAATCATTTGTATGTGCTCAAATAATGTTTTCCAAAATAAATGATACACAGTGTTATTAGCACAAATCTAAAAAATAAATAGGGACTTAAGGGACCAACTTGTTGAGCAACAGGGATACGAAGTAATGTGCAAATGTTTGTACAGCTTATGGGACTTAACTACGGGGTTATCAGTCCCTAAACTTACAAACTACTTATGAACTACTTACGAACTAGGACGGCACAAATATCCATGCCCGAGGGGGGATTGGAATCCCCGACCGTAGTGGCCGTGCAGAACGTGACTGGAGCGCTTCAGTCCCCCTTGGCCACCGGGCCGGCGATATGAAGTAAGACATCAATAAATTGCTTTTTAATGAACAACCCTATCCAATGACCCATTTTTATTTATTTAATAAAGAAGTCTTGATTGTACTTTATTTCTTTACTTCTAATGTGTTTTGCCCTTTTGAGCATCTTCAAAAGATATATACACAAAGCTTAGTCTTAGGGCTTGACTTCTTAATTTGATTTATGCATACCAGCGGGCATAGACCTATTGTTCTGAAGATGACCAAAAAGGATGAGACACGTTGGCAGAACATAAAGTAAGTGCAATGAGTTAGCAATCTATAAAGTAAGTACAATCAAGTCTGTTTTTAATTTGCAAATCATTATCACAGTTGCTAGGTTCAGCCATTACTGAGTGGGAGAATATACACACAACAAAAATATTAGGCCATTTTCAATTAGGTAATATAAAAAAATAGGTTTTTCAAATAATCACTTTGATGGGGTATAACTTTCGCAAATAAAAACTGAAATTATAAATCAAACTTCAACAGTCTTAGCATCAACACGGTATTTACGTATCAGATTTTGGCAATTACAAAGACACAATTTACTTTTTCTTAAAATAGGATGATATCTGACTTGTTTTTCGTTTAATGTCTTCTGAAATTGTAGCCACTTGACCCAATTTTTTTGGCTTCTACACTTCTAATTCCTTGGGCTACAGTGGTTTCTCCATTATCCTTACGTTTAATTCCAACTTCAAGGCGCTTGGTGGCTTCTTCGAACAGTTGATCAGCAGTTTTCCTTGGATTTTCTTTTCCTTAATTTTCTGCAATAAAGTTTTTGACAACTCATTCAGATCAGCAGCAGTTTTAACCTTAAACTGTTCTGTTCTTTTTCCCAATCTCATCTTCCTTCAGTTTCCTTCAACACCTTTTCTTGCTTAACTACTTCTTTTAAGTAGCTTTTGTAGCTTTGGTATGCATTTCTAGCTAACAATAGAAGTTTTTCTGTGATAAGAAGCAAGTCTGCCTGGCAGTTATACAATTTCATGCCAGATAAAATATTCAATCTTGAATTTAAACCATGTTCACTCATGTTTACCTTATCACTTGTTAAAACATGTCCAGAAAGAGAAAATGCTCTTTCTACAGAAGCACTATCATGAGACAAACAAAGCATTGCTTTTACAACTTTTACTACAATGGGATATTTTAAAAAATTTGAATCAAATCTTATATTAAAAAGAGAGGACCAGTATTCATCAATTATCTGAGCACCTTCAAGAATTTATAATTCAAATTTCAGAGTTTCCACTCATCCAACAGTATAGATGCATCCACGTCAAAAGGTAAAGCATTACCTAAAGCTACAATTTTGGCCTCAGAAGATATGGTTTTAAAGTCTCCAACCTTCAAGCAACTTGCATTAAAAAACAGGTTGCGGTGAGAAGCTTCATTCAATTTGAGACTTGCTGATAAGTACTTGGCACTTTTAACAAAATGGCATTTCATGCCTGTATGAAAAGAGGCAACATCTTTCTCTTTCGTGTTACTCAGATCCTTGACGAGGACTTCTCTGTGAGAAACATTATTCACAGGCAAAAGTTTTCTGTCAGACTTGTAAACCTTACTCCTCAACTTAACTAGAAATTCACTTGCATGTTATACAGCATGTGGATTAAAGGACCTTCTTTTTGAAAGAATTGCAAGTAGAATGAAAAGATATTGGTATTGTCAGTAACAAACACAAGTTGCGATTTAATGGCAGGTTACTTTATAAGCTTGGTGATTTCTTTTGACTTCTCTGAAACTGAAGTAGATTTAGCAGGTAAAACTGAGAGGAAATATCTTTTGATAGCACACCACTGGTCCACAATCTTTTGGGCTACTGGGCTTACAGTTAGCCAATGTGATGGCAGATGTTTTAAGAAACGGTGTTTGGCAGTCTAATTTTCTCCTGGCATAGCTTAAATTTCTCCCAGCAGGCCAGCCATGAAAATAGTGAAATATTGCAAATAATAAGATTCACAACATCAGATCCAAAACGTTCAAAGCCAAACAAGACTGACTTATGAATTTAATGCAAACTGCATGTTCCAGTATCAAGGACTTGCTTCATACTGCTAGGACACTTTTGTTCATTAGTTTGAATACTGCCTTATTCACATTTGGGCCAACACAACTGATCATCAGCAAACTCCTTAAGGGAAGATTTGCTTTCTCCCTGCAGAAACAGGGGTTTTATGCAGATCTTTTGCTTTAAGCATGGCCCATGAAATACATCTGAAGATGATTTTCAACAACCTCTTCTTTAGTTATTGACCAGTAGTGTATTGCAGTTTGAATTTCTTTTTTGCTGGCTTCATTTGTGGTCTGATCATAGCAGCCAAATGTTAAAATCCAGCTGTAAGGTGATAGGTGCCTCAGTTAAGCTTTATTGTAGTTATTAAAATACAACAAAATGTATGTTCCAATTTGGAAAAAAGGTACTTTAGAAACCAAATTTAAAAAATAGGTACCTTTTGCAAAAAACAAAAGAAAGAAGACCAATGGGACCTCCGCTAAATACACTGGATACATAAATTAATATGCAATTAATCTCAAAATATGTTGAATCTTAACTATGGTATTGCTTCTATTTGACGATGTAAACAGCAACCTGAAGCAGCACAGGCCACTACAGTTGGCAACACTCATGCTTATGAGCTTGGGTATGCACAATACTCTGTTCTTGGATTTTAAATTATATGAGCCATGTAATCTTTTTGTCCCCCATTTAACATGTTTTGAGAAAAAGGCAGACATAAAATTACTACAAGAAAGATAAAGTTATTCTAACAACAGAAAGACTTCAAATTATCATTTGCTGAACCACAAAATAAATAAAACTATGTACTTAAGGAAAATGAATTTTATTTAAAGAGAAATAGGAGAATAAAATCATTGCAGTTAATTGTATCACCTCAATGCTGAATCCGAAGAAAAACTGTAGGTTCATGGGTTCAAGACCAGTTGTGTCTGCCAGAAAATTTTACATTGATGCACTCTCCATCGCACTATTCATTCTGGAATTTATTTAATCCCTGAATTTCTTACTTTGGTACTTTCATCTTTTACCTAATAGAATTGATGTTTGGCCAGTTGTGCAGTGCATCACTTTTGATAAAGCAATATGTCTACCAAATCAAAGAATGACTATCTCAGCAGAGAAAGTATTTAAACAGTTTGTAACTTTTGTCATTTTCTGTGGGTGTACCACAGGTATGAATGAAAGCTACATGTCTTCAATGTTGGGTGATGATGGTTTTGGTAACTATTCTGTGCTACTACACCCAACTTGGAGAAACTGGGTGCTATATTGAATAATGTGGGCACCTCGACAATGGTGCTGGAGAACACACAATGATTCATTAGATGTTAGATCAATCAGAACTGTCATTAACTTCCAGGATGCATGCAATCTTGTACTTATGTTTGAACAAGGATATTTTATGAAGTCACCAGATTGTAACTGAAGGTGTGATATAATTGTATTTAAGAAGACAGACTGTCAATCATTTAATTAAAAGTTTAAAAGAAATAAAAGCTTTCAAAAGATGCAGTGGTGAATAATTCCATATTAAGAAGACAATTTATAAAAAGATAACGCTCTAGTGGGACATCAGGGGGGAAAGGGAGAGGGTGCTGGGAACCAGGTTATTCACTTGAATAATCCAAGTTAGTCAAAATGGGTGTATGGTTTAATTCAGTTTGTGTAATGCCTAAAAGTTCTCAATCTCTTATATTAATGTGACTCCTATGTGAGACTACATGAAATATTGGACATTCCATGCCCCACTTATAATAAATGTGACTTGAGTCAGAAATGGAACCAGAAACATGTTCCTTAAACCCAACTTTAACAGACCTTCCATGTATAATGTTACAGTAATGATGTCAATATCTTAGAAGAGCTAAATTCTTTTGTGAAATAAGAAAATATTACACTCAAACATAATTAATGACTTAAATAGAGCCATTTCTTTACAAAATATTCATAAAAACATTTTTTTTAACTTTTATAACAGTATGCTTATAAATGACTCTCAACAAAAATCGTCATGTTTACGACAATTATGTACAATATTAGAAAATAGGAGAGTGAAATTTTTTATGCCACATCCCTGTGCTTCCAACCTATGAAGTTTCACGTTCTGTATGCATTTAGTTTAGCAGATATAAGAATCCAAAGTTTATCACTTCTTTCGTACCGTGATTTACACATTCAATTTTGATTCAAATTATTTAGCATTATTAGCCTGCATTGGATGATCAAATACACTTTTTTATGCAGTTAAAATAATGGTCTTTTTAGTCAGCCCAGTTTGGAAAGTTTCATAGAACATTTTTGATCATTTTCTCAAATCTTCAACTTTGCAGTTAATTATTTCAGTATTGGAAAGCGATACCTAAATGAAACTTTATGTTTGCGACCCTTTTGTTATTAGGTTAGCACATGCCAAGTTTCATGTTCACTATATCTTTAGTCTCCAAGATATAGGATGGCAAACTTTGAAGTTTTTTTGGGCGCTGATTTTTTGAACAATTTTGGCTGAATTTTTCAGGCTCAATATGGCACATAAAATTATTTCAATTACTATTCCCAAGAGAATGCATACAATTGTACAAGGTAGCCAAATGTCATTTCTTTCAACAAAATATTGCCCAAGTTATAACAAATCAAAGTCTTCAAAAATTCACGCTCACCTTGCGGAAAGTCATGCATGGTGTCAAACAACTGACTATATCTCAAACAGTAATGCTTTGACGAGCCTTAAAATTTACCAATGTTCATTGGGGACATGTGCGAATGTTCACTACAAATTTCATTGAAATCTGTGAGGCTCGAGCAGGAAAATGTTCCGAAATAAGGCGATTTGACCCAGAATGCCCCATTTTTAAGTCAAAAAATTTATTATGAGTTAGTACGAAACAACATTATGTTTTGCTGCATCTCATTGATGTGAAGTGTTTTTGGAGGAAATACCTTGGCAACAATAAATCTGCCAATTTTGTGTTGAGCTGGTGAGATCATCGAGAAGCACTGATAAAGAATTTGATGCCAATCTTCACAATAAAACAGTTTTCACTGGTCTTTCAAACAATATTCAGAATGACTTGATACAATGGATTTCAGAGTTCTAACTACTGAAATAGGAAAGGAAATAATGGAGGTCTTTTAATAATACCAGATGGAACTACGGATGTGACAAATGTCAATGTCAATAAAGAAGTTGAAATTCAAGAGAGATTTTCAGATTATAGTGATTTTAGTAGCAGTACCTCGCAAGGTACTGGCAGAAGTAAAGTTGTGATGCGGCATCGTGAGTCGTGTCGGGATTGCTCAGTCGGTAGAGCGCTTGCCCACAAAAGGCAAAGGTCCCAGGTTCGAGTCCCAGTTCCGGCACACAATTTTAATTTGCCAGGACATTTCATATGAGCGCGCACTTCGCTGCAGAGTAAAAGTTTCATTCTGGAAACATCCCTTAGGCCAGAGGTGGGCAATGAGTGAGCCGCGCTCTCTGAGTCACCTGCCTGAGCAGGAGCAGAGCCGTGAGCAGCTGGCATCCATCACGTAGTTCCTGCTGAAAAGACTAGATGGTGTTATGCACAGCCAATGCGCTAACATAGCTGCAGAAATGCACCTGGCTGAGTGCGTTATAAAATAACTTATAAATATAATAGTGCAAACTCTTTAGTATCCAACTCGAATCAACAGATTCCACTGCTAGGGGTATCTCCTGAAAAATGCGATTATGTTTATAAGTAGGTAACTCATAAACATAATACTGGAAACTCTTATCTAAAACGTCCAGCGCGTGCAGTCGAGCCGGCAAATATCTTATAAAAATAAAAGTGATTTTTTTGTTTTGCTTCAGAAGACACAATGTACTTCAGGGTTTTCGTTATAATCTATGATATTACATTATGGTACAGTACGCTGTGGAGTTGAAATGGCTAGTCAAATCGGCGTGGTAAAGCGGCGTTCTATTTTCCAGTTCAACTCTAGTTGAGAGTGTGATTACTTGTTCACTGAAAGCGAAGGAGGAGCAAAAGTTTGGTATTTGGTAAAATACTAGGCATAGAAAAGTACAATTTAGAACGCCACTATAGAACACATCACTTCAACCAGTATGGAAGTGTATAAGGTGAAATGCGACAATCTTCTTAATAATCTATGCAAGGAAGGAAGTAGAGGTATGTATTATAATGCTCTACCTACTTACGAGATAACTTAATCACTGTGTTTTAATAAAACCAATTTTCCTTTGAAATGACAACTCTGTCAATTTCTTAAACAGGAATGTGATGCCTCATCCTCAGATGCAGCTGTTAGTGCTAGTTACAGAATAGTTTCGCCGATAGCCCATACTTCCCGACCATTTTGTGGCAGTGAATTTGTGAAGCAGAGTTTGGAAGTCGTAGCAGATGAATTATGTCCATAGTTATCACGTTCTTTCGCAAGTCTGTCACGGCATACTATAACTCGCCATATCGAACGTTTGTCAGGTGCGCCAGCAAGCATGCAGACCCCTAGCGGCAACTAGGATAACTACCGGCCGAGCGCGAATACCGCTCTTTTTCCGGCCTGAGCTGGAGTGCTGCTCATTGAGCCGATTTGTGCCTACCTTTGCCTTAGACTGTGGCTAAGCCATATCTCCATCATATCCTTTCTTCCAGGAGTGCTAGTCTTGCATGTTTCGCAGGAGAGGGAACTGTGAAGTTTTGGAAGTAGGAGGTGAGGTACTGGCAGAAGTAAAGTTGTGAGGCGGCATCGTGAGTCATGTCGGGATAGCTCAGTCGGTCGAGCTCTTGCCCGCGAAAGGCAAAGGTCCCATGTTCGAGTCCCGGTTCTGGCGAACAATTTTAACCCAGGAAGTTTCTTATTAATGGAGTGTATAACTGAACCCGATAGCAACCACTTCCAGTGTAGTATGGAGAGGGATCCATGAACTAACAATGTCTGTACAAACTAGGATGCAGACTTCACCATATGCTTCAATGAGGGCTAACACAGTTCCGACAGAAAGCACAGAACCCACAGAGTGTCAGTGAATGGCCCTCAGTGAAATGCGATTCCTGCAAAACAACGCAAGCTGCAGGGTAAAAGGAAATAAGATGTTTCAACTCCAGGAGGTAATGGTAGTAGCCATTATAGTTCCATTGGATGAGAACAGAACAGATCGAGGATCCAGATGGGAGGCAAATGGACTGATGCATTACTGGACGTTGAAGGTGAAGGGAGCAACAACAGGCTTGGCCACCGAACACTACTGAAGGTTGCCGAAATGTTAGGAGAGACAGGGTGGAAACTTTTCCTGGCATACACCATCTTGGTTTTTGTATTTCATGATTTTCTTATTATAACTCAGGTATTGTTATTTTAAAGCAATAGCGCACTGAAGAATTATCACAAACACATTGTTCTTAGTATGATTAAATATAATCTGGTGTCCAGAAGTGCTGGATTAACAATTAAGTTTCCTCTTCCTTAACAGGAAAGATAGGTGGCAGGATACCTGTGTGTCTGCCGTACCGTAGTGGATAGCACTTTAGCTATTGAAGTAAATACATGTCGGCGGTGGTTCGCAACCCACCGCTTTATTTATTTATTTGTTTATTTTTTCCCCCCTTCCAATGTGTTGAAAATCACCAATTAAAATCAAAGCCTCTACTTCAAGCATTTTCTTTGGCATGGTTTCTATGGACTTTTTATGTACATTTACCTTTTATGTAGTTAAGGTAGGACTGTGTTCGTTTTACCTCATTCTATACCACAATAAAGTGCAAACATTCTGTTTGAAGCTGTGACAGAGTTTCCTTTTATAGCTAAAATGTTGTTGTTGTGGTCTTCAGTCCGGAGACTGGCCTGATGCAGCTCTCCACAATACCCTATCCTGAGCAAGCCTCTTCATCTCCACATAAGAACGGCAACACACATCTGTCTGAATCAGCTTACTGTATCCATCTCTTGGTCTTCCTCTGCAGTTTTAACCCCACACACTTTCCTCCAACACTAGAATGTGCCCTACCAATCTATCCCTTCTTTTAGTCAAGGTAGGCCAGAAATTTCCCCTCTCCCCAATCCTGTTCAGTACCTCCTCATTAGTTACGCGATCCACCCACCTAATTTTCAGCATTCTTCTGTAGCACCACATTTCAAAAGCCTCAATCCTCTTCCTGTCCACACTGTTTATCGTCCATGTTTCACTCCCATACAAGGCAACACTCCATACAAATGCCTTCAGAAAGGACTTCCTTAGGCTTAAATCAATAATCAACGTTAACAGATTTCTCTTTTTCAAGAACGCTTTTCTACCCATTGCCATTCTACATTTTATATCCTCTGTACTGCGACCATCATTTGTTATTTTACTGTCCAAGTAACAAAACTCATCTACCTCCTTTATTGCTTCGTTACCTAATCTAATTCCTTCAACATCATCTGATTTTCTTAGACTGCACTCCATTACCCTAGTTTTGCTCTTGTTAATCTTCATCTTATATGCACCTTTCAGCACACTGTCCATTCAGTTCAACTGCTCCTCCAGGTCCTTTGCTGTATCCGACAATTACTATGTCGTCCGCAAAACGCAATGTTTTTAATTCTTCCCCCCTGAACTTTAATTCCTTCACCAAATTTCTCCTTGCTTTTCTTTATAGCTTGCTCATTGTACAAATGTACAATGTACTGCATCCCTTTCCTGCCCTTCAACTCTGACAACCGCTATCTGGTTTTTGTACAAGTTGTAAATAACCTTATGCTCCCTATATTTTACTCCTGCTTGTTTCAGAACTTGACAGAGTTTATTCCAATCAACATTGTCAAAAGCCTTCTCCATATATACAAAAGCTAAAAATGTAGGTTTGCCTTTCCTTAATCTATCTTCTAGGATAAGCCGTAAAGTGAGTATTGCATCTCGAGTTCCTACATTTCTTCTGAACCCAAACTGATCTTCCCCGAGGTCGGCTTCTACCAGCTTTTCCATCCTTCTGTAAATAATTCGTGTTAATACCTTGCAACCATGACTTATTAAACTGATGGTTCTGTAGTTTTCACACCTGACTGCACCTGCTGTTTTTGGAATGGGGATTATAACATTTTTCTTAAAGTCTGAGGGTACTTCGCAAGTCTCATACATCTTACACACCGGGTGAAACAAATTTGTCATGGCTGGTTCTCCCAGAGACTTCGGTAGCTCTGAGGGAATATCATCTACTCCAGGGGCCTTGTTTCGACTTAGGTCTTTCAGTGCTCTGTCAAAATTCATCTCTCAGTATAGTATCTCCTATTTCATCCTCATCTACTTCTCCCCTTTCTACAATATTGCCGCTAAGTTCATTTCCTTCATAGAGCCTCTCTATATACTCTTTCCACCTTTCAGCTTTCCCTTCTTTGCTGAGAACTGGTTTTCCATCTGAGTCCTTCATATTCATAGAGCTGTTTTTCTTATCTCCAAATGTTTCTTTTATTTTCCTGTAGGCTGTATCTATTTTTCCCCTATTTATACATTCTTCTACATCCTTGCATTTGCCTTCTAGCCACTCCTGCTTAGTCATTTTGCACTTCCTGTCAATCTCATTTCTTAGTCGTCTCTACTCTACTTTGCCTGTTTCATTTACTGCATTTTTATATTTTCTTCTTTCATCGATTAAATTTAGTATCTCCTGTGATATCCAAGGATTTTTTGTAGATCTTGCCTTCCTTGCACTTTCTAAAACCATTGACAACAGAGATTAGTTTAGTTGCCGTTTTGGGATTAGTGGTATGTTGAGAGTTAGAATGGTGTCAAAGGTTTCCTCTCTACCCTCAAGAACCTTGATTTTTCATTTCAGGCTAAAATTATTGAGCACACTTCTCCCTCAAGGTGATGTAATTTTATATATGTGGAAGAAAATTTAATAGATAACTGATGTAGGCTATTACACGAATTCTATTAAAAGGCATATGGAAAAAAAATGAGAAAAGTGACAAAACTTTTCAACTTTAAGGAGATTTAAGACCTTACTGCATAAATCTCAGGCCAAAAACAGATGGTCTGTTTTATAACTAATGTTAATTGAAAAGAAATTGTTACCATCACTGAAAAAGAAGCCAAATTTTCATGATGATGTGATTAAATTGTTTGCTAAGAAACATATAAAAATAGAACTCCTGTACAAATATTAATACATACATATCCTAAGTTAACTACTTTCAGTGCTTTAAATATTGTGTTAAGAGGGTAAATGTTTAGTGCATTAATGAAACTGGTCCCTGTTGAATCATGGAATTTAGAAATTGGTGAATGTTATGTGCATCCATTAATTAACTGTATGTGTATGTGTACATGAGGAGCATGTGGATCAAATATACAATTTTTTGCGCTGAGTAGTGCACTTGCGAGTAACTAAAGTTGATCTGTTGTCATAGCTGGTAGAGATATTAATAAAGGAATTGCTTACAGCTTGGAAAAGGTTACAACATGCCAATGGTAGGAGTAGATACTGTATATCAGATGTGTTCATCCTACAGTACTTACAGAATAACATGATAATGGCCACTTGCCCTTTTCTACAGACATCCAAATATTGCTAGGATAAATGAAAAAAATATTTTCAAATTCAACATTCCTGATAATAGAGAAAGCAGACAAATTTTTGAAGCTTCTTTTTCTGGGACTGAAGGAAGAACATTTGAATCAACAAGAATTACTTCATACACTTCTGAAGGATATTCATGCCTTTTTGACCAAGTATAAGCACGAAGAAGAGAAGACCAAGGAGCAGGCATAAAAAACAACAGAACAAAAGCAGTTTGTGAAATTCAAAAAGCATAGTGCCATGATAGGCCTAAAAATTGTGTGCAATGTCAAAATGTGGTGTTGATGGAAGTTGACTAATTTATTCACAATCATAAACATGTAATGTTCTCTTATTACTTTCTTTTCATGTGAATCAGTGCAGTTAAGTGAAAACATTTTAAATAATAATGACACTAATAAAGAATATTGGCATATTATTAATTACAACTGGAAAGGTAGTAAATAAATAAAAGATTATTTTTGTAGAACCATGTAATATGTTTACTCCATTAAAATGTAGCTAGTGGTTATAACAATTATTTTTCCTTGGGTTAAAATTGTAATACTAATTAGTGTCAGTTTTAGGAAGAAATACAACGGTAAGTCAATTATTATCCGCAAAGTAGTTATAAAATTTTACTGTAATAAAATACGAAACTTACAAGAACATCATTTTTCGAAATAGTCTCCTTGCTTTTCAATGCACTTCGTCCATCGCTCTACAAGCTTCCTTATGCCCTCATAAAAGGTTTTCAATTGAGCTGCGAGCCAGGAATGTACCACTTCTTTCATTGCTTCGTCAGAGTCAAATCGACGGCCCCTTAATGCCTGTTTGAGTGGACCAAACAAGTGATAGTCACAAGGGGGCAAGATCGGGACTATATGGAGAATGATCCAGTACTTCAAATTTGAAGTGTGGACAGCAGTATGCAGATGGGCATTGTATGCAACAACACAACACCTTCTGACAGCAATCCTTGGTGTTTGCTTTGAATTGCAGGCTTTAGCCTGTCAGTAAGCATCTCACTATAACGTACACTGTTTATTGTTGTGCCCCTTTCACCATAATGTTCCAGTACAAGACCTCGTGCATCCCAAAAAATCATAAGCATCAATTTTCCTGTGGACGGTTGGATCTTTAACTTTTTCTTGCATGGCGAACTTGGATGTTTCCATTCCATACTCTGCAGTTTACTCTCCGGCTCGTAATGATGGATCCTTGTTTCATCACCAGTAATTATTCTGTCTAAGAAGTTGTCCCCTTCGTTACCATAGCGATTCAAATGATTTTTGTCAGATGTCTAGGTGCGTTAGCTTATGCAACTGTGTGAGTTGTTTCGGGACCCATCTTGCACAAACTTTACGAAACCCAAGTCTGTTGTGAATCATTTCGTAGGCAGAACCATGACTAATTTGAAGATGATGAGTCACTTCATCAATAGTTAATCGTCTGTCTAAGAGAATCATTTCTCGTGATCGCTCAATGGTTTCTTCATTTGTGGCGGTAAATGGTTGTCCGGCTCCTTCATCATGCTTAACACTCGTGCGACCATTTCGTAATTTTTCCAATCAACTTGTACATACTTTGTTGTGGCAAAACACTGCTCCCGTACTGTACTGAAAGTCTTCTATGAATTTCGGCCCCTGATACACCTTCCGCCCACAAAAAACGGCACAGCAGCGACAACGAAACTAAAGTAGCAGTTTGAAAATTGCAAATTTCTGTAATCGACTTTTATACGTTCTATAGCCTTATTGTATTCCAATGCACTTGTTTGTCTGTATAGAGACCAGAAGAAGGGCACTCAAGCGCCCGAAACCGGTCGTTAAAGTTAAAAAAATAAATAACCACAAGCAACTGGTTGCTGCATTTCATTAATCTATAAAGATATAACAACAAATAAACAAAGCATGCGTCACCAACGTAAAACGACAGTACTACCAACATAAACAAAAATATAACTAAATTGCGGATGATAATTGACTTACCCTCGTAATGTAGTTTTTGGGTGAACATACCAATCAATACAATCTCTTACAGAATAGTGTCGCCTATCTTGACCAAGATCTGCAGATTAACATAAAGTACAATTATAAGAGGACATACAGCCTCTGTGACTGACAATAAGTAAATGAAGTCTAAACCTCTAGTCATACAAGGACTAAGTGAGGCACTATTTCCACAAATATAAAAACAGAATATAAAGTGAGGTGTCATCACCTCTAAACCTAAACAGGAGCTGAAGGATGACTTGTCCCCTTAAACTGTGTTCCAGAACTGAGACTCCTCAGAAAGTTTGTTACCAATGTGTATGCTCACACTTGCATACCCCACCTAGCAGCCATGTGGAGGTTCCACATGATCAGTTCCTGACAGCGACAGTCAGAGGTGTTACAGTTACACAGTCTTTCTGGAAATCTCTTTAAAGAAATATTCAAAAATAAAAGATAAATTAATGTACTTTATTTAAAATGTTCAAATGTTTGTAATTCCATGAGATCAAACTACATTGGTCATCAGTCCCTCATCTTCACACACTACTTAAACTAACTTAAGGACAACACAAACATCCATGCCCAAGGGAGGATTCGAACCTCCAATGCAGGAGGCCAAGCGATTCGTAATGTGGCACTCCAGACCGCTCAGCTACTCCCGCACGGCCATGTACTTATGTATTATTGACTATATTTCATGTGTAGCTCTACTTGCTAAATAAATAAATTCTGTGGAATGCATCTTGGGTGAACTTTTTAATGTGCTGACTCTAGCAACATACCACGAAAACTAAACGGAAAATGTAAGGGCAAAATGAAATACATACAAAATATGTTATGAATACCTGTTTGCTACTTCAGGTGCAAAGGAGTCAAGTAACTGATGATACCATTGTAACTGTCTTTCCTGTGATTGTAGCATGTCAGTAAGGCTCACACCAGGAGGAAGGAGGTTGGTATAATCGCCCTGTAGGTATTAAAACAAAATCCTTACTATATAATAACTGTATGACTGTATGTCAATGAAACTATTACATTTATTTTCAGATGCACACCAGACTAACTGTAAGTTTAAAACTTTAAGCTATAAAATTTCTTTTATACTTTACCTGTGCCAACTGTCGCTCAGGAAAGTGAACATTCTGCAGAAACTGGATTTGCTCAGGTTTATCTGTTAATGATCGTCCACTCAACAGCTCTATTCCTGGAATTGTTGCGGTAGTTTGTGCAGGCAAATTTGCTGCTGCTGCAGGATCTCCTAATCCCAAATTTGATGGACGCAAGAAATTGGTAGGAGGAATTACACAACCAGGTCCACATTCGTCTGGTGCTGACTGAGGGCCAGGTCGAACCTGTCTCTTTCTAGGCAGCAATGCTGGTGGAGATGGTGACATTAATGGAATGCTTAGTGCCCAAGGGTTCAGAGGAGGTGGTGGAGGAAGAGTTCCAGCACCTTGTGCCACAGGGAACACTGAAGGAGGTGGCCTCAAAGGGAAAAACCCTGGAGCAGCAGATATACCAGGTGGAGGAGCTGGAGGCTGTGCTTGCTGATTATAATAGTACACAGCTGCAGGATGTACATGATACGGTACATACGGAGGTGGTGGGATGGCTGTTATTGGGGGAGGCTGGGCAGGAATGCGAACAAAAGGCTGAGGAGGAGAATTGAATGGTCCCATGATTGTTGGGATCCTTATATATGATTCAGTCTGATACTGCCGTGGTACAAACTCTGGTGCTAGAGGATTCAATGTATATGTCTTCTTCAGTTCAACTGTGTCCAGCTGGCTCCGCAAATGGGCCCATGTAATACCAAAGAGGCTCTTGTTTTCATTACAGATCTCTATAAAACGCTCCCACACTTTCCTAAAACAAGACAAAGTAATTTTTAATAATTTTCTCAGTACAAAGTAGCATTGAAAGAGCAAAATGACATTGTGATTGCACAAATTTATAATACAATTTATTAACCCTTTAATGCATGACTTTCTACTTGAAGCTACAAAAACTACTATGCTATGTATAGTGTGTATTTACTGAGAGAGAGAGAGAGAGAGAGAGAGAGAGAGAGAGAGAGAGAGAGAGAGAGAGAGAGAGAGAGAGCGTGGGGGGGGGGGAGGACTCTTAAAATTATTATGCACTAATAGTAACGAAAAGTTTATAGCTGGTCAGCTATATAGTGCTTCCATGATGTACCCAATGCCGTAAATGACACTATTATGCCTCTAATCTGTCCAGAAAATAACTCATAATGCAACAGTGTGTTAGACAATACTGAAGCATGCTGACAGCAACCACTATAAAGATAGCTTTTGCATTTCTATGAGTTTGAACTGGATGGTGTGCACCGAATATAAAGAAAAGTCCATTTTAAAGCAGTTGCTTGCACTCAATCTACATCTATTCATTGCACGCACTATCATGTTGTCAGGTCAGCTGGTTCTTGGCTGCACCTACTTTGATTGATTCAGTTGTCATTAAGAAATTAGTAAATCTGCACACATGAACCCCCCGCCCCCTCCGTCCTCTATGGACTCCTCTGCTATGGCACACACAGAAAGAAGGCCAGCAGATTACAATAACATTGGAATGAACAGAAGTTACTTTGTGCAGATGTAGAAGAGTTCTTAAGAGTGTGTTCTCTGAAAAAAGGTTTAAGTTAATATTCCTGATTTTCATCCTCTGAAAAAGAAAAACCCCACAGTGACTAATGACAAAAAAAGGGGTTATGTGAATGTGTGTCTTTTTCTTGCCTATATATATATATATATATATATATATATATATATATATATATATATATATATAAATAAAAATAGAAGTAGAAGACTTACCAAAAGGACCGGCTCGTCGATAGAAACAAATAAAATAAATAAAATCACACACAAACACACATACAAGCTTTCGCAGCCTAGCTGCTTCGTCAGGCAGGAGAGGGAAAAGGAAATGATGAGGGTTTCAAGGGAGTGGATAAGGAGTCATTCCAATCCCGGGACAGGAAAGACTTACCTTGGGGGGAAAAAAAGAGGGTAAACAAAAACACACACACCCACACATTTACACAGACGCAAGTACACTTAGGCAGACACACTGTTGAACTGTATAAAGCAAAGAAGTTAGAAGTTAGACAGACATGCCACTTGAGGCAGAGGCTCTGTCCAGAGAACCAAGGCAAAGATGTTAAGATGGTGGGTGGGAATTCAAATTTAGCGGAGGTTGAGACCAGGTGGGTAACGGGAAGAGAGTATATGCTGAAGGGCTAGTTCCCATCTCCGGAGTTCTGAAGGATTGGTGTCGGTGGGAAGTATCCAGATAACCCGGACGGTGTAACATTGTGCCAAGATGTGCTGGCCGTGCACCAAGGCGTGTTTAGCCACAGGGTGATCCTCATTACCAACAAACACTGTCTGCCTGTGACCATTCATGCGAATGGACAGTTTGTTGCTGGTCATTCCCACATAGAACGCTTCACAGTGCAGGCATGTCAGTTGGTAAATCACGTGGGTGCTGTCACAAGTGGCTCTGCCCTTGATTGTGTACACCCTCCGG
This sequence comes from Locusta migratoria, assembly GCA_026315105.1. Taxonomy (NCBI): domain Eukaryota; kingdom Metazoa; phylum Arthropoda; class Insecta; order Orthoptera; family Acrididae; genus Locusta; species Locusta migratoria. The sequence goes on from CM048746.1 coordinate 566,145,724, forward strand.
GTTACGGGACTGGAGTAAGTGGTGGTGGACTATGCACCTGCCCTATGCACCCTTCCACCACCACTTACTCCAGTCCCGTAACCCGGAGGGTGTACACAATCAAGGGCAGAGCCACTTGTGACAGCACCCACGTGATTTACCAACTGACATGCCTGCACTGTGAAGCGTTCTATGTGGGAATGACCAGCAACAAACTGTCCATTCGCATGAATGGTCACAGGCAGACAGTGTTTGTTGGTAATGAGGATCACCCTGTGGCTAAACACGCCTTGGTGCACGGCCAGCACATCTTGGCACAATGTTACACCGTCCGGGTTATCTGGATACTTCCCACCGACACCAATCCTTCAGAACTCCGGAGATGGGAACTAGCCCTTCAGCATATACTCTCTTCCCGTTACCCACCTGGTCTCAACCTCCGCTAAATTTGAATTCCCACCCACCATCTTAACATCTTTGCCTTGGTTCTCTGGACAGAGCCTCTGCCTCAAGTGGCATGTCTGTCTAACTTCTAACTTCTTTGCTTTATACAGTTCAACAGTGTGTCTGCCTAAGTGTACTTGCGTCTGTGTAAATGTGTGGGTGTGTGTGTTTTTGTTTACCCTCTTTTTTTCCCCCCAAGGTAAGTCTTTCCTGTCCCGGGATTGGAATGACTCCTTATCCACTCCCTTGAAACCCTCATCATTTCCTTTTCCCTCTCCTGCCTGACGAAGCAGCTAGGCTGCGAAAGCTTGTATGTGTGTTTGTGTGTGATTTTATTTATTTTATTTGTTTCTATCGACGAGCCGGTCCTTTTGGTAAGTCTTCTACTTCTATTTTTATTTTTGTTTATCCCACCGGGAAAGTTTCCCTCTATAATTTATATATATATATATATATATATATATAGTATAAAATAAAGATTTTTGACTTACCTAAAGTACAGGCTGGTCGATAGGAACACTAAACACACACAAAAACACACAACCATTCGAGCTTTCGCCACCAGTGGTGGCTTCTTCGGGAAAAAGAGGGAGGAAGGAGAGGAGAAAGGGAAGGATCGGGTTTTAAGGAAGTGGAAAAGGAGCCATTCCAATCCCAGGAGTGGAAGGACTTACCTTAGGGGACAAAAAGGAAGGTAAACAAATACACACACACTCACACATATCCACATCCAAACACACTTAGGCAGACATTTCTGGAAATGTGGAAAAACGAGAATCGGAAATAATCGCGAAGTTTCTAGGAAAAGCCGAAAATGGTTATTATAGGTTATTGTAAAATGGAGTTGTGAAATAGTATTACCACAGTAAATGTGGATAACGGGTAGATATTATACAGGAGATGCAGTTATGAAAGCGGTAAATAACAAAAAATAAAAAATAATAAATAAAATAATAATGATGAAAAGCGTACACGAAAAGTCGTTAGTCGTATTATTAGTGAAGGTTCAGAAGTCAATACTGATTGTTGTATGTGGCTAATTTGGCCAGGAGAAAAATGAACTTTAATGAGAGCGAAATGAACTTAAATGAGAGCGAATATAGGGTGAGAATATAATGTAAAATAAAAAACAGAAGGAGAAAGTAAGAGGACAGAAAAGATTTCGAAAGGCAACAGAGCAATAATGAACGTAAGTAATTGTTAGGTTCAAAAGGATGAAACTAATATTATAGAAGGAGACCTTCCAGGTAGGAATATGGTATAAAATAAAGATTTTTGACTTACCTAAAGTACAGGCTGGTTGATAGGAACACTAAACACACACAAAAACACACAACCATTCGAGCTTTCGCCACCAGTGGTGGCTTCTTCGGGAAAAAGAGGGAGGAAGGAGAGGAGAAAGGGAAGGATCGGGTTTTAAGGAAGTGGAAAAGGAGCCATTCCAATCCCAGGAGTGGAAGGACTTACCTTAGGGGACAAAAAGGAAGGTAATCAAATACACACACACTCACACATATCCACATCCAAACACACTTAGGCAGACATTTGTAGAAACCAAAGAACCAAAGAAAGTTCTTTCTACAGTTCTACAGTGTGTCTGCCTAAGTGTACTTGCGTCTGTGTAAATGTGTGGGTGTGTGTGTTTTTGTTTACCTTCCTTTTTTCCCCTAAGGTAAGTCCTTCCACTCCTGGGATTGGAATGGCTCCTTTTCCACTTCCTTAAAACCCGATCCTTCCCTTTCTCCTCTCCTTCCTCCCTCTTTTTCCCGAAGAAGCCACCACTGGTGGCGAAAGCTCGAATGGTTGTGTGTTTTTGTGTGTGTTTAGTGTTCCTATCAACCAGCCTGTACTTTAGGTAAGTCAAAAATCTTTATTTTATACCATATTCCTACCTGGAAGGTCTCCTTCTATTATATATATATATATATTATAGAGGAAAAATTCCTAACAGGAAAAATATACGTAAAAAATAGATAAAGTACACTTACCAGGCGAAGGGGCACAGGCAGTAATAGCAACAAATAAACACACAGACACACTCACACACACACACACACACACACACACACACACACACACACACACACAAATGCTAGCTTTCGCAGCCTAGCTGCTTCATCAGGCAGAAGGGAAGGAGAGGGAAAAGGAAATGATGAGGGTTTTAAGGAAGGGGGTAAGGAGCTATTCCAATCCCGGGACAGGAAAGACTTACCTTGGGGGAAAAAATGGAAGGTAAATAAATGCACATACACCCACACATTTACACAGGCACAAGTACCAAGACACACTTGTGTCTGTGTAAATGTGTGGGTGTATGTGCATTTATTTACCTTCCATTTTTTCCCCCAAGGTAAGTCTTTCCTGTCCCGGGATTGGAATGGCTCCTTACCCCCTTCCTTAAAACCCTCATCATTTCCTTTTCCCTCTCCTTCCCTTCTGCCTGATGAAGCAGCTAGGCTGCGAAAGCTAGCATTTTTGTGTGTGTGTGTGTCTGTGTGTTTATTTGTTGCTATTACTGCCTGTGCCCCTTCGCCTGGTAAGTGTACTTTATCTATTTTTTACGTATATATATATATATATATATATATATATATATATATATATATATATATATATATATATATTTTCGAGTAATCCTCCTGGCATGCGTGAATTACTCGAATTTAGGTTGGCATTACTCCATCTGCAACAACAGAACACACTAGGTGGGTATTACTCCGCTTTAAAAAACAGACCTCTTTAGGTCTGTATTACAGGATAATATTTTCGATCAAATCTTTGACAAAGAAATAAATTATCAAATATTCATAATATTTCTTAGACATAAACCATTGTGGTGTTAAAAATGGGTATTATGGTCATCACATTTCAAGATAGCGGATAATAACTTATTATTGTGCACTGTCTTAGCCACTATCAAAATTGCAGTTAAATTGTATGATGATTCTCGCCAAGCTCCAGTGATTATGTTGGCACCAACGGTTAACGGCCGCAACTCAAATGACCAATAACGGTTTTGTCTTGACAACTTCAATTAAAACGAATATGATTTTTTCTGAATGGACAAAGGTACATGAAAAACTCAACCATAGAGCAGATCCAGTATTAATTTTGCTGTGAGTGAAACGAGCAGCAACAACCCTTACTCTGTAGCTCATGAAAAATATTAAAGCAATTCTACACTTGTAGAACATCTACATCTACATCTGTGGCCAACTGCATATAATTTACTTGACAATGACAGTGACACAACATATCAGTAATTACATACATGTGGCGTCTGTTCCGAAAGAGTAGGTGTCACTTCTGATCCTGCAGTTCTTATTCTTTCATATTGTCACGTTGCAATGGAAGTAGGCTTGACTTCGAAGGCAACTAAACACAGCACTTATACTGAAAGCATGTTTATTACGAACTCAAAATACACGCAGCACTGACTGCCTCTCAGGCAGAGTGCTCTGCTATTTATACACAGACAGAATTTACCAGAAATTAGAAGAACAGTTAACATAAGATACAAGTAGAATTTACAAGTGAACATAAGAAAGTTGTAGAACCTCCTGGAATTTTAAATTACAAAGAAATAAATTTTTGCCGGTCGGTGGAATTGAACCGGCGACCTTCTGCTTCGCAGCCCGTGACGCTATCCCCTGCACCACGCCGGCAGTTGGTGGTCGTGGTCTCTCGCGGCAATATTCACAGAATATATGACATCAACTGCGAGTAGGCAAAGCAGAAAATGTGAACCCAGCCGGGATTCGAACCCGGGTCTCCTGCTTTCTAGGCAGTTGCGCTGACCACTCGCAGTCTCTCGCTGCATTGCTCCCTCTCCTGGAGAAACAGCGACCCGCTATTATGATCCCTGTGGAGCCAGCTGCAATGTCCTGGATCTTGACCGAGTCATGGGTCCTCTGTATGACAGTTCAAGAGAATCCTTCCCTTCTCCGCGATTATCGACGACAGACGTTCCTGTCGTGGCTTCATCAGGAACGTTACCGTCCTTAAAGTCCTTGAAGTCCTTGAACAAGAAGCCATTGTCGTCTACCTGCTCTTCAGGATCGTAGTAAGGGTTCATGCGCAGGACGTGAACAATGTCTCTTCGTTTTTGACATTTCGACGACGGCTCATAATCCTCAACTTCGTATGTGACGTCTGACAGGCGGCGTATGACACGATACGGACCAAAGTATCGCTTCAATAACTTTTCTGACAATCCAACCTTCTGTACAGGGGTAAAAATCCATACCAGATCTCCTGGGCTGTACACAACAGGTCGGTGCTTGTCGTTATACCGCTGACGGTCCTTCTACTGGGCGTCCAGTGTCCGTATGTGAGCCAGCTGTCTTGCTTCTTCGACCCTGGTGATGAGCTGTTTAACATAGTCATCCTGAGTGTCATCCGGTTGGAACGGGAACAGTGTATCCATTGTCTCAGCTTCACGGCCAAGGAGCAGGAAAAACGGAGTGAAGCCTGTGGTGTCTTGTCTTGCGGTATTGGAAGCAAATGTCACGACTGGCAGAATTGTATCCCAATCCTTCTGCTCAACATCGACGTACATCGACAGCATGTCGGCTACGTTTTGTTAAAACGTTCCGTAAGACCATTTGTCTGAGGGTGGTATGCAGTTGTCATTCTGTGGACACTGTTTCACCGTGACATTACCTCTGATACTAGTTTTGACTGGAATACTTTTCCACGATCAGATATCATGACACGTGGTGCTCCATGCTTCAAAATAATGTCTTCTACAAGGAATTTTGCGATCTCTGGAGCTTCTGCAGTCGGCACAGGTTTGGTGACAGCGTAGCGTGTGAGGTAGTCAGTGCAGACTATTATCCAACGGTTACCAGTTGTCGACTTCGGGAACCTCCCTAAAACATCGATCCCAACTCGGTGGAATGGAGCTGCTGCCGGCGGAATCGGTACGAGATGTCCTGGAGGTAATTGCGGCACATGCTTCCGTCTCTAGCACTCTGTACAGTGACTCACATAGTGCTTGACAGATCGGTAGAGACCTTTCCAGTAATACCTGCGTCTGATTCTGTCTAGGGTCTTCACGAATCCCAGATGACCAGATATTGGAGCATCATGGAAATATTTGAGAATAGCTGGCTGGAGATGAGCTGGAACAACGAGTAGCTATTTGGGGCCCAGTGGATCGTAGTTGCTCTTGTACAATGTTCCGTTTATAAGTTGGAAATCTCCATTGGTCGGTTCTCCTTTCTCCAAGGCCTCTATCATTTTTAATAGTGTTGGATCTTCCCTCTGTTCAGCTGTAACGTCATCTAATTCAGTGAGAGCTGAAATTTCATTCGTGCTGTTGTGTTCCACTAATGGATTCCTCGAAAGGCAGTCGGCATCCTTGTGTTTGCGCCCGTTCTTGAATACCACTGTGACATCGTACTCTTTGAGTCTTAGTGTCCATCTTGCTAGTCGACCTGATGGATCCTTCAAGCTGGTCAGCCAACACAAAGAATGGTGGTCTGTCACAACGGTGAATGGTTTGCCGAATAAATACGGCCGGAACTTGTTGATTGCCCAGATAACCGCGAGACATTCTTTTTCAGTTGTAGAGTAGTTTATCTCGGACTTTGAGAGTACTCTTTTGCATAGGCTATCACTTTTTCGGCACCTTCCTGAACTAGTACAAGCTCTGCACCAATCCCATAGCCACTGGCGTCTGTGTGAAGTTCCGTTTCTGCAGTCTCGTCGTACAGAAGTTCTTGTAATGGACGTGCCTTGTTACAAAATCCTTTTATGAAACGTCGGTAGTATGAGCACAGCCCGAGAAAACTTCTCACACATGTGCTGAGGAGTTGGAAATTCTGTGACTGCCCTTACTTTATCTGGATCAGGACGGACACCATCTCCGTTGACTATGGGCCCCAGGATTCTTATCTCTTTGGCGACAAAGAGGCACTTCTTTGGATTGAGGCGGAGACCTGCAGCCTGAACACACTTCAACACAGTTGAAAGGCGACTTAGATGTTCTTCAAATGTTTTCGAGAAAACGACAATGTCATCTAAATAGCAGAGACACGTGGTCCACTTAAGGTGTCGAAGCAAGTTGTCCATCATGCGTTCGAATGTGGCTGGAGCTTTACATAATCCAAATGGCATTACTTTAAATTCATAGAGACCGTCAGGTATAATAAAAGCCCTCTTCTCCCTGTCAGCTTCGTCAACCTCGATTTGCCAGTAACCTGTCTGCATGTCCATAGTTGAGAAGTATGTAGCTCCTTTCAAGCAGTCTAAGGTGTCATCAATACGCGGCAATGGGTAGACATCTTTCTTTGTGATTTTGTTCAGCCGCCGATAGTCGACACAGAATCGCCACATGCCATCCTTCTTCTTTATGAGGACCACCGGAGACGACCAAGGACTTTCCGAAGGTTGAATAATGTCATCTCGCAACATCATCTCCACTTCCTCCTGAATTATCCGTCTTTAAGCAGGCGACACTCTATACGAATGCTGGCTAATTGGCGGATGGTCCCCAGTATTGATACGGTGCTTTATCGTGGGCCGTTTCGTCTGACTTTTCCCCTGCTGTGGTGTGAATGCACCCGAAAATTGGCGTAGTATACCTAACACCCGCTGGCGTTGTTCCTTGGTCAGTCCAGACCCTATTGGCAGTTCCACGTTTGTTTCCTCCAGCGTGTTGTCTGTACTAATAGCAGGGCATGGGTCTTCATTGATGACGTTGAGCTCACCGTCCTGGATTGGTTCAGCTGTCCCGATACACATTCCCTTGGGGATAAGTTGTGACTGCTCGTGACAATTTGTGATCCAAATCTCTCCTTGACCACCGGTGATGCTTATGACAGCCGCTGGTATGTAAATTTCTTTTGTGAGCCTGATAAACTTTTTACTATCAACAAGAACTTCACAATTTAACCAGTCATCTGTGTTTCTGACTGCAACTCTTCTCATTGTCAACGGCGGTATTGTCACATTGTCAACGACGAATAACTTCCCAGAAAATTCTGTATTACGTGTATCTGGCGGAACAACTTCTTCAATTTGCAGCTCAGATCTTCCACAGTCAATGATAGCTTGGGATGCCTGAAGGAAGTCCCATCCGAGGATGACATTGTGACTACATTCTGTTAACACGACAAATTCAAATGGCTGCGTCCCGTTGTTGATGGTTATTCTTGCGACACAAGTTCCTGCTGGATGGACGTACTTTCCATTCGCGACCTTCAGCACAGTTGCTTCTTTAGTGTGCGGCGGTAATTATCAGATAATACAGAAAAAGAGGCTCCTGAATCAACAAGTGCCCGGACAGGTTGGCCGTCGATTATGACGTCGATGAGATTTCCCAACATCTTGGCGACTGTCGTCCGTGGAGTATTTTCATCTGCGGCGGCCTCACCTCTGTAGATGGTCGCCTCGCTTAGTTTCCTTGGCGCGGCGGCTAGGAGAGCGGCTGGTACCTCTGTACGGCGACGGTGAACAGCTGCAGCGCGTCGGGGAGCGACCTCGTCTAGGGTACGGCGATGGGCTTCTTCCCATAGGTCGACTGAACTCATCAGCAGGTGACTGTCTTGGATAGAACTGCTCCGACGGCTGACGTCTTGCGGCAAAATAATCATCGAATACTCGCCGCCACTCTCTGCAGTAGCGTACGACATGTTCAGGGCATGCACAGTGGAAACACAGTGGTGTGTTGTCTTCTGTCCTCCAGACGTCTGTTCTTCTGCGGGGCGTCATAGTTACCGGGGGAGTTGGCTGTGGTCGCGTTGGTCGGTTCATGGGCTGCCGTTTGGCGGCTGCAGCGTAAGTCATAGCAGGGCGACGACATTCTTCACGTCTGGTGCGATTGACGGGGCAGACAGGAGCTAATGTTTGAAATACCTCGTCCTCAGCGGCGTCGGATACCTCGTGACTTACAGGGCTCACATCCATACAGAATTTACCAGAAATTAGAAGAACAGTTAACATAAGAAAAAAGTAGAATTTGCAAGTGAACATAAGAAAGTTTTAGAACTGTTGTGCTCACGGAAAACAACTATCTCACTGCTACACAGAACACCGGCGTGCACTGGCTGTACGAGTGCCCACGAAGTGAGCTCGTACCTGGTAAACAACACACTGCGCGCAGAGCACAACTCCGCACTGTCTGGGTCATTGACCCGTCCGTGGCGTGCTCTGGCGTTTGCCGCATTTTCCCGCGGCGCACTCTCGCGGCCAACTTCCGACGTATGTTATCAGCTGTGTGTGTGCGCCTTACAGCAAGAACCTTCTGGAATTGTAAATTACAAAGAAATAAATTTTTGCCGGTGGGCGGGATTGAACCGGCGACCTTCTGCTCCGCAGCCCGTGACGCTATCCCCTGCGCCACGCCGGCAGTTGGTGGTCGTGGTCTCTCGCGGCAATATTCACAGAATATATGACATCAACTGTGAGTAGGCAAAGCAGAAAATGTGAACCCAGCCAGGATTCGAACCCGGGTATCCTGCTTTCTAGGCAGTTGCACTGACCACTACACCACTGGGGACACAGTGATCACCGCACCTGCAAGGACTACGTAAGTATGCCTCCTGCCAGACACAGTCATTGTAAAGGGTCTCCTCATGTCACAAACTGGTGTGGCAGAGTAGCATCTCTTTCTGACAGTTCCTTTGCCAGCGGGGCTGGCGCTTCTGAATATTTTCTTTGTTGTTCTAAGTATGACTAGTTGCATCTGTTTGTGATACCATCTTTCTGGGTAATAAAATACTAGGGCTGTGTCCAAGTGGTTCGGCTGAAGCCATTATTCACCAAATCTAACACACTGGCTACGGATCTGAAATTTAATGCATAATGACCGAATACTACCAAATCCTGAATCCAAAGTGTTATATGGAAATCTTCAGTTACGAATATTGTAGTTTACTTTGCATAACAGTCATTTTCATTTGCGTTATTTACTTTATTTTCCATAGATCCGCTGAAAGACATGATGCCATAAAAAAAATCTACCTTATTTACCCCAATCTAAGCTGCACTTTCTTCCGGCTTTTGGGGTAAAAAAAAAAAAACTGCTTGTGGTTTAAATTGAGTACAAAGCAATTGAAGTTCTGAAAAACTTGGAGCCACGTCAAGTAACTTTTCCTGTCTAATATAAGCAGTGCTACACAGGCTTGCTAAAACTTTTGCACTAGTTAGAAAAAGAAACAAAAAGGAAGTTGAGTAATTTCCTTTTTATTTTCAACTTTGACAAAGATATATGACAGTGTAATACCACTCTCAGCTTCATTTATTTATTAAGTGTTCAGATTCTATAATTATTCAGTGTGTGTTACTGTGAGGTGTTTTCACAGTGTTCCGTTCTCATTCAATTTTAATGAGAATGTTTAGTAGATAAAATACGAAAATTATATGGGGGTTGGTACGAGATTTGCATGCTATGGATATGACAACCGTGCACGTCTCTCTCTCTCTCTCTCTCTCTCTCTCTCTCTCTCTCTCTCTCAATCACTGCGGTGTCAATTGCTTTGATATTTAGATGTAGTTTTGAAATTCAACAGACGGAACATTCCAAGATAGCTTCCCTCACATGCTTGTTCAAAGCTGACAGATGGTATCTTTATCTACACAAAACCACGTGGTGTTCCTTCTCCTTCCCCCCCCCCCTCCCCGCCCCAATCAAAACATGTGTGCGTAGATTACTCGAATATATACAGTATTTCCACAACTTTAAACTGGATTGTGAACACACAATATAAAGAAACAGACACCAATGTATACTAGCATTTGTACCTCAAGCAGGCAAATGAGAATTTCAGTATGGGTGCACAAATACGCCTGATACCTTGTGGAAATAAATGTTAAGCTGCAAGCATGTTATTTGTTAAGTTTAAGGGACTTAACTGCAGGGTCATCAGTCCCTAAATGTACAAACTATTTATGAACTACCTTGTATTAAAGACGACACAAACATCCATGCCCAATGGGGGATTCAAACCCCCGGACGAGGAACGGCCTCGCGCATCTTAGCAAAGCACCTCAATGCGCTCGGTCACTCCGCTGCAGCAAGTGTAATAATGGACAAAGGCACTACAGTAGTAGTGTGCAATAATTTGAGAATTTGAGCAGGACAGGGGTGCCCAGTTACCCTGATGGTTAAGGTGATTAGTGGCCCCAAGTGGGAAAACCAGGTTAAGAGTGCCACTCTTAGACAAAAAAATTTTTTTTTCCTCCATTTAATTTAATGATCTGAATCAGTTATATTTCAAACCCATGATTCCATTGGATCTGTGCATTACTTAAATAGTAATTACTGTTTTGATGGTATATGCAGCCCCCTGCCAATAAATATAGCATGCATGATATGACATTTTTACTCCACTTCAATAATGGTTATGGGCCCAACCATATTAGCTGAGAAAACAGAAAACTGTGGTAGTAGCAGTTTCAGACTCATCTTTGTGAGAAGGATGAACTATTTTCTGATAATGGCTGACTTTCTTTTCTTCTTCTTCTTCTTCTTCTTCTTCTTCTTCTTCTTCTCCTCTCTCTCTCTCTCTCTCTCTCTCTCTCTCTCTCTCTCTTTTTTTTTTTTTTTTTTTTGCAAAATGTCTACTGGTGACAAGCTATGTTTTTTAAATGCCGCAGAAATGAAAACACACTATGAGAAAATTTGCTTCACGATTTGCTACTGTAAATGGGCCTGATGAGATGGAACCTGAGGAAGTAGCATCAACCACTGCTGAAGAGGAATACATACCGAGGTGGCAACAGTCGTTGGATAGCAATATGAGTATTACATACAAGGAATAATAGGGTAACATGTGGGCAGAGCTGTCATTTGCACTGAGGTGGTTCACATGAAAGGAGTTATAATGTGATTATGGCCACCCCCTCTAACCACGAACAATGCAGTGGCCAATGAACTCCACTTAATGCCCGAGAGCTTCAGTGTTTACAAAGAATTGTCAGCGGTAACAGACAAGAGACATTGTGTGCAATAACTGCAGAAAGGAATGTGGGATGCACAACAAATGTATCAATTAATTGGCTATGACAGCAGACATCTGACTCTAGTGGTTTTGCTAACAGCACGACATTGTCTTCAGTTCCTCTCTTGGGTTCATGACCATATTGTTTGGAAACAGAAAACTGAAATCAGTCGCTTGATCACATGAGTTCTGATTTCAGATGGTAAGAGCTGATAGCGGGGTTTCAGTATGGCACAGACTCGATAACCCTTGGAACCAAACTGTCAACAAGAGGCACAATGAAATTTGTTTATTTCCATAATGACACGGACTGTTCTGATTGGGTCCTCTGGTCCAACTGAACTGATAATTGACTGGAAATGGTTGTGTTCAGTTCCTAGGAGGCCATCTGCTGTTATTCATGGACTTCATGTTTTCAAAAAACAATGGAATTTTATGAATGATAATGCATAATTTTAACAGGCCACAAATGTTCACAATTGGTTTGCTGAACATTCTGGACAATTGTAATGAATGATATTGCCATTCACACCAGCCAACATGAATCACATCAAGTATTTATGGGACATAATTTAGAGATTAGCTGATCCTGCACTCACAACACTGTCACATTTATGGAAGACTACAGAGGCAGTATGGCTCAATATTCCAGCAGTAGACTTCCAATGACTTGTTGAGTCCATGATATATATAGTTGCTGCAGGAGGAGGTCCAACATGGTTTAGGAGTTAACCCTCGACTTTTGTCGCTACAGTGTATTTCATATCAGACTAAGGTGCCAGCAAAAGTTGTGCTTTCTACACCCAATAAGTAAGTAATACATATTGGCAAATCCAAAAATAGTATTGGAAGAAGTTGAATATTTCTAGCAAATTTTGCACTGCACTAATGAGATAGAAGTCATATTAATGATTGTTAATCTATGGAAAATTATCTAGGACTGATAAACAGAACTGTAGCTGATCTAGAAAACACTGGTGACAAAATTGATAATTGAGTGTAAGCGTAGGCTTCTGCGGCCTTTGTCACAATCGATAAAATTCTTTGGAGTGAGAGACCTCATTGTCCATCAGACAAATAACTCAAAGAAGATAGCTTGCAATAGCACCCACAATGTTGGTCACTTTTCAGAAAGCCTGAAAATGAGGTGTCTCACCCTGAAGAATATTTTTGGATGTTGATGGAGATTTTAGCTCTGTTCAATCTGACAGATAATGATTTAAAATAAGGTGTCTACTTGCTGAAGTTACTAGACATCATGAAGATAATGAAGGTAAAGCTTCTGAAATGTCCCTGAAAGCTAATACTGGTAATTGAAAATGTCAATTAGTAATGTGATGAAAGACAGGAACAGAAAAGAAAGAAGCAACATGGGAAGTAAGTTTTGTTTATTTAAACTATCACAAAGTCAGGCACATATATAGAAACTGTCCTGAAGAGGGGAAATTTAAAACTACGCGTTCTTAGTACGAGTGTGTGGTACAGTTACATTTGACGGTGATAACTGGGTAATGGTTTCCAGGACAACTCATCAGATGGCTCCAAATGAAAATTATTTTTCAGCTTTTGATAATAATATTAATGCATTTAAGCTGAAATTACAAAACTAGCTGATGCTTCAAAAAACAGATACCACATGGAAAGGTATAGTAAGAGTGAAGATAATTAACAGTGAAGGTTTGGCTGGAAGGTAACAATATTTACAACGAATTTAGATGACTGCTAATTAAAGTCAGCAGAATGGTCATATGTCTATATTAATAAAAATCATTTACCGCATGTATGTACATCACTTAAGAATGACTTCACTGATTTGGCTGACTTTTTGTTGCTGTTGTGTTCATAATTCTAAGGACAAGGTCTGTATAGAAGAACATTTTTGGAAAATCTACTGCCAAATGAGAGCAAATCAAAAGAGCACATTTCAGTCTGTTTTTGAATGACTTCAACAGCATCTGAGCAATCAATTGCTTTCATCACCTTTTATACTGATCACCATGAAACTCTAAACATGTATAACTGTTTTCATGGAGATGTTTATCACCCTCTTCAAGCTGCTGTATGGTGCTTGACAAAGTGTAACTTGCATTAGGCTTTGACACCTTTTGATCTTTCTCCAAGAAAGTTAGCAGGTGTCTGTAATTTTCAATAGAATGCCGAGAGGGAGGGAGGGAGGGAGGGAGGGAGAGAGGGGGGGGAGAGAGGGGGGGAGAGAGGGGGGGGAGAGGGAGAGAGAGGGGGGAGGGAGAGGGAGGGGAGATGTACGAGACAGGGGCAGGAGCAGATGGGCAGAGAAAGGGGGTAGTACAGGTGAACATATAGACAGGAGGATGGAAGAATGGAAGATTGGAATAAATACAAAAGTAGCAAATGTTACTGAGAGTTATACATAGCACAGTTTATATCATAAGGGGGAGAGAAGTGCACATACAAGGGGGATGGATGGAGGAGGACGAGGAGGAGGAGACAAAGTTGGAGGTAGATAAGGAGGGACAAGGAGATGGACAGAGAGAGGAGAGAGAGCAGGAGATAGTGTGTGGGAGAAGAGATGTAAAGGGAGTAGTGTGAAGGTGATGCACAGAGACAGGGGGCAGGAGGAGATGGACAAATAGTGGAGGGAGGAGGCAAGGGATATTTATATATTATTTATTTTATTGCAAGGGTATTTTGTCCGATAATGAAACCAACCTGCATCTTCCAATGGAGCACAGAGCGACAGGGTCACCAACAACTGCTACAAGGCTCTGAGCACGTGTTATTGCAGTGTTAAGGAGCTTTGAATTTGACAAGAAGCCATAGTCCATTTCATTGGATGAACCTTTTGTTCCTGACAAACAAGTACGACGTGTCCGCACAGTACTCAGAAAAATGGCTCTAAATTGTTTTCCTGCAAATAAATAAAATACCTTCAATGTAGTATAGGAGTATTATCTATAGATTTAATAAAATGAAATTACATGTAGGAATATTTACACACACACACACACACACACACACACACACACACACACACATATTTTGAAACTACTTTTTATTGAAATGATATCACCTCATAAATGTTATCCAGAGCACTGCTTTGGAAAATTTTATTGCATTTGAAAGAGTGCTCACACATGAGCACCAGTAGCTTTTACCAATGGTTGAAGATCTAGATGGAATCTACTGATGAAATCTGCAAAACGTTCACCCAATTTTTCTCTCATGTCTTAATACTAATCATTGTAGTACAAATCAAGAACTTATTTATCTCTTGTCCATTGTAAGGCAAAAAGATTGCAATTTACAATCCAAGACAGAGCATTGCATACATCCAAGTTCAGAAGTGTCTGTGTTCACAATACTAGTCATCTAAGGAGCTTCTGCTTGATGTTTACATAATCAAATAGAAGCAATATAATAGGCTGTAGCATATCTTAAGTCAATGAAAATTAAATTTTTGATCATTTCTTATGGTTGAAATATAAAACCTTAGTGTGGGTACAATTACTATGACAATAAGCATTTTACATCACTTTCAGTAGTTGAGTAGATAACCTGATAGTTTACAAATGTAAAGGACTAGTTTTCCAATTTAACTGCAGTCAGTTGTCTTTTTTCAACTGCGCAGGTAATATTTTACACTTAATTTGCAGTTGTAGGATTTTCAAGGTCCTAAGTTCTTTTTAAAAGAATCCATTTTATAATGGTCTAATCTTTATACAAACAATCAAAGGGTCATAGTAAAAGTATTGAAAAAATATATATTTAATCATAATTACTATGACCACCACCTGGTGTGTGTGTGTGTGTGTGTGTGTGTGTGTGTGTGTGTAGTTTTCAGTTAGGAGAAACACATCAGTTAATTTGCAGTTTACTCGAGCAAGTGAATGTGAGCTCCTTGCCAGTGTAGCAGCTCACTGTACTGGCACTTCTAGTATGTGTGGGATTGATTTATCTTGCAAATGCTTCCTGCTTTACTTACATTTGTTCTCTCTCTCTCTCTCTCTCTCTCTCTCTCTCTCTCTCTCTCTCCACCTCAACATACTCTGCAGTATGTAACTGAAGTAACTTCTCAATAAGGAAGTAAGTAGCACTAGAATTCACACTCTTAGAATGGTGTACGTATCGCATGAAGCACACTGAACTGCATCTCAATCCGGTCGACTTCAGGTGCCAGCAGCTGCTAGGTGGCCGGCTGGCCAACCCAAGTGTCACTGTCTCGCAGGCATACTAAAAGGTGGTGGCGTGGAGTTTGGTTTGCTCTGCTCCACACTCCTCCCCGCTCAAGGAGTAATGTCGACTGACACCGAGCGACCCCAGGCGACGTCCATCATTGTGGCCTCATTGGCAGAAGTTGTATGCTTGTTGAAGAGACTACGAGCTGGTACCTGGCCATAGGGGCGATACTGGTGGGGGTGTGGCTGTCAATGGTGGCTCATCCTTCACAGGATGCAGCCTGCTATGATAGGAGAGCTCAGTACCAAAGACAAAGCCAGTATTGGAGACGATGGGGGCAATGGCTCATTAAAATGGCTGGCACTGGTCCAGCAGGGCCGGACTGTGGGGCATTTGGTTGCACAATGGCGGGGATGAATATGCACCAACTGCAGGGAGCACTGGGGACGGAATCGCTGGCGCTGGCCGGAGGTGTTTGACGCGGCGACTGCAAGGTAAGTGTGGAAACAAGCCACAGTAGAGGCGATGGCAGTGCCTCTGGTGTCGGCCCCGCAGGAGCCTGGGAGTGTAACTGGTTCCAGTGGTGGCACACCACATCTCCTGGTGAGCATACTGAGCAAATGTGTCGGCCTGGCAGTCTGTGACAATTCCTGGCAGCCAGCAGTGACTGCAACCAAAACTCCACGTCCAGGCGGTGGAGCCAGGAGAGTAGTGGTGCGGAGATGGTACAGCAGCAGGCCGAGACCATGACATGAGCGAGTGGAGCAGCACCAACGGTTGTCAGCCGTGGAGTATAGGACTATGATCCCCCATAGGAGTAAAGCGGTAGGAAGATAAGAATCAAAACACAGCATCGTGAAGATACCACATACTAGCACATCTGTACCTTGAAAGTGCATACTAGCCGCTCTGCCTCACCGTTAGACTGCAGGTGGAAAGGCAGAGCAGGAACTTCGCAGACTCAACTGGGGGTGTGATGGAGGCCTGCAATGGAAAAATCCTTAGAGATTGAATTGTCATGGTCGTAGACATGGTACGGCAGCACACGAGATAAGTAGGCATCCACAACAAAAAAACAGTAGGAATTAAAAAAATGGGCCGGCATAGTCCACATGTATGTACTCCCAGGGTTGTTGAGGCCAAGGCGAAAGTGAAGTGGGCGGTGCTGCCTGCTGCAAAGCACATTGCGAGCAAGAGATCACCAGGTGCACAATATAGTTGTTCATACCAGGCCACAACACATGGTGTCGGGCCACGGTTTTAGTATGGGAGGCATCCCAATGTCTCTCGTGTAGCAACATGAACACACGCGAACGTAAGATTGCCGGCACAACCATGAACTACAGCAGAACCCCACTTTTCAGAGAATTAAAAAAATATAAAATGTAATGTGTGGGGAAATAATGTTCTAAGATGTAAAATTTGCATTACTTTCCCCTTGCTTTTTCATAGTTTATGTTTGATAAATTTACATATATGCATTAAAATACTCAAAGAGCTCTATTTATTACATAATAAAGGTTATCTGAAGTTTGTACTACTTCTAACGGAAAGTGTAACTGGAACTGGTAACTTCATAAGAAGTAGAGACTGTGATGTAATTTCATTTATCAAAGTAGATGTTTTTAGCAAGCCTTTAATGTGTAATTCATTATGTAAATAATTAAACAATGTGCAAGTTAAGCATTATTTGTATTTTTCCAAGTGATGTTTACATGGTATGTGCATCTCACATTGTGGTAGTTTTTTGTTATTTTTACATTATGATGTACAGTGCCCCATTTTCACTTCACAATAAGAATATATTCTTGAAATGCATCATTTCCAGCATGGAAAGATTACTAATTGTGTAAAGTAAGCTGACAGCCATTGCTGTGGCTCATAGGAATGACCGTAAATGGAAAAAAGCCTTTTATGATTCTCCAATCAGCCACTGCACCACGAGTCAGTATGTACTCTTAACGAATCACGAAATGAGTTTTTAATGAAGACAAGTTGCCAAGAAACTTGAATGCATAACGTTTACGAAAACTGTTCAGTGGCAAAAGTCATGCCAGTTGCCGCCCCCCCCCTTTTCCCATCCACCCAACTAACATGGTTTCAAAGAGCGTAAATCGTGGGGAAAAATGCAACCTTGTTAACGCAAAAATGGGGACAAATTAACATTATGACATAGGATACTTGACGGGACAGACAAAAATAATTGTAACTGATGGAAAAATGTTAATCCCGGAAATTTAAAAGCTAAATTCCGGTAATTATTACAATCCACGAGAAATAATGTTAAACATTGTGCAACAGACAAATTTTGCTCTAGATAGCGATTCCTGGCATTGCAACTATTCCACAGGCAAAGAAATCACATGTGCTTTGTGCACCCAATAGAAGGTCTACAACCTTCAAATCACAGCAAATATTCCAATTACAGTATGTTCAGAGTACTTTGTCAACATAAAGAGGGTGTTCATTGTTCAGCAAATTTCCTTCATTCCCACAGCATGAGCAACAGGAATTGATGGTTTCTGGTTGTTATTTTGTAGTAGACGAGCTTTCAGCTAGAGTCAATAAAAAGTCTCCACTCTTCTACTGACTATTTGTTGACAAGTTCCCGTATGAATACTGTCACATCATGACAGAAGCAAACAATGCATTTAATAGCACAGTATGCTACGAATCTGATGGTTTTCCAAACGCTTAACTGTAGCACCTCTCTCAAGCAATTTTACTCATTCAGTCTGAAACTGAACAGTTCAGACTTTTCTTTCAACAAAGACAAATTGCAAACTAGGTCATCTAGTTCGGCTTGGGTGATAATAGCTCCAGCATAAGTGTCATTACCTTCATTACCACCTTCTTCACTATTTGTAGCTCTGGATGGAGGAGGAAACGGTACTATGTAATCTGTACCATGCACCAAGAGCAGACTAACAATCCAGATACACACCTTTTTACTTATTCTTCTAGCTGTATGTGAATACGTTGGTCAAGCAGAAGTAGCTATAGGAATGGTGATCTTTCTGCTCCCATCAAATCATGGAAACAGCAAAAAGCATTTGAATTCACTTAACGTTTAACCCTGTATTAGGCCAGTTTGACAGAAGAGTAGCCAAAGATTTTGTTTGACCTACAATTTTACACTCTAAGTAATGCTTGTAAATTATGCATAACTTTCGAGTCATGTTCTTGTACTGCTCAGACATGTACTTGCCATAAATGTAGGAAAGGCAATCTGTACCACCCATAAAACTGCGCCTATTGATCTTTCACTTGAACAAAATCACTTAAATGCATGTCTGTTGAGCAATAAAACACAGATCCACACTAGCATGAACTACTCTCTAGTCACATATGAATCACACTGACATAAATTGCACTGGTACCAATTTTATGAAACACATTGAAACCTGCCTGCATGGTGCAGCTCGCAAACAAGTTAGAAATTTTTTTTAACTACGGCAAACTTATCTTTCTGCTGATGCATAAAACATAATAACCCTGAGAGAAACACACACACACACACACACACACACACACACACACAAACAAACAAAATTGTACATCAAACACAGCTCATTGCAGCTGCATATTAACCCATACACAGGCTTTTACTATCATATGACTTTATGGCTTAACTTTAAAGTCCGACCTCCTACAAAATTCTGATTGCAAAATTAAAATCAGCACACCCTATTATATAAAACTTAAGTTATTTTCACCCAGAAGCCAGTCGTAGTTGGAATTGAAGAAAGAAGAAAAGTGTGTAGTTCTGTATTCTAGTTTTCCTCTCCTGCTGCAATCTGAATATTGTACCACCTAAAAATCCCAATCTCGTATGATTATGATATAGTAGCTTCCTTCACTATAACAGGTACGCAGATTAGATTACATCAACCTTTTGTTCCAGTAGATCCAAAGTGAGGTGATCCCCTTGAATGTAGAATATGTCAGAACAAAATATACAATAAATACTTATAAAATGAGAACAAGTGTTAATGTATCTTCCACAAATCCCAAATGTAATTGCTCTTGTGAATGTAGAATATCTAAAAAATAACTACACTTTAAAGGATATAAAACTTATCAATACACACTAAATGTTGAATATACTAGGTGTGTATGATTTTAAGTTTAGTGACAGAATTGGCTAGAAACCATTTATTCATTTTCATGAAAATTTCATTTGGTGACTTTTTAGGGCTATATTTGATTTATTATTTATTGCAATGTTTGTGTCATCTGTAAATAAACCAATCTTTGTATCCAGTGATGCAGCTAATGAAAGGGCATTGATAAATACAACAAAAAGCAGGGGCCCTAAGACTGAGCCTTTGAGGACCCCATATTTTATTAGTGCCCTATTCGATGAGGCCTGATAATTCAGTATAGTGTCTTTTCCCTATTGACACCCTTTGTTTTCTGTTAGAGATACATGATCTGAACCATTCTGCATCACTTCTAGTCCAGTCAATGAATGCATTGTAGAGTGCATGGAATATGCGAGAATTTTTTACTTCAGGACTTTGTTAGGGATAGTTAGGAGGTGAACATACTAAAAGTCCCTGCCCCTGGGGGGTGAGCTAAAGCGGGGGTGGGGGTGGAAAGGTACAATTTTTTAGTTTTTCGCTTATATCTCGAAAGCGGTCCGCTTTAGGAAGAAAATGTTCCAAATAAAAATGAAAGATAATTGAATTTGCTATAAAATTGTTTCTATACATATTAGTCGAATTCCCAACAGTTTTCGAGATATACATTACTGAAAATCGACAATTTCGGAAAAAATAATTTTTACCTCACTAATTTTGTCAAACATTTACTTCTAGTGACTTACTCGATCGTTTCTCAGAAAATTTGTCAGAAGGAAAATTTTAGATCATTAAATTTCCTTGAATTTCATATGCACATTTATTACCTTATCTTCAGCCAATCAGAAGTTATATCATTTATAAGATGTGCACTCAGTTTCGAGGTCCTTCTAGAAATGAGTGTTTCGAAAGGCTGCGACGTTTTTATCTTATGAAACGTGCTAGCATGGTAAATAACAATGACAAGAAGGTAATTTCAATTGAAAGAGAACACCTTTTTACAATTATAACTTTTATTACAATATTGTGAATCATACAATGCAAGTATTTACAAGCACTGATAGTGATTCAAAATGAAAAATAAGTGCATTGAATGCAACATTTTCATTTTTCTGAGGAATGGTCGAGTGTCATTCACCGTAGTCAGTAGTGGAGACGTCGTCCAACAAGATTGGTAGAGTCTCGATGTCACTGTCTCCATCTTCATCCTTAATATTCAGACTCCGTTGTTGCAGTCGCCCTTGCAGTTCAGGCATGTAACAGAGCACTGTAACAACGATTTTCTGGAACCACACCTCCACTGTCACAATCTTATGTGTATTGACAATAATTATCTTCAAGAATTCGTCAGAAGCAGCATCTAACCCTGAGAGTTTCGGAACTGGTTGGTCATTCCTTCTTTCCCAACCCCAATTCAGTGCTCCACATTTCGGTTCCTCTCTTAACCAAAGTCGTACTTGGTGGTACATTCGGAATGGATGCTGCTTAATAGCTCCTTCAATTGGAGGGAGAGTTCAGAGATTAGGCTTCATGTGCCCAGCTGGTTTTATAAATGATTTGTAGCGGAACTCGTTGAGGGATGTCTTGGTGGCTGGAGCTCCATACCATGATTTCCGCTGTCTGAATGGAGTCGGGAAAACAAGAATTATTGGAAAAATATCTCAGCAGCATGTTGTATGATTTTGGAGTTCTGGTGCATTTTGACAAACCCCACTTTACCTTGCAATACGCTGCGGATGTTGTGTCACTGCCTGTAAATACCTTTAGGAATAACAAATGGACGTTGTCCTTCATTTTCAATTCCTGCTCATCTTGTTATACATTGCTTGTGTCCTTTCCACTCTGGAACTACAACATCTTGTTTTTTGGCAACAAACCATAGAATGTCATTTGGTGCAGGATGTGGCGGCTCCTCTGGAATATCAATGTGTGCCACAGTCACATCTCGTAGACTTCCTTTCATCGTAATGTATGCTTCTAGTGGAATAGTTCCGAGTTTTCCAGTTACAGCTGATGTACAACGATCTCACAAATTCCAACTGACATTCATCATGATACACAGCCTCCTCCGCAACTAAATCATTTGAGGTGGAAAGATGCCTCATCGCTTCCTCTCCCCACTGATCATGTCTATCTCGAGAAGCATCCATACTCGTCTCTTGCGTCCTTCTGTGAGAAAAATAACTAAAAATATCTTCCTTGGGCTTCTTTTGCTCACCATCAACACTTTCGGCACAAAAGAAACATTTTGTTTTGAAATCGAATTTCGCTTGTTTGGATCTCAAAGTTGAAGGCTGAACTACTTCAGAGGACGATAAGAGTGCCTGTCTCTTTAAATGAGCGTTGATGAATTGCGGTCGGGTGTAATTTTTTCGACATTCATTACGAATCAGAAGGATTCCCAAACCTTCTAAAGATGAGCCATTTCTATGTCCCCTTTCTCTAATTGCTTTGATGAGTGATAGTATTCCTTTTTTATCACTGTGAAAAACACCAACATCTATTGTTTCATCACATCAAAACACCGAGTAGCCATTACGCTGACTACATATTCAACATTTTCATAAATAAATGAAAAATATCACGAAAAGTCAACATACAAAGTTTTCTATGCTTGGAGAACTTTTGAAGTGAACTGAAGTAAGAAGTGAGTGAGAACACTCCATTCCACCCCCTGTCCAGTCTCTTGTAAGGAGTCAGTGGCACTGGCAGGCCTTCGATGTACCTCGTGGGGCTTCCCCATTGTTAACCCTCTGCCGGGCGTTAGGTACCGGCGACCTTGAGGGCGTGTCTACTTCAGGTGACAATAAATGAGCACCGACCATTCCTCCTCATGAAAATGAAAATGTTGCTTTGAAATGATTCATTTTGAATCATTATCAGTGCTTGTAAAAACTTTCATTGTATGATTCATAATATTGTAATAAAAGCTATAATTCTAAAAAGGTGTTCTCTTACAATTCCAGGTTCCTTCTTGTTATTGTTAAAGTGTTATTTACCATGCTAGCACGTTTCATAAGACATAAATGTCACAGCCTCTCAAAACACTCATTTCTAGAAGGACCTCGAAACTGAGTGCACATCTTACAAATGATGTAACTTCTGATTGGTTGACGATAAAGTAATAAATGCGCATATCAAATTCAAGGAAATTTAATGCTCTACAACTTTCTTTCTGACAAATTTTCTGAGAAACGATGGACTAAGTCGCTAGAAGTAAATATTTCACAAAATAAGTGAGGTAAAAATGATTTTTTTTCCGAAATTGTCGATTTTCAGTAACGTATATGTCGAAAACCGTTGGAAATTCAACTAATATGTATAGAAACAATTTTATAGAAAATTCAATTATCTTTCATTTTTATTTGGAACATTTTCTTCCTAAAGCGAACCGCTTTCGAGATATAAGCGAAAAACCAATAAATTGTACCTTTCCACCCCCACCCCCGCTTTAGCTCACCCTCCAGGGGTGGGGACTTTTAGTATGTTCACCTCCTAACTATCCCTAACAAAGTCCTGAAGTCAAAAATTATTGCATATTCCATGCACTCTACACCCCTCTTTTGAGCACTCATTGACTGGACTATTCCTGTTACACCATAATCGCTCAAAAGGATATTGTGATTTACGCAAACAAATGTCTTTGCCAGATCAGAAAATATACCAGTAGCCTGTAATTTATTGTCTAATGAAGTATGTGCTCCATGTATATGTAGATAGCCTTGTCAATATCAGAACCCTTTAGAAACCAGAATTGTGACATGGTCAATATTTTATTAGTGGTCAGACGTTTAAGAAGATGACTGTAAATTGTCTTTTCTAAAGATTTTACTAATGCAGGCAAAAGAGAAATTGGATGAAGTTTGATAGAATTTCTTTATCTCCTCTCTTACACAATGGTTTTAACTTCAGTATATTTCAACTATTCAGGAAATGTTCCAGTGATAAAAGACTGGCTACAGAAGTAACACTAAGAGTTTTTTTTTTTCTTTTTTTTGTGGTTTTAGAGCGCACAACTTCTATGGTCATTAGCGCCTAGCCAAGAACATTGATTCGCTATGATCTCAAAAAAATGGTGACTGTCAGAACATCAACAAGAGGCTAAAAACGAAAGATAAAAGACAATTGAAAGGGTTAAATATCCTTGGATAGGTTGGCCAAGTTCATAAAACGCAAAACCCGAGCAGCTGCTCGTGTGTCATCAGCTAAAATTTCCTCCAGAGTAGACGGAAAGTGAAGGGCTACACGGAAATGATTAAAATTAACACAAGTCAGTAAAACATGTCGCACTGTCAGCAGTTCACCGCAGGAGCATAGCGGTGCAGGTTCGGCGGATAGCAAGTGACGGTGGCTGAAACGGCAATGACCGATCCGCAACCGAGCCAGAATGACCTCCTCCCGCCGAGAGGGGCGTGAGGATGTCCTCCAAGCGGTCGGGATCGGTTTGACAGTTCGCAATTTATTGTTGTACAGTGAAAGCCACACACTGTGCCATTGCGACACGATACTCCGGCAAAGAGCCCGTTGAACATCGTCCGATGGGACGCAAAAGGTAGCCATGCGAGGCAAAAGAGCTGCTGCCTTGGCTGCTGTGTCGGCGGCCTCATTCCCGGGCACACCCACATGGCCAGGGACCCACAGGAAAGATACGTGACAGCTGTCATCCGCCAGCAACTGGAGGGAGCGTTGGATCCGATACACGAGAGGATGGTTCGAGAAAGGGTCCTTAAGACTCTGCAGGGCACTAAGGGAGTCAGAACAAATGGCATAGAAAGGTTGGCGGTGGCAGCAGGTATACAAAACGGCCTGGTGGAGGGCGAAAAGGTCAGCCGTGAAGGTCGAGCACCGGTCAGG
This sequence comes from Locusta migratoria, assembly GCA_026315105.1. NCBI lineage: Eukaryota > Metazoa > Arthropoda > Insecta > Orthoptera > Acrididae > Locusta > Locusta migratoria. The sequence goes on from CM048746.1 coordinate 566,170,184, forward strand.
GAGCTTGTATTGGAACTGGTTGTCCCCGACGACGAAGGCAGATCCGACACCGGCAGTGCTCTTGGAACCATCAGTGTAAATAAATACGGCATTATCGAACCATGAACGGAGTTTGACAAGCCTCGAGCGGAATACCAAATCCGGAGTGCTCTCCTTGGGGAGCGAACTAAGTTCGAGGTGTGTGTGAACCTGGGCCTGATGCCACGGTGGCAATGGGCTTTCGCTCAACCGAAGGGTGGAAGGGAGGGTAAAATCGAGCCGTTGTAGCAGGCGGCGAAACCGAACTCCCGGTGGAAGCAAGGCAATCGCAGACAACTGATATTGGCGATTGAGTGAGTCGTCAAAAAATAATCTGTAAGAGGGATGGTTGGGCATCGACCGTAAGCGGCATGCATACCGACACAAGAGTATGTCACGTCGAGTGGTCAAGGGTAATACAGCAGCCTCGGCATACAGACTTTCAACAGGGCTGGTATAAAATGCACCGGTCGCCAGACGTAATCCATGATGGTGGATAGAGTTGAGACGGCGGAGAATCGACGGCCGTGCTGAAGAGTACACAAGGCTTCCATAGTCGAGCTTCGACTGAACAATGGCCTGGTAAAGGTGAAGCAGGACGGTACGATCCGCTCCCCATGACGTGCCACTGAGGACACGAAGAACGTTAAGGGATCGGGCACAACGGGCAGCCAGGTAGGACACGTGTGTGGACCAGCAAAATTTCCGATCCAACATGAGTCCCAAGAATTTCGTAGTCTCCACGAAAGGGAGAGCAACAGGGCCGAGACGTAGAGAAGGTGGAAGAAATTCCTTGTATCTCCAAAAATTGATACACACAGTTTTCTCAGTGGAGAATCGGAAGCCGTTTGCGATGCTCCAGGAATACAGACGGTCAAGACAGCATTGGAGAGAACGCTCCAAGAGACACGTCCACTGAGCGCTACAATAAATTGTGAAATCGTCAACAAAACGGAGACGTTGGCTGAAAGGCAGTCCACGATCGGATTGATTGCAATGGCAAAGAGCGCCACACTCAAGACGGAGTCCTGTGGTACCCCATTCTCCTGGCAAAAGGTATCTGACAAAACAGAGCCCACCCGCACCCGGAACTTGCGATCCGCCAAAAACGCTTGAATGAAAAGAGGAAGGCGGCCCCGAAGGCCCCATGTGTGCAATGTGCGGAGAATGCCCGCTCTCCAACAGGTATCGTATGCCTTCTCCAAGTCGAAGAACACGGCTACTGTTTGACGCTTCTTCAGAAAGTTGTTCATAATGAAGGTCGACAACGTAACGAGGTGGTCAGCAGCAGAGCGGTGTCGACGAAAACCGCATTGGATATTAGTCAGGAGGCGGCGAGATTCGAGGAGCCAGACCAACCGAGCGTTAACCATGCGTTCCATCACCTTACAGACGCAGCTCGTCAGAGAAATGGGACGATAACTGGAAGGAAGGTGTTTGTCCTTCCCTGGTTTGGGGATGGGGACAACAATGGCTTCACGCCAACTTGTGGGAACATGACCTTCAGTCCATATGCGATTGTAGGTACTAAGAAGAAAGCACTTGCCCGCTGGAGAGAGGTTCTTCAGCATTTCAATGTGAATGGAATCGGGCCCGGGAGCAGAAGACCGGGACAGGGCGAGAGCACGATCTAGCTCCTGCATGGTGAAGGCGACGTTATAATTTTCACGATTAAAAGAGCGGAAAGAAGGCGGCCGTGCCTCCTCTACCTGTTTGCGAGGGAGAAAGGCAGGGTGGTAATGGGCAGAGCTCGAAACCTCCGCAAAGAAACGACCCAATGCGTTTGAAACATCAGCTGGGCCACGAGGACCGCGTTCTCCACGGTCAGGCCAGGAATCGGGGAGTGGACCTTGATGCCGGACAAACGGCGTAGGCCACCCCAGACAACCGTGGAGGGAGTAGAACGGTTAAAAGAACTAGTAAAAGCTGTCCAGCAAGCTTTCTTGCTGTCGTTTATGATACGACGGCACTGCGCTCTCATACGTTTGTAATTGATGCAATTCTCCAAAGTTGGGTGGCGGCGGAAGGTGCGTAAGGCACGGCGTCGGGCTCGAAGCGCGTCGCGGCAGGCTGCAGTCCACCAAGGGACCTGGACATGATGTGGAGAAGAGGATGTACGAGGTATGGAACGTTCAGCAGCAGTGAGAATAACCTCTGTGAGGTATTCGACCTGACTGTCACAGTTGGGAAAATTCTGATCGTGAAAAACGGCCACGGAAGAATAAAGCCCCCAGTTGGCTTTGGAAATGAACCAACTGGTGGGACGAGGAGATGGGGAATAATGCAGGAAGTGGATGACACAAGGGAAGTGGTCACTTGAGTACGTGTCAAAGTGCATACCACTCAAACTGACCGGCAAGCTGAGGAGTGCATATTGCGAGGTCTATATGGGAGTAAGTGTGTGTTGTGTCGGAAAGGAAGATCGGTGCACCGGTGTTGAGGCAGACAAGATCGAGGTGTTGGAGAAGGTCCACCAAAAGGGAGCCTCTCGGACAAGGTGCCGGAGAGCCCCATAGGGGGTGGTGGGCATTAAAGTCGCCTACCAACACGAAAGGTGAAGGGAGCTGGTCAACAAGGTTTAGCACATCTGCCCTACTAAGGGCAGATGACGATGGCGAATATATATTACAGAGGGAGAAGGTAAATGTGGATAGGGTGATGCGGACGGCAACTGCCTGTAGGTGAGTGTGCAAGGAAATGGGATGGAAATAGACGTCGTCTCGAAGGAGCATCAGAACCCCTCCATGGGCTGGGACACCTTCCACGGGTGGCAGGTCGAACCGCACAGAGGTGTAGTGTGGAAAGTCTGCACGATCACGTGGACGCAACTTCGTTTCCTGGAGACAGACTAGAAGCGGGCAGTGCAATCGAAGGAGTAGTTTCAACTCCTCCCGATTAGAACGAATGCCGCGAATGTTCCATTGAAGGAGCGCCATGATAAAAATGAGAGAAGAAATAAGAATAAAAACCAAGTAGCGAGCGGGGTCACCTCGACGGCCGCTGAGGACTGGATTTCGAGGGAGCACTGCTATCGCTGTCTGGGGGGAAAGGGTCATGTTCCATTGGTTCGTCCGACGCGCCAGCCACCTCCCCGAATTGATCGGGAGGGGCAGTTTCCACCGCCGGTAAAGGGCCGGGCGCCCGGCAAACCGAGCGTCCCGGTGAAACAGAAGACGGCCGAGGCCGGCAACTGTTGGACGGCGCGACAGATGGGTCACGCCTCGGCGGGGAAGGAGAGGTACTCTTTTTCTTGTCAGCTCTTCTGGAAGAGTGACGGCGGGAAGAGGCAGTTGACGGTTGGGAAGCCTGAGAACGCAGAAAATCCTCACGGATGGGTTCCTTTTTCAAGGTCCGGGCATCTTGTTTAGGTGCTCGCGGTTTACTAGAGTTTGACGAAGACTGTACCCTAGAAGCAGCAGGAGGAAGCGGGGACGTGGAACGGGCAATCTTCGGGCTGGCGGATCGCACAACTGTGTCAGCGAAAGTCAAGTCACATGTCTGGGTACTGGAATCCTTGGTAGGTCGAGTTGAGGTGAGTACCTTACTGTATGTACCCGCTGGGAGGACAGTGGGCTGTCGACTCGCCAACAACTTTCGAGCGGCAGATGTTGATACCGTCTCCGTAACCCGAATTTGCTGGATTACCTTCTCATCCTTGTAAACAGGGCAGTCGCGAGAGGAAGCCGCATGGTCACCGTTGCAGTTTAGGCAGTGAGGGGACGGAGGTGGGCAATCCCCCTCATCGGCGTCCCTACCACAAGTGACACACTTTGCTGCATTTGGGCAATGTTCACGGGTATGGTTGTACCTGTGGCACTGAAAACAGCGCGTTGGGTTAGGTACATAAGGTCGGACGGAGATGACTTCATACCCTGCTTTGACCTTCGCCGGGAGGTCAACTCTGTCGAACGTCAAAAACACAGTACGAGTCGGTGTCAATTGGTTATCGACCTTTTTCATCACCCTGTGGACGGCTGTCACACCCTGATCAGACATATACGATTGGATGTCTTCATCAGACAACCCGTCAAGGGATCTCGTAAAAACTACCCCCCGTGACGAGTTGAGTGTGCGGTGCGCTTCTACCTTAACTGGAAACGTGTGCAACAACGTAGTACGTATCAGTTTTTGGGCTTGGAAGGCACATTCCACTTCCAGCAGCAATGTGCCGTTGCGCTGACGTGAACAGGTTTTAACAGGGCCAGCAATTGCATCTACACCTTTCTGTATAACTAAAGGATTGACAGAATTGAAATCCTTTCCATCGGTGCGAGAGACGACAAGAAATTTAGGTATATTAGGCAGAGTCTTTTTTTGCTGAGGCGAATCTAACTTACGTTTGTGGGTCAACGTCATGAAAGAAGATAAGGAAGTCATCGCGGAAGTGTCCCCCGTGATTACCGGCGTCTCCGATGGCGCGCTCCTTCCTAGTGGGGGCCCTCTCCGAGGGCTTACCCGCCTTAGGTGATTGTTCACACCTCAGGTCACACCTCCCGAGAACTGACGGAGGGACCAATCGGCACGTTTGGAAGGTACCAGCTCGGGTAATCACCCCTCCCTGGGCCTGGCCTTTACCAGGGGGTACGTACGTGCCCTACTTGTCTACCCGGGGCGGGGAATTACGCTTTACCCCGTCACCTGCTACGCACGATAATGCGTGGGTCGGCCTTCAGACATGCACAGGGAGGAAAAGAAGAAGAGGATAGGAAATGAAGAGAAAGAAGGAAGAAGTGTCTCAAACGCCGAAGCGGAGACTAATGAGGAGAAGAAGGCTAGGAGAGTACAAGGAGAGAAAGACAGAAAACAAAGGGTAAGAAAGGAAGGAACGAAGGAAGAAAAACCACAACAAGAACCACCGTAGCTCACGAAATATGCCCGTCTCCAGGCGAAGGCATAAACCGGGAGGGACAGTGAAGCAGCCTGGGGCAGAAGAAAGGCTGCTCCGGCTCGGGGCCCCATGCGCGCCACACACCTACCCACAAAAGAACTGTGGGCCCCCTGGGGGGAGTAACACTAAGAGGTGTACTGTTCAATCAAAATTGTAGTTATGTTATTATATGCACTAGAATTTTTTTTTATTTTAAGGATTTTATGATGGGCATTACTTCTAGTCGTGTGTCATACTCATGTTACTGTTATTATTTGTAGTGACAGGTGTGAGAGATTCCACTACAGCAATTATTGACCCTGGTAACCCCATCTTTTGAGTAACACTGGTAGTTACGAAAGGCTTAATGAAAAATGCAACAGGCTTTATTTTGTTGCCCGATATGACTATCCTACTTTGATAATGCATTTGTGCTTTGATGTATTACCATCTCAAATATTTTGCAGTATGTTTTGTAATGTTATAATGCATTTACATCTGAACTGTTTCTGATTGATATACAGTATTTACACCATTTTTTGTCGGTCCCGTCAAATTTCCTATATTCACAATGTTAACTTGCCCCGCTTTTGCATTAACATATTTGCACTTTTCCCGCATTTTGCACTTTTTGAAAGCATGTTTTTGAAGAAAAACGCTGGCATGGATTTCGCCTTAAAGTATAGTGTTTATAAATTCTATGCAGTCAAGTTTTTTGACATTTTGCATTAATTCAAATGTATATTTCGCGTTTCATTGTTAGCAGTTCACGTCTAGTCAATGAGGTGAATTTGCGTCTAGTTGGCTTACAACGCGCTGATTTGTGGCGGTGTAATTCCTCTTTCCACCAGCTTCTTTGCCAGAGTGGCTGGCATGTACCCAGAGAGACAGAACCAGTTGCTTTGTTGATGTGAGAATAACAAGTAGCATTGATTTTGTGTTCTTTCTGATTAATAAAGAACATTATCTGTTATAGTTGGGTATTATTTGGTTCAGCATCACCATAATACCCACAAGCCCAAAAAAAGTGATAAGTGTGTGAGATGCCGATCTTATGAAAACATCACAAAAATACTTATGCATATATTTGCAGTCGAGAAAGTGAATAAATTCTCTAATATCATTGTGTGAAACATCAAAAAAGAAGAAAAAAAGAAAAAAGAAAATAGTAACTTTCAGAGTTTTACTACCTAAATAATTAATGCCGGTAAAAGGCGGTAATTTTGAACATTTGTTACATAGCCCGGCAGCGGCATCCAACCGATAGCCTGGCAGCGGTGTGCTCTATTATAATGAATTACATTACGTCAAAAATGTCAACTTCCCATAAAATTGCCAGTTCTGCCTGGCGGTTAAAATGGTAAAAATTGGGACAACCTTTGTTATATAATAAACTTCCTGGTGAATATTTTGATGCCTATTATGTACATACATTCCAGATAAAATACAAACTGCAAGGCTGATCCAGTAAGCATATTTTACCATTTGAAAATTATTTCCTGCATTTTACACCATTTCACTGAAGTCTCTTGAAAAGTGTAAAAATGGGAGTTCTACTGTAGTTTCATTTTTGTATTACAGAAGACCTTTATTTCTTGAGTAAACCATGGTTTCTTAATTAATGGTTTCTTAACTAATCTGGGTTAGTTTTGAGGGAAAGCAGTTTTGGAATAAGTTAAGGACATTATGCTAAGAGAACTGTAAAACACCACTCCAATTCATGTCTTTGTGCAGTTTTCTAAAACAATCTTTTTTTTTCCCCTTACTGACTACACCATAAACTCAGATTTGATAGATTTTATATACTGATCAGTATTACCATCTAGCAAAAGGAACTGTATTTCATGGTCTGAAAGGCTGCTTATTATTGGTTTTATAATATAATGTTGATAATTTGACATTTTTTATAAAGTTTTATCAATGGCTGTCCTCAAGTCTTAGCTATCCTAGTTGGTATGTTAACAGTATGAATTAAGTTGAATGACAATGTTACTGGCTGCATTAATTTCTTACTAGGAGTGCTTTCCTAGTGATAAAAAGGTACCATTTGGTACTCTGTACAAAGTTTAATGATTTATTATGAAATTCTACTTCTGTTGCACATGCTTCCATATGCTGCTCTAAACAAAATTTATGAATGTCTATGTAATTAAATTTATAACAATTTCTAATGAATACTACTCCATTTCTGCTTTACAAAATTGGGAAGCTAATATAAATCCTGCAATACTTAGAAAATCTATACCAGTGGTCACATGATGTTCAGAGAGGCAAATTATGTGAACTGGGTTGGGTGACTAATTCATCAATTCATATAAGTAGTTCATTGATTTTACTTCTTAGCCCTCTCATATTCTGATGCACGAAAGGTAGTTGGCATTTTACATTGACTGTTATAGAACTCTGCAGAAATAAAATGTCTGCTAAACAGTGGGAATTATTAACCAACAGCTGTGTTTGCTGATCAAATTATGATGTTTAGTTGCTTTATTAAACTGAAGTTTTGTTTCAATAATGAACTCTGTTAGAACTTCTTTTTGTTCTGCCTCTCCTAGAAAAGGAACTGTTCTAACATATGTAATGACTGGTATTTTACCACTCATGACAATGCCTCCCTCCCCCCCCCCCCCCACACTAAATTTTCTGCTATTAGTTCAGCCAGTTTACTGTTCCCTTTCCTGATGTGGTGTAGGCCAGGTCTATTATAATCCCACCTACTGAGTTAACCAACTGGAAACCCGCACCTGATCCAAGCAGCCATTCCAACTCCAAATTAATTCTCCTGACAGAAGAGTTCAAATGAGGTCAGTTATGGCACTTCAAAACAGACAACACTGGTATGTGCTGATACTGATACTATCTTTGCCAGGTCACACACTATGTCGATGCCCAGACCTCTGTTAATATTATTCCTCAAACCACACACAGGAGCCATGGTGTCTTTGGTGAAATCTTTACATCGTGACCCTAAATCTTGTAACCTGACCCAGACCAGCACTAGGTTTGAAGACAATTGTGACCTGGTATTCTGTTCCAAATTATTTCTGCAGGAGTTGGCCCACACCTCTGACATGAGAACTACCTAACAACAAAACTCACTCTCTTGTTGCTGATTTACCTACAATCTTATTAAATTTTCTACTGAAAGTTTGCTTAGCAACAGCAATTTACTTATCACTACAAAAAAGGGGTAGATGAATATCCACAGCTGTTGTAATACTTCTTTTTACTATCAATCTGCAAAGATAATAAACTTATATAATTTATTTAAATTGGAACTGAAGATTACACAAATATATCATGAAACAACTGACAACATTCACCACTAAGTGCACAAAGGCTATTGAATGTAAAATTGCATCATCTCTTCACAAAGGCTGGCAAAGCCCGAACAAAGTACACTGTTCGTTGGAATACTACTTCTAATTCATACCTATAATGCCCAGAACTTTACAAAAATGAATACTAAGCACAAGCAATCCATCATTAGTATAAATTTTAATATTTATCCTACCTTGGACATTGAGGACACGCTCAACTGAAATGCCACCCATTCTTCTTTTCCGCAATTCAGAACGAATTCTAAAAACCTGATCAGCATAAGGTGTCATTATTCCAATACTCTGGTCATCCATTTTACCCCATGCAGCAGGCCACTTTTTACGTAGTTCACAGACACGTTCAACAACCTCATAAACCTGAAAATTTTTTTGATTTGTGTACTAATTCTACAAATTTTATTTCACAATTCTAGAGCTTGTTCCAGCTCTAAGAGAGATCTATGAATTACCTCAGAGTTATTATAGAAAGCAGTTGAATTCTGATCTTGAATATCTTCTCCTCGAGTTGTAAAAAAAGTAAGTGGATAAAACTTTTCATGTCTCGGTTGCTTTCCACTGCTGACTAATTTTTGCTCATAAAACAACTCTGACGTGAACTGAAACACAAAATAAAACTCTTGAAGTACTCTCTCTATCATGATCTATGCACTAAGGAAATAAATAATTGTAATATGCAAAAATAAGAATTATAGAAACTACTACTAATATCAAATGTAAATACTGAAAAACTGTATCTATGCAAGCAATGATACTACACCATTTAAATAATTAAAAACATAAAATATCACATTTTTTATTAAATGTAAATTATTACCTGTATAATAGCCTCATGAGCACGATAATTTTCACAGAGAAGGATTTTGCAAGGAAAACTTGCAGGATAATGATCATACAGCCTTTCTAACAATGACACATGAAGATTACGCTCCTTGGCAAAATCAGAAAACAGTTCTGGGCTTAACTGAAAATCACAAGAATATATTTAGTAACACAATGGACAATAATTAGTACAAAACATACATGTCAACACAGTCTCATATGTCCTTTCCAAACGAGACAAAATAACAATCGATGATCTTCAATTTTTCAAGCACTGTGTCTTCCTCAGGAAGGAAAGAAAAGAAGTTTTGGAATTATTGGGAAAAAGGGGCTGGTCACACAAACTGATCAGCAAAAAGCTTGTATTACAATATCATTATCCAACTCCATATCATATCGTTATATTTCATCTAAAGCCTATTTTGTCACTGTCCAATGTTGAATTCACTATTAATTAGCTTTTCACAGTAATAAATGCTTGTGCGAAAATAATTAAAAAAAAAATACTTATATTGAAAAATTACCTGCATATGGTCACCAGCCAATACAATACGTGTTTCTGAACTGGCCAAAGCCAAAGGCATTATTGCTTCACATTCCATTGCTTGTGCAGCTTCATCAAGAAGGATGTGAGAGAAATGACCTGAAAACAAAAATCAGGAATGGATTAAATAAAAGACATTAACATTATGTTGCAGTCACTTATACACTTCTCTTTATAAATATTAATTACCATGTTAAAATTAAAATTTAGAAAGCTCACAGATTTCTAATTTCATTTTGTACCCTGTTTTGGTCAACACAGACCATCTTCAGATGAAGACCGCCACACCGTCAGGTGGCTGCATGAGCTCCAACTGCTCTAAGATGTTAGATTAGTTGACATTTGTGTGTCCTGCTCCTTCAACCAGCACTGACTGCCATCATGGCGGTCTTTGTCTGAAGATGGTCTGTATAGACTAAAACCGGTTACAAAATAAAATTAAAGCTCTGTGGTCTGGACCGTTTTAATTTTAATATCACAACAAGGTCACTGCTGAACTCCAAAATGCTTCCAAAAATTACAATGTTGACCAGCCACATGGCCACTGATGGTCACAACAGAACCACATTCCTCACACTGTGTAGCCACAGAAGAGGATCACACCTAATGTGTGCCTGGCCTGGCTCCATCCATCACTAAGTGTTTGACTGCCTAAATGTTAATGCAGTGCTAAATTACATTTGGCAAATGTGTCACTTGTTTTGAATACTCTTGAACTACACTCTCCATATTAAAAGAAAAAAATGCCATAATTTCAAGAGAGCTTTTCAATGGTGTAACCATGGTGCATACATGCAATAATAAATAACCAAAGCACAGACAATAACAGCCATTTTATTTTTTCAGTCATTGTCACTATCCATGCTTCCCAACAAATGCAGCAAATAATACAAAGCACAACCACTGTTTCTAAAAGGAATTGAAATCCACAAAATACTACAAACAACTTTAATGTATATAAAGGAATAGAGATCCACAACTGAGACTATGGCACCAAGAAAGAGAATGCCTTTTCTTTAAAAGACGTAAAACTTCAACCTAAGATTGAAATGTATTGAGTTGGCATGTAATGGCTGCATACACAAAATACGTAATGTTATATTATTTTAAGAATGGACAGAACAGGATGGAATATCAATATTATTATGAGGATAGATTGGAACTCACCTGTAAGTAGATCACCGATACATATACACACAGAAAAGACAAACACAAGCAGACAATTAAGCATCTGGCCATAGCCTTTGTAAGAAAAAGAAAATTTTTAACAAAAAGTAGCTCTATTAAAAACAGATAAAAAGTGTTCCCAGCCTTTCAAAACTAACAATGTGAGTATGTGACTTACATTCAAAGAAATAATATCAACAGCACTTGAGAGATACATACCAAATTTAAAAAAGAGGAAGCTGACCCACTGTGGTACACAAAACAGGTCTGATAACTGTTGCAGATAGAAAGCAAAGAAGCACACAAAATTTAAAGACAAAAATCCCCAAGACTGCAATCTTTTTCATAAACTCAAATTTGGTGCAGACTTCCAAAGCAAGACATTTATAATAGTTTCCATAACAAAAATCTGTCTTGTAATTTGGTATGCAATCTAAAGTAAAGCACAGTAGCAGCAAAACACAATCAATACCATCACTATGCGATGGGAATGCCGATGGCTATTGATGACAATGCTGCTAAAGATGAGTTGCTAAACGCAGCATTCTGAATTTTTTTTTTCAGATGAAATAACGATTCCACCAACAAACAAATCAAAAATTGATTCCATATTTCTAGATTTCTGGAAGGCTTTGGACCCTCACAAGTGGCATCTCATCAAATTAATACTTGTAAAATATTGCCTCAGTTAAGTGTCTAAAATTCGTGATTTCCTGTCAGAAAGTACACAGTATGTAGTAACTGATGGGAAGTCATCGAGTAAAACAGAAGGGATATCTAACATCCCACAGGAAGTGTTACAGAGCTCCTATTGTTACTTGTCTTTATAAATGAGTTAGGAGACAATCTGAGCAGTTTTCTTGGACCATTCACGGATGAAGCTGCCATTTATCAATTAGTCACGTTACCAGACGATCAAAAGCAACAGCAAAACGATTTAGACAAGATATCTGCACAGTGCGAAGATTGACAATTAACCCTAAATAATGAAAAGAATGAAGTCATCTATACGAACACTACAGAAATCCATTAAACATTATTTACATCACTAGTCAGTCAAATCTAAAGGACATAATTTCAACTAAACGCCTAGGAATTACAATTAGAAAGAACACACAAAAATATCGTATGGGAGGTGAACCAAAGGCTGCATTTGATTGGCAGAACACTTACAAGATGCAACAGTTCTGCTAAGGAAACTGTCTACACAACATTTTTCCATCATATTTTCAAGTATTGCTCTGCACTTTGGGATACTCAGCAGGAGGGACTGACAGAAGACTTGGAAAAAGTTCAGAGAAGGGTAGCTCTTTCTATATTACCACACACAAGAGTAGAGAGTGTCATGGAAATGTTGCAAAAGGTTGTGTGGAGAAAGGCCAAATGTACATGTACAGCGCGCGCGAAGAACACACACACACACACACACACACACACACACACACACACACACACACACACACAGTGTCATGCCTGCAGGGATAATCTTCAACGCCAGACTGATAAACTATGAATGGTTACAAAGTGGTCTCACTGTTTTCTTAGTGAAAGTATTGCATAGCATCTGACATTGTAAATGAATAGTTTTCTGAGAAATTCATTAACACAACAATTTCTCCCAGTTTCAAATTGTCTTTGAACATCTTCAAATGATGACTTTGATGATCCATGATTAAGTGATAGCATTTTTCTAGTAGTTTCTGAAATAAAATCTTCAGATACTAGCTGTTTTGTGTTGAACATTCTTTGTCAGTGTGGACACACTAACTAAATTCATGAATACATTCAAGATCACTATTTTTGAAAGTGATGTCTAAAATGTTTCTTCCTCAGGGCATGTTTCACAATGACAGGGCACACAATCAATTCTACACTACAGTTTCTTTGAGTAGTCATGTATAATCTTTTTGCATTGGACTTCTGTACAATTAGCTTGACCTTACTGAGGAAAGTCCAGGCTGGAGATGATGGCCATGTGTGCAAGTTATGTCTGAGTGATTGTGTTAATATATGTGTTCTTTTTTCTGGCAAAGGCCATGGCCAAAAATTTAGTTGTATGAAGGTGATTATTTTACGTGTATCAGCGGCTCAGTGAGTGTCTTCATGGTGCATTGTTATCAATCATTTATTATTGACAAATTAAAATTTGATGGTTAAAAAAATACTCTTTGACCTTGATTTCAAAATTTTTCCAAGTGCAGATATTATGGTGGCAGTATTTATTTCTATGCTTGCATAGCACACACATTAGATTACAAAGGTTAGGTATGGCACCTCCTAGTGCCATTTTTTCAGCACTTTCATTTCTTTTGCTCTCAATGGTACGCCACAAGTGTTTTTCTTTTACTCCTAAAAATTGGAAAAAAGTGTGGCTTGGATTTGAAAAGTTACAGTAATGATTATCCATCCATACAGTGACTACATGGTAGAAGTGTTCTGCCAATTGGCAGGCTCTTCCACTTCAAGTTGTGCAAGGTCAAACCTATCGCAAAACTCCAGAAAGACCTCCAATCCCTGCCAAGATCCTATGGACCTTCCCAGAATTATCCAATGAATCCATCTGCTTCCTTACCCCAAGAACACCACACACACACACACACACACACACACACACACACACACACACACACCCTTCTAAGTCACATCAAAATTCACTGCCCAAATAGACCAGGTCATCCAGTTGTGGCTGATTATGTTCATCAACTGACCAAAGTTCAGCCATCACTAACCAACACCTTAAGCTAACAGCTTGTAATCAAGATACTGGCCACTTCCTACATGTGAGCTGTGTCACAGTGGCCGGAGATGATGGTCATGTGCGCATGAGTTGTGCGTGAGTGATTGTATGAGAGTGGGCTACAGAGAGGCAGTGGTGTAACTCTCCATGTCCTCAGTTTTTGGTTGTGAACCTTGTACCTTTGTCCCACATTTACACAGAATCAGGATGTTTGTAATTGGATCTGGCAAGTTAATTTGAAGGGTTGGCAGATTTACATTCTAATGTCACCTCATTTTTTCTCCCAAGAATAAAAATCAGAATCATGAGTGTCTGCCATGTAATGTTATCTGTGCAAAAAAGAGTGAATATTTTCCAAATGTTTAAGAATTGTTCAAATAAGATAGGACTTAAATGTCAGCCACATATCCACTTGGTCAAACATGTAAAGCAAAGTCATTTGTAGGTTATCTAGCATGATGGTCCTACTCAATAATCCATTGGGCAAATATGATTCAGTCACAGCATGCTTGCCTAAATCCCAGATGCGGCATACTAATGTGCCCAAATATCTGGGAGAGTGGTTGTGAAACATAGGGCTGTGGAGTGATGGAAAAAAGAAGTGCTGGTACACAAATCTGATGACAATTAAACCAGTAATTTCAAAAAGGCCATACATCCGTGGCCACGAAATTTCCATTTTAGTTAAAAACCTGGAAGTACTCAAAGTAATGTGCTTTCCCTGTGAAAAGACCATATCCTATACTATTAATCTAAATGTAAAAGATTACATTTTGCAATTTGGTGTTCCAATAGAAACAGTTTTTCTTCCTGCTGAAAAAATTGTGTTTATTTCCGGAGATAAGATGATGGCTGATATCATTAAAAAAAAAAAAAAAAAAAAAAAAAATACGAGGTAATCTTTCTTGACAGTAGAAAAAAAATTAGATTGAAATTTAGTCTGAAATTTACATCGCAGAGGAAACATTTACAAAGACAAAGGTTTGCGTAATTTTTAAAAACATATTCACTTTATGAGCTTTCAGCTTGATTTTACAAAGTCACTTGCCAAAAACAATTTCTCAATATATCCAGAGTCGCACTGAAACAATTGGCATATATTTATGTACGAAGCAGTAAAAGAGTTAAAATATTTTAGAGCTACACGCAACAATTGTGGTTTTCTTTGAAAACCTTTATCTTCTGTTCTCGGGCAATTTCGTGTATTTTCACCCGCATAATACGTGCATCAGTACGATTAAATGTCGTCTCAGCTAAAAAAATTATTTTTCTATTAAACTCCACAATGTAAAAAAACATGCTTCTTCACGATCGGACAAAGTGTAGCAATACACGCACGAAAGTTCAAAAACAGACTGCAAACACTGCAACAAGGGCTAAAATCCAGAAGTACCAATCACGAAAACTACTTATGGCAGCTTCTAGCAGCATTTTTCGAAACTACCATACACAAAACCTACTTATGGCAGCTTATAACAGCATATTTTGGAACTTCCTGAAGCTTTGCCTCTGAACCTAAGCTGCAGGTATATCTTCAGATCCTGAAAACTGGCTAAAAAGTGCAGCATTCAGGTAAATATGGCTACTTGGGAGTTGTCTTATAGACCAGATATATGTTTGAAGCATAAAATTTTGATGAAAATTTGTACATCGTCTTATCTGAAGGTCATCTTGTCTGTGGAAATATACGGTACTTTTGTGAAAATGGCCTCAAAATGAATGATTCAATTAATACTTGACAAAGCCATTTGGATTGAAAAATGATGTTAAATATCTGAGTTTCGAACATTTAAGCAATCTCAAGTTTTTAATATGAAAAAATACATCATGGCACCCAATGTATTGTGCATTTTGTTAATATTTATGGGGTGCTGGATGATGTACTGATAACTTCAGTGATTCTAAATGTCAGAATGCTTACGACTGAACTAGAATCATCCACCCATTATTGATGGATGTCAAAAGAAAAATGTAATTCACCTGTGAAGAGAATCAAGATCAGTTTATAGTTCCATCAGAGTGTCATTCTTTGTAACTATTAACAGTCACCTTATTTAGTCATCAAACAACGTTTTGAACAGAAATATTTAGCGATATTTTCATTCAGGGCTTGAAGAACTGTCAAAAGTCTCAGCATTTTGAGCGGTTACTTGTTTTCTTTGTAAATATTGAGACCAGCACACACTGGAATACAACAACAAACAGTACCATAATATGAAACCTCTAACTGAAACTACACTACAGTGTACCATAGTGAAAGTAAAACTCCTGATCTGACAAGAGTTTTACAGCTTAATAAGGCCAGGAAAAGACTATTACAAACATGACTGTATTCTTTTGGAACTGTCGTCCTAGTATTGTATTAAAGAGATCCGTCTGGACAGCAGAAATGACAGAAGTGAAGAAATAACAGAACTGAAAACAACTTTCATGTAAGCTGTAGGCATTGTTGCTTTCATTTCATTGAACACCTTGTGATTAACCACTGCAACCTTAGGCCTCATTGGTAGGGTCAATGTATAACTCTCACCCCCCTTTGCCCCAATTTCAATTAAGTGTTAAATACAGATTTCAAAAAAGTGTTTTATTCCAAGAGCACTATTAAGTAGTTGTTAATCTACAAACTTCAATTTATTAAAAAAAAATTCTGCAATAATAATACAGCTCCAACATTACATCAAGAAGGCAGCAAGTTTAGAATTGTAAATGAGTGGAAGGGGATGAAGTTGGAGTAAAGAAATGGTGATTCCATGTCAAAAGAACTTTGGAAGACTACATGAAAGAGGTTTCAATAACACCAATCTAATCATTATTTTAACTCACCTTTTGGTAAGCCTAATGTTGATAGATACATTGAGATACTCAGAGTCACAACAATAACCCTGTGCTTCATAATATCTTCTCTTGTGGGAATACGAAATGATTTCACTCCTCCTTTAACATCTATTAGACAATACTGAGAAAAGATAAAATTGAATCAGTGTGAGTGTAACTTTTAATTGTAATAAGTAGCATCATGAGTAAAATTTACCTTTTGAACAATTTGGTTTACAGTTGCAACCCATCGTTTGTGGTAGTAGATTCTTAAGGGTCTTGCATACTCATTCCCAGCTTCAACATACGGATGAAGATAATCTTTGATGTAGAGGTCCGCAGCACTAAAAATAATGATACTTCAGCAAAATAAATTTTTTTATTCAAGAAAAAAGATGTTTTCCATAAAAGTATATGGATTGCTTTCAACACAACATGCAAATTTATACACTTGCATTGGAATCAATAATGTATTACACAGATATTGATAATACTAATGTGAAACAGGCTCTTTCTTCAGTAAAAGGTAAAGCAGTCAACAATCCGAAGATTGGTTTGAACACCACAGTGCTTTACTAGGCATGGTCCTGTTTGGAGGTGGTATGCCGTTGCCTTTCTCCGACCTTCGAACTGACTTACCCAGGCAGTTATAGGGGGACCTACAGTTTAACGTGGGTTCCGAACCACGGCTTTCTTCAGTATGAATACTAAACTTTGAAGAGCCCTGGTTTCAATCTCAGAGCTACAATCCAATTTCTCTGTAAACAAAAAATGTCAAAGGTGAAATACCAAATGCCTTCATGAAGTATGTGCAGACATAGTTTTCGTGTTCCAAGGCAGCCTAATGGATAACGATATGGAACACTGTTTGGTTATTCGAAAAATGGTAAATATGCACATGAAGGGAGAAAAATAGTTTGGTGATATAAGCTGAAGCATAAAACTTTTGCTATCTTTTGTTTGTGCAGAGCCAAGATAACAGAGGCAGATGCCATCCTGAGTAAACTGGATGATGTTCGTATGATTCTACCACAGTCTAACACATAGTCGCACCTTTGTGGTACACCACAACAGCAGAACTCCAAGAAGTCATCAAGCTATATTTCCGAATACAATATCAGATGAGTGCAAATAGTACATCATTTATGATTTACCAGATTAAATGCCCGTGCTTCGCAACAGTTGTTAGATAGGGACTTGAGCGTATACATGTTTTTTTAGGATTCCGGATCTAGGGCAGCAGAAACAGAATCCTTGATGGATCGCTCTGTCAAAAAAAAAAAAAAAAAAAAAAAAAAAAAAAAAAAAAAAAAAAAAAAAAAAAAAAAAAAAACCCCTCAGTTCTTCTAGCCAAGATGTCAAATTTAAATAGAAGTCATTGTCAAAAAGGTGAATGTTTATAAAGATTGTCATAGAAAAAGTAAAATTAATGTCTGTACTCCAGAACAATGTAAATTAAATGTTAGGTTATGTTCATGTGTGTAATTGTCTGTTTGGCATACACTTCTGAAAACATACTATCGTTGAGATGAGAAGTAGTAATAATAATAACAGCGCCATGTATTGGTTCTGTGGTGTAGTACTAAACTGTTCATCTCTGACAGTAAGTGTGTGTGCTGAAGTATTAGTATGTTGCAGTGTTGCGCTGGGGACAATGTAGTTATTCTGTATGCAGTGCTCACTATTATCGAAAACTCGATGAAAGCTGAAAGTTTAGTAATTCAATCAACAGAACAGTTCATGTGTGTTTAAATAAGACGTCATGGTGGTATCATTGTGTGATAAAGGAAGTCTGGGTGATTGTTGAACGAATGGCGTTAGTTGATCATCTGTATAGAACTTTCCATTAAATATACTATTTCCAGTCAATTGTCTGGACTGTGTTAGCAGCATCGGTCACTCTTTCAGCTAATACATGTCCCCATGTCCTACAGTGATTACTTCATAAAGCATGAAGTTGAAATCAATCTTGGGTAATAGAACTATATACTCACTGGAATACACTCTTTCAAATTCTGAAGTCAGCAGGGGTTAAATACAGGGAAAGGAGAGTTATTTACAACTTGTACAAAAGCCAGATCGCAGTTATTAGACTCGAAGGGCATGAAAGGGAAGCATCAGTTGGGAAGGGAGTAAGACAGGGTTGTAGCCTTTCTCCGATGTTATTCAATTTGTACATCGAGCAAGCGGTGAAGGAAAGCAAGGAAAAATTTGGAATAGGGATTAAAGTTCAGGGGGAAGAAATAAAAACATTGCGTTTTGCTGATGACATTGTAATTCTATCAGAGACAGCAAAGGACCTGGAAGAGCAGTTGAATGGAATGGACAGTGTGTTGAAGAGAGCGTATAAAATGAACATTAACAAGAGCAAAACAAAAATAATGGAATGCGGTCTTAGAAAATCAGGCGATGCTGAAGGAATTAGATTAGGTAACGAAACAATGAAGGTGGTAGATGAGTTTTGTTACTTGGGTAGTAAAATAACATGCGATGGTCGTAGTACAGAGGATACAAAATGCAGAATGGCAATGGGTAGAAAAGCATTTTTGAAAAAGAGAAATTTGCTAACATCGAATATTAATTTAAGTGTAAGGAAGTCTTTTCTGAAGGCATTTGTGTGGAGTGTTGCCTTGTATGGGAGTGAAACATGGACGATAAGCATTGCGGACAGGAAGAGGATAGAGGCTTTTGAAATGTGGTGCTACAGAAGAATGCTGAAGATTAGGTGGGTAGATCGCATAACTAATGAAGAGGTACTGAACCGAATTGGTGAGAAAAGGAATTTTTGGCATACCCTGACTAAAAGAAGGGATCGCTTGGTAGGACACATTCTTAGACATCGGGGAATCGTAAACTTAGCATTGGAGGGAAGTGTGTGGGGTAAAAATCGCAGAGGGAGACCAAGATACGCGTATAGTAAGCAGATTCAAATAGATGTGGGTTGCCGTTCTTATGAGGAGATGAAAAGGCTTGCTCAGGATAGAGTAGGGTGGAGAGCTGCATCAAACCAGTCTCCGGACTGAAGACCATAACAACAACATACTCACAAGTCGGAAAAGAAGAAGTCTTTCTCTCTCTTAATGCAGTCCGCACTAAAAGCAAGTAATTACGAATTTTAATCACAATATTGTACCAAACAATTTTGAAAGCAGGGAGGTTTCTGATGAGTTTGTCGCTCGCGTACGTATATTATCTCTAGTGGCACGCACAGAGCAGAAATATCTCTGGAGTGAGCATTAAGACCTTCGAAAATTCAGATGCGCAGATCAGATTTTGAGTCCTCAACATTGAGGTGGAAATGTCACGTGATATTGATAAAAATCTACTAATAGCTGACTTTATCTTAGTCCTTTTTTGTTTGGTTAAGACAAATGACTATATGTAAATGGGTATTTAAGCGACACTTCCTCAACTTTCTTGTTGCTTCTGTTACACATTTATTTACATATTTCATGTTATGTTGTTGCTCGGCAAAGAGGAGGTGGGGCTTCTTTGCAGCCAGTGCGGTACAAACCAATCATAAGAGCAAATAAATGTGTGGAAAGAGTGGGTTTGTCTCAATATCACGTGGTAATTGGCGCTTAATGTTGAGAAGATATTCTATGGTGACAGACAGTGACACTGCCTGAGAATGATGTCTGTATAACCTGAATGTATAACACCGGTCTTTGACCATAGAACTGCAATGTGGCTACACAATCATGTGCTCTGCATTCTCCGCTATGTTGTAATTAGTCACATGAATTTTCGGCAGTCTTTACGTCAGAATTAAATGCTTAAGTGCTTTTTGCTTATAATATTAGGCCATTATTCCATGTAATAGGTACATATAGAAACAATTTTCAAACATATTTTCTATTCGTTTTCTATCAACATTTTGTAGCCGCCATGTTGCATCTAGTAAAGAAACAAAATATGAACATCTATGGCTGGCATGATCTGAAAGAATCCAGAATGTACAAAGTTTAATGGTGGCAGCGTAGCGCACCCACAATGCCTGTGGGCACACCATATGTATATTGTCTCTGGTGTCAGAGTAGCACTCTTCCATTGTTTGTAATGCAATCATAGGTACATCATGAAATTTATCTAATTATACATTTTCTAAACAGTGGCAATACACCAAGATCTGATGTCAGTAACTAATAAGCTGAACAAAATCCCTAATAGTTTATATTACGGATTCCCCCCCCCCCCCCATTGGTCTGATTTCAATGGAATTTAAACCCATAGGTTTTCAGGTTGCCTCTGAATATCGTCTGGTCACAGACGCACGGTTCCTTGCTATGCTACGCCATTCTTATTACGTAGCATCGGTGTCTATTAGATCTTTGGTGCACAAAAGTGCCTCTTTAGCTAGTACATTTTTTTGTTTGTTTTGTTTTTGTTTGTTTTAGACCTGGGTTAAATTTCAGTTGCAGTGGCAGCAGTTCAGTATGTTAACGGTGGCAACAAAATATTCGCTTTAGGAATCATTAATTTACTGATCGGAACAATATTCATTATTTATTTCATTATCAACACACAGAATTATTCCCTTCATTGTACATGATTTTTCAAATAGGATTCCAAGGCCTTTGCCAATATCAATGTACTACACCACTGCCATAAGGAAAATCGTGCTCTTGTTTCAGGGTACTACACGGTACACCGCAGTTATGAGAATAAAAAACGCAGCATCGCCATCTGTAAGTCAGCGCCTCTTTTGGATCTTTGCTGTACTACACTGCAATTCAAGCATAGAATACACCAGTAACTAAAATTAAGATATCTTTTTTTTTGCCCTGATGCAATTTGGATGAAATCAAGCTTATATGTTGCCTCAAGGTACTCTCAGTTGACCTATTAAATCCAAGGAAAGTTCGTACAGTACTCACAGAGATTTGCTATACTACACCATACTTATAAGCATAGTATACACATAAAACTTCAAATTATGATATTTTTCCATCCTCTGATCCGATTTTGATGAAATGATGCCTATGTTACTCACCAATCTATTCTCAATTTACCTGTGGAAACCCACGAATGTTTGCGTAGTACTTTTGGAGATTACCTTCAACAAATAGACATACACAATGGCTTTTAAACAGATGATTAAATTATATCATCTTTATTTTCTTTGATCTGATTTTAATTATTGAAGCCTTTATGTAACCACGCGATGTGCTGAAGTAATGTATGTAAACGCCATGAAGATTCGTCAAGTAGTTTTGGAGATAAACACGTTCAAAGAGATAGACAGACATGACGGTCTAATATAAAAAATTTCAAATCACGATATTCTTTTTTTCTGTCATCTGATTTTTATGAAACGAAGTCTGTATGTTGTCCAGAGTTACACTTAAGTTACCTGCGAAAACCCCATGCAAATTCGTGAAGTAATTTTGAAGATAAGAGGTTTTTATTAGTTGTAAGAACAGACACAATGGTTACTGAAAACAATTAAAATTACAATATCTTTTTTTCCCCGTAGTCCGATTTTGATAAAATTATGTCTATATGTTGACCCAAAGTTTTCTCGTGTTTCCTGTGAAAATCGCATGAAGATTCGTCCAGTTGTTTTGAAGATTGACCTTACAAGCCTGGGAAAGTACGAAATGGTACATTACAGGCCATGTAATTTACAAGTCTCTTGAAGGTTCGGGTATTTACTGAAGAAGGGTAGTCCAGGAGAATTACATTTGCTTTTAACAACAAAAAGTGGCTAGTAAACACCAGAAAATCTTACTTTTTGCAAAGCCTTATTACCGTATATACTCTAGTAATCGGCGCATAATTTTTCCAAATTTATTAAGAAAAACCTGGGATGCACGGATTACTCGAATTTAGCTTGGTATTACTCCATCTGAAACAAAACAAACTAGACAGGAATTACTCCACTTTAAAAAACAGACCCCTTTAGGCCAATAATATTTTTGATAAAATCTTTGACAACGAAATATTACCAAATATTCATAATATTTATTAGTCATAAATCTTCATCGTGATGTTAAAAAGGGGTATTATGGTCGTCATATTTCAAGAGAGGGGATAACAACAACTTTTTATTGTGCACTGCCTTAGCCACTATCAAAACTGCATATAATTTACTTGACAATGACAGTAACACAATGTATCTGTAATTTCACTGTAAAGGGTCTCCTCACGTCACAAACCGACGTAGCGGAGCAGCGTCTCTTTCCGCCAGTTTCTTTGTCTGCGCGGCTGGCGCGTACAAACAGTTGCATTGTCGGTGTAAGAATGACTACCGTATATTTCCACAGATAAGATGATGGCTGAATCATAAAAAAAGGCCCAAAAATCTGAGGTTGTCTTATACGATGGTACCAAAAAAGTTAGACTGAAATTTAGTCAAATATTGGTAATTTCGCAGATGTGCTGCACACCGCGGCTTTGACCTCCAAACTATATATATTGAAGCGGTTAAGTATCAAAACGATATGTATCGAACAGGCGAATGTTATGATTTTGATGAATATGTCGTGATTTTAAAGGATGTTGTTAGACGGGAACCTAAGAGTGCAGCTTTTGGCGTAATTTACAAGAAAGCTTACACACAACGTAGCTCGGCCTGAAATGATACATATCAAACGTACAACTGTAAATCTATTTAGTGTTTCTGAATCGCAGATTCAGAGGCTACACGCCCTCATGTACTAAAAAAAAAGAAACTTGTTGTTTACCCTATAACTAACCTTCTTATGGCTACGCTACAGATAACTTTTTTTTTTAAAGTGAAAGTTAGGTTAGGTATAGGACAAACAAGATTTTTTTTATTTAGCACGTGAGGGCGCGTATCGCATGAATCTCCAGTTCAGAAACATTCACTTATTCCATACATATCCTTTCAAAATGTATCGATTCAATATACAGTAAAACCTCGTTTTTACGTTCCCGGTTTTTACATTTTCCTGCCATTTACACCATTTTTTGTCGGTCCCGTCAAATTTCCTATGCTCACAATGTTAATTCGACCTCATTTTTGCATTATCATATTTACATTTTTCCTGCATTTTACACTTTTTGAAAGCATGTCCGTGAAGAAAAAATGAGGTATTCTACATAAATTGATGCTAGCATGGCTTTCCCCTTACAGTATAGCACTTAAAAATTATTCGCAGTCAAGTTTCTTGACACTTTGCATTTAATCAAACGTATATTTCGCGTATCATTGTTGGCAGTACGTATCTAGTTGACTTACGACGCGCCGATTTGTGACGATGTAGTTCGTCTTTCCACCAGCTTCTTTGCCACAGTGGCTGGCGTGTACTCGAACAATCGGAACCAGTTGCTTTGTTGATGTGAGAATAAAGAGTTGCATTGTTTTTGTGATACATATTTCTGATTCATAAAGAATGTTATCTGTCAAAGTTTGGTATCATAATACCCACAACCTCAAAAAAGCGGTAATAGTGTGAGATGCCAATCCTATGCAAACATCACAAAAATACTTATGCATATGTTTGTACTCGAGAGCATGAATAAATTCTCTAATATTGTCGAGTGAAACATCGAAAAATACAAAAAGAACGGAACTTTAGGAGTTTTACTAAGTAAATAATTAATGCCAGTAAAAGGCAGTAATTTGGAAGATGTGTTACATAGCCTGGCAGCGGCGTCCAAACGATATCTATTGAACTGGTTCAAGTAATTTTAAAGATGTTTTACATAGCCCAGCAGTGGCGTCCTCAATTATAATGAATGAAATTACATCTCAAATTTCTACTTCCTATAAAATTACCAGTTCTGCCCTGTGCTTAAAATAGTAAAAATTTTGATAACCTTTATTGTATAATAAACTTCCTGGCGAGTATTTAGATGCATATTATGTACATATATCACAAATAAACTACGAAAATGCGAGGCTGATCCAGTAAGCACATTTTACCGTTGTTTAAAACACTACTTTCTGCATTTTACACTATTTTACTGAAGTCCCTTGAAAAGTGTAAAAAGGAGGTTCTACTGTATATCGTTTGGAAGTCAAAGCCGCACTATGCAGCACATCTGGGATATTATTCTGATGAAATTTACACCGCGGAGGAAAGATTTACAAAAACAAAGTTTTGTGTAACTTAAAAAAAAAAAAAAAAAAAAAAAAAAAAAAAAAAAAATCGCTTTTCGAGCTTTATTAATTCACTGAGTGAACAATGGTACATACGACAACCTATATGTCACAAAGCAGAAATAGAATTAATTATTTATAATGCAGCTTGATTTTACAAATGTCGCTTGTCAAAAAGAATTTCTCAATATAGGTATCCAGAGTCGCACTGATACGATTAGAGTATACTTACATATGGAGCAGTGAATGGGTTAAAATATTTCGGAGCTATACGCAACAGTTGCGGCTTCCTTCAAAATCCTTTATCTTCTGTTCTCGGGCAATTTCGTGTGTTTTCACCAGCATAATAGGTGCATTGGTGCGATTAACTGTCGTATCGGCAAAAGAAATTACCCTTTTTTTTTTTTAACTTTGCGGCATAAAAAAGAAACATGCTTCTTTACGATTGGATACAACGTAGCACTACTCGCACAAAAGTTCAAAAGCTGACAGCAAACACTGCAACAAAGAGTGAAATCCGGGTGTAGGCCTAGCAATGAAGAAAATGACTTATGGCGGCTTCTAACGGCATTTTTCGGAACTTCCTGAAGCTTTGCTTCCAAATCTAACAAAAGTTGCAGGCATATTTTGAGAGCCCGAAAACTGGAAAAAAAGTGCGGCATGGATTCGGGTAAATACGGTAACTTGGGGGTCTTCTTATAGGCCAGATATATGCTTAAACTATAAAATATTGATGAAAATTTGCACCTTGTCTTATCTGAAGGTCGACTTATCTGAGGAAATATACGGTAGTTGCATTTGTTTGTGTTACCAGCTTTCTGAGTAATAAAGTACATTATCTACTTAAGTTGGGTATTATTTGGTTCAGTACCATCATATTACTCTCACTGGCATTGACACTCCAAGATTACCGTGATTTGTTGCTACTGAGTTTAAACCTTAATTACAGCAGAGCATTGCAGCTATGTGCAAACACAAGCACACGTCGATTAGCAACAGCGATACTAGCGCTCACAGCTGTTACATTTTGCATTGCAGCTAACACAAGACAAGCAACTTCTATAATCAAATATACGGCGAGGCGCTACACTTGATGATATTTCTTTGATGAAAGATACCTGTATGTCAAAGTTCCCTATTACATTATTAAATATTTTTGATGTAAATACATGACATTGACTTTGACAAAGATATGACCGTGTCATACCAGTCTCAGCTCCATTTATTTATTAACTGTTCAGATTAGATAAGCGTTCATTTCAGTGTGGGTTACTGTGAGTAAGCTTTCACATTAATAAATTATGAATGAAATATTTTTCAATTTGTATGAGAATGTTTAGTAGGTAAAGTATGAGAATTTTATGGGGTTGCTACGAGATTCGCACACTCTGGATGTAACAACCCTGCACATGCCTCTATCTCAATCAGTGCAGTGTGGTTTTCTTTTTTTCCTCTCTCTTTCTTTCTTTTTCTTTTGTTTTCTTTTCCTCATCAAAATTTGAAGGTTGCCTGGATTATTCGTGTGTATACAGTATCTTTATCCTCATTCACCTTAAGATTTGGTATCTGGAAATGGCACGAATCCTATGTAAAATGTCTTCTGACGTATTATCTTTGTATTTGTTCCATAGGTCGCTTGGATTTGATGGGAAGCATGTTGAAATAATGATAGCAAATATTATGTATAATTGAGTTGGAGATGCAGAAGTAATTGCTTCTGCAATTGTTGGGTCCCAATGATTATCATTTTCAAGCAAGTTGAGCTCTTGACATGCAGCACAAAATATTGGGCACACTGTACTATTAACAGTCCATAGTGATTCAAATTATGTTGGCCAACGAACATTCACCAACAGCAATCGCAAATAGAAGCATTCGTCATCCTTCGGATGAACTGTGTAAATACGATCAAGAGCATCAGTAGAACACACATCTGAGTTACCAGGAAACGCATCAGCATGCTTCTAGCGTTGAAAGAAAAGCAAAAACAATCATGTATACATTATTATCTATGACATAGCTCATGATACCTAATTATGTGTGGTGGCAAAAAACATGGTGGAATATCAGTGCCCTTCATGTTAAAATGTTCAGAATGAACTGAAATCATTTCAAACAATACATCTTTCAGTCTATCGGCTCTTCCCTGTCAATAAAAACTCTTGATATATCTACCAACTTTCAATTGGTGAAACGGTGTTGCTGTGTGTTGTAAAGTACCCTCCACCATGCATAACATGGAATTTTATGCAATTACCTTCCTCTCATTTCAAACATCAAATAAGGAGCATTGTATTATGTCCAAAAAACTAAATTTTGCGTGAGAAGGAAAAAACTGATTACTCACAACCTGAGGATCATTTCACAAATTTCAGAGTTGTTTTATTTGAGGTGTACTTGTAGGTACGTGAAAAAGTTAAATAAATTTCCTGTTGCGTTCTTCAAAATTAAATAAAATGTGTTGAGTTAATATGCTTTGATCCAATAATTTGTAAAATATACAAATAAAAATGATTACTGTGGTAAATATATAACTAAGTATTTATTTTTGTTTCTTTGTGGAATAACATTAACTGCCTCAGTTTTAATTTGATGGGCATGTTTGGTTTTCTTTCCTCTTTCGGCTTCCCTTTATCACCCAACAGCAATTTTTATCCTCTATAATCGAAAAACTACTGTTTTACAAGTTCACAATATAACTGTGATTATTGAATGAGTAGCATTGTTGAAATAGCGTGCCAGCTGTCAGCATAGCCAACAGAGCAAAGTGACAATACTGCTTCACGCTGGACACAATATGATTTGAGACACATGGTACAGTGGACTGAATACGATTTGAACCAACACCTACTTTACAGACGCAATTTACGCTGTTGGTGAATACAATTTGTTACATTCTGATTTGACAGCATGAAAGATCGCTATGTAAACTACACAGATATTTATCAAACTCAATTTTATCCACGGATGGACTTAATACGATTTGAAATGATGCTCCTCAAATGTGCAAACTTTCATCAAGATCAGCATAAAACTTTAGATTTTGTCGAAGTGTGTAAGTAAAATACCCTCCGCCACGAATCATTCAAAATTTTATGTAGACAGTGAACTTCCTCTTTACTTGGTCACATGTGCATAACTTCATCAAAATTGGAACAGTAATGTAGATTTAATAGTTGTTATGCTATTCGGAACAGAGACAAATACAACAAATCTGAGATCATTCAAATCAGACCAGCCATTCTTGAGTTCTAAATGGTGTAACTAACACAACTTTCTACACACAGACACACAAACTGTTAATGAAAGAACCCTTCTGGGATGTAACTGACATCCTAAATATTCTCTGTAGCCTACACTAGAAGATTGCATTTGCAGTAGAACATGAAAAAGCATCAGTCTCCTGGACCCTGGACCTAAATATTATATGACAAAACATCACATGCACATTTAAAATTCACAGAAAAAGTACAGTGACAAAATCCACAAACCCAGCAACCTCTTGTCAACCAATTATTCATAAACAGAAAGCATACAGGTCAATACTACATAGGGCAACCAAAATACCTCTTACCCAGGAAATCCAGAAACTGGGAAAAAATATTGGACCAAATTGCAATAGCCAATGATTACAACCCACCCATAGTAGACAATACTAAAAAAAAAAAAAAAATAACTAAGAAAAAACCAGACACAAACCATACTACTACAAAAATAAAAAAAATAAAAAATAAAAAAAGTTATATCCGGCATCCCATATATTGGCAATATATCACAGAAGATTGCAAACATTTTTAAAAAACCACAAAGTAAAAACAGGCTTTTGCACAACCAACAGACGCCAACAGAAACTAATACACAAATTCAATATAATCATATCATGACCCATATTCTGATTCTCGAATACACAAAATAATGTGCCAGAAATGCTCCATGTTCTATCTAGGACAAAAAGGCCAAGATGACAACTCCAGGTACACACAAGACATTAAAGCCTACACACAAAACAGACACACATCATCAGCAATAGCAACACACACTCACTATAAAGAACCTGGGTGGAAACTTGGTAGTTCACTTATTACACTCCTATAGCACTGTTTATTAACCCTGCAACTTACTATCGCACACAGTTAATTGGTGGGAAATGCAGCAACAATGCCTACCTGTAATTCCTTGACTGTCAAAATACAAACAAAGGAGGCAATTCATACAGTATTTGCTGAATGTATGAACAGTCTGCAGAACAATATGGTAAAATATACTGCAGCTCCTTTACAGATTTATTATTATTATTATTATTATTATTATATTATTATTATTATTATTATTATTATTATTATTATTATTATTATTATACAGATCTCTCTGGCAATTCCATAAGAGCATGTCATAAGAAAAAGGTCAAAAATTGTAACTGAGAAGAAAACAGCTGAAGAGGTACATTTTCTATGTAAGATTATGTGTTTCAGTTAATGTACTGAACTGAATCAACTGCTCCATACCACCTTCAACGTGATTTATAAGTAGCAGTATAAGCTTATAGAGTTATTAAGCGCGCGCGTCTGTCTGTCACCAAATACAACTGCAAACTAAAATAGTCCACACTTATAGCATGGGTTGAATTCAGTATGTAACTGAACTGTGCTTTCTTATCCCTCAATTGAAACATGAACATTAAAATCATTTTTTCATAGCTGAAGGTGACCAAAATCAAATTAATTGAAAATAACCTTGACAAATTAAACAGGCACACACTTTTCTTTGAGTGTGTGTGCTCACAATGACACATTTGATAACTAAAAAGGGCTTTAGCGTACCTGTTAGAATGTGTACAGACGAGAATGTGTGTACCAGACTGCAAAAGTAAATGCTTGATGGCTTGTGCTAATGTATATGTCTTCCCAGTGCCAAAGGGACCTAAATGAGGATAAAGATTTCAGATAAAATGTTCATAGACAGAGCAGCAACATTTTTACACACTATGTACATTTTTTGCAGTTTCCATAATCAATCAATTCAGTTAGTTGCAACAGTGAGAAATTACTTACAAATGACACATTAAATGGCTTAGTTGATTGACATTAGGTCACTGTTCAAATTAATTTTTATCTTCATAATCAACAGTGAACATTCATCATTTATCTTCAGAATCAGATAAGAAGCATGTAAGATGCAATCATAGAAGTTTAAACAAATGTTTAATCCAACTGATAATTATCTTAAGAACCAATCCCAGAATTTGACTTCAGCAAGAATTTAACACTATAGCAATTTCACATTAATTATACATGAAACACCTTTTCAGATTACAGAATGATTAGGAAAGGCCCTATCAAGGAAACCAAAGAAAATGTAAATCATCATTCCTTTAATATGAAAAATAAATAAATTAAAAATAAGTAAAAAAAAAAAAAAACCTACTTTAATCTTCATTTAGTAAGTTTTCTTAGACTGACAGTATTTAAAAAAGGAAGAATGACTACAAAATTAAGAAAATATACATCCTGGCATTTTATTTGAATTTAGTGAAATGCACATCTTTCTAAACACTGCAATTGCAGAATGTGGTCAGAGAGAGAACCAAATGATTTTCAAGTCAATATATACTCAAGTTAACTGCAAGCATGTTACACACAAAATGGTTTGATAAATGTGGAATAAGGCTGTCAGCACATCCTTGGTCTCTCACAAACTGCTCGTTTTTATACCTCTATACAGATAAAATACTTTGCCCACTAATGGTAGACAGCCATCGAGACTGACTGGAGTCTTACTACCTCCTGAAAGTTTGCCACTATCAATACAGGTGACAAATGCAAATATCACATCAAAGAGAGAATATTATATGCTTTAATAAATGTTTGGATGCCTTATAGATGTTCATATCAATCTTTTTGATGAACATGAAAGTTTCTTATAAAATTCTGCAGAAATAATTTCTAGGGCAGTTTTATTAAGATATTTTAGTGACTGTCAGAATACACACAAACATTTCTCTCATAATACTACAATTATTTATTCCAATATAATCAATTAATCTAAAGAAAACTACTACAGAAATGTGAAGTTAATAATAATAATAATAAACAGTAAATAAATAAAGTGGCTGGCTGGACAGTAGTTACCTCAGCTCAGTACTGGCGATAGTACAAAAAAACTGCGAAAATAAATGTGAAATCAAGCTTTTGGAACACGATGTCATTCGCCAGGGATGAGAGAGAAGGCAAGGGGAAAGAGGATAGAAGAGAAGTTGAGTTAGGATACTCATAACCTGGACTATGAGGTAAGCAAAGATGGAGTGTAGGGAGGGGAACTGAAGTGTGACTTCTGAAAGTTGCACTTATGTTCAGCATCCTTCACTCACTCTTTAACTTACCTTATAACCTAGACTGTAAGAACCCAAAATCCACTCTCTCTTCCATGCCCTTATCCCTCCCAACTCTTTGATGATCATTGTGCACCAAAAGCTAGATTATTTGTGTTTATTTTTGTCTTGTTTGTTTTACTCCTGAATTTACTCAGCAAAGGACTGAACTGTCACTATCTTTTCTTTCAATATTAAAGCAAAAATTCAATAAAAATATCAAAGTGAATTACCATAACTAAGGCTATAGTTGCTATTTTTACGTGTAGTCTTCTATCAAACTATAAACTAACTAAAGATGAAGTGTTCCTGTAGACAATAATGTATCCATTGCAGCTCTTTAATAATGCCATTAGTTTACTTACCTATGATAAGAATTGGTGGCAATGCATAGGTCACCGGTGTAGTGATGGCAACAATAGCTTCCTTTTGCTTCAAGTTCAGTTTGGGGTCAAGAATATCGCTCCACTGCCTAATGAATTTAAAACAAAGAATATTACACTCACAAATTTGTTGATTTACTATCCTGAAATGTAAACACCAGACAAAAGTGCAATGAAATATGAACATATGACATGAAATTTCTTAAATAAAAGACTGTCTTGGTTTGAAAAATCTGTTTGTATTCAGGTATGACAAATTTTGCCCAGATAGGGCATCTTCCGATATCTAATGAAGAACAAATAGGAACTGGTACATACAAGACAATATATACATGACAGATTTTCAAAAGAAGCTAATTTTTCTTAGTAACAAAAACTTCTGAAATGGTAATAATGCTATGCCTACAAAAACAATAATAATGAAATCCCTGGACAATTAAAAAGCAATTGATACTGGGTTAAACTGAACTGACTATTGAAATAAATTTTATTATGAAAATTACCTTGCTTGATGTCCCTGTAGCATAAAGTACTGTATTTTACCCAAGTGTAAGCCAACCCCGAAAGCAAGACACACCCCAGAAATGAGACTCGGCAGCAGGGGAGAAAATCCACAAACAGGGAGCCTGAAACGTCAGCTGGGAGGCAATCCATAATTGGGTTGATTGCAATGGAGAAAAGTCTACACTCAAAATGGACCCTTGTGGCACCCCATTCTCCTGGCGAAAGGCGTCCGACAAAACAGAGCCCACTCGTACCCTGAACATTTGATCTTTTAAAAAGGCACGAATAAAGAGGGGGAGACGGCCGAAAAAGACCCCATGTATGCATGGTGCGGAGATTGTCCGCCGGCCAACAAATGCCGTAAGCCTTCTCCAAATCAAAGAAAACAGCCACCGTCTGGTGCTTCCGCAAAAAGTTATTCATAGTGAAGGTCGAAAAGGTAACAAGGTGATCAATAGCAGAGTGATGCCTCCGAAACCCACATTGGACATTAGTGAGATGTTGAGATTTGAGTATCCAAACCAGCCGAGCATTGACCATGCACTCCATTACCTTATAGATACAGCTGGTCAGGGAAAAGGGCGATAACTGGAAGGAAGATGTTTGTCCTTCCCTGGTTTGGGTATGGGGACAGCAATTGTTTCACGCCAACAAGTGGGAACTTCACTCCAGGCACAATTTTCAGTGTGAAGAAGAAAGCATTTACCTGCAGGGGAGAGGATCTTCAGCATCTGAATAAGAATGGCATCGGGCCCCAGGGCAGAGGACCGGGAGAAGGCAAGGGCACGTTCTAACTCCTACATGGTGAAGGTGGCACTGTAACTTTCATGATTGAGAGATGTAAAAGAAGGCGTTCATGCCTCCTTGGCCTGTATTTGGGTGAGGAAGGCAGGGTCAGACCTCAGCGAAAGAGCACCCCAAAGCATTGCAGATATCAACAGGTTCCACAAGAACTTTGTTTGCTATGTTCAGGTCGGGGATTGGGGAATGGACCTTAGTGCCAGATAACCTTACCCCAGCTGAGCGACAAAGGAGTAAATCTGTTGAAAGAACTTTTGAAAGAAGTCCAGCAAGTGTCTTTTTTTTTTTTTTTTAATGACACGACGGTATTTCACTCATAGTCTTTTGTAATTAGTACAATTTTCCAAGGTAGGGCAGTGTTGAAACAGATGTAGAGCATGTCGCTGAGCTCGAATAGCATCGCTACATGCTGCATTCCACCAAGGAACTGGGACCCTACATGGAGAGGTGGAAGTTCAGGGTAAGGAATGTTCGACAGCGGTGAGGATGACGTCCGCGAGGTAGTGACCCAACTGTCACAGCTGGGGAAGTTCTGATCATGGAAAACTGCCATGGAAGAATAGAGCCCCCAGTCGGCTTTGGAGATGTTCCAGCTGGTGGAACATGGAGAAGTGGTATGATGTAGTAGAGAAATTATACACGGGAAATCGTCGCTGAGTACCTATCAGACAGAACATACCATTCGAAATGATGCGCAAATGTAGTAGTGCATATTGCGAGGTCCAAATGGGATTAGGTATGGGTTGTGTCGGATAGGAAAGTTGGTTCGCCGTTATTTAGGCAGACAAGGTTAAGGCAGCTGAAGAGGTCAGCCAAAAGAGAGCCCCTCTGGCAAGAAGCTGGAGAGCCCCATAAGAGGGCGGTGGGCGTTGAAGTCACCAATCAACGAAAATGGTGTAGGAAGCTGAGCAGCAAGGTGCAGTAAGTCTGACCTAAGAACGGCAGATGACAACAGGGTGTAGATATATTACAAAGAGCGAAGGTGAATAACCACCTGTAGGGGAGTTTGCAGTGAGATGGGATGATAATAGACGTCTTCCCGAATGAGCAGCATAGCACCTCCATGGGCAGGACTACCTTCCACAGGAGGTAAATCAAAACGCACTGCAGTATATTGTGGGAAATCGATATGATCGGTTGGGTGGAGCTCGTTTCTTAGACACCAACTATAAGCAGGCAGCGCAGTTGAAGGAGCAATCTCAATTTATCGTGGTTGGAATGAATGCATCTGATATTCCACTGAAGGCCATAAAGAAAGCAAGAGAAGAAGAAAAAGGGAGATGGCAAGAGGGGATCACCTCTATGGCCGCTGAGGGCCTGGCTGTGAGGGGGCACTGCTACTGCAATTGAAAGATGGACAATCATGCTCCATGGTTCAGACATATGTTCTGCCTCCTTCCTGGAGTAACTAAAAGGGGCAGCTTCCTCCGCCAGTGAAATGCCAGCAGATTGGCAAGCAGTAGAGGTCCTGGTGAGACAAGAGGAGGGCCGGAGCCGTCAACCGTTGGATGGCTTGACCGAAGAGTCACACCGTGGTGAGGAAGGACAGGAACTTATCTTTTTGTGTGCCTTTTTGGAGGCAGTTCGGTTTGAAGAATGAGTGGCAATCTTTGGGCTGGCTGATCTGACAACTGTGTAGGTGAAAAAAAAGTCACACGTCTGCATACCCGTCTCCTTTGTTGCTCGAGGAGAGGAAAGGACATTGCTGTACATACCCGCTGGGAGCACAGCAGGCTTGCTTTCCAGGCAGCAGAGGTGGAAACGTTTTCCTTGATTGGATTTCCTGGATGGCCCGCTCATCTTTATATACAGGGCATTCACGAGAATTAGCAGCATGGTTACCCACGCAGTTAATGCAGCGAGGGGACGGAGGTGGGCAGTCACCCTCATGGGCGTCCATACCATCCATACCACAGGTGACGCTTTTCGCTACATTGGGGCACGACTGACGGGTATGATTGAACTGCTGACACTGGTAACATCGGGTGGGATTGCCGAACGGAGATGATTTCATAGCCTGCTTTTATCTTCGAAGAAAGGTCAACTTTGTCAAAGGTCAAAAAACACTGTTTGGGTCGGTGTTAGGTTGTTGTTAACTCTTTTCATCACATGATGTACAGCTGTTACACCCTGGCCGGAAAGGTACTCCTGTAGTTCCTCATTGGACAGGCTGTCAAGGCATCGTGAGAACACTATCCCCATGAGGAGTTTAGGGTACAATGAGGTTTGACCATAAAAGGAAGAGTGTGCAACAGTGTAATGCAAAGTAACTTCTGAACTTGGAAGACACATTCAGTTTCCAGCAACAGTGTCCCATTATATTGGCGGGAACAAGTTTTGACAGGACCTGCAATCGCATCAACACCCTGTTGTATTACAAAGGGATTCACTGACAATAAATCATGGCCATCAGTTCATGAAACAACAAGGAACTTTGGCAAGTTAGGCAAAATTTTCTTTGACTGATTCATTGAGTTTCCTTTCCTGGGTAAAAGGCAAAGTAGTAGAAGAAGCAGAAGAAGAAGACATTGCGAAGTTGTCACCCATGATTACCGGCATCTCTGATGGCGCTCCTTCCTAATGGGGAACCCTCACTGAGGGCTTACCTGTCATAGGTGATTGTCCACACCTCAGGTAACACCCCCCCCCCCCCCCCCCGAGAAATGGATGGAGGGACTAATCGGCACGGTCGGAAGGTAACAGTTCGGGTAATCACCCCTCCCTGGGCCTGGCCTTTACCAGGGGGTACGTGCGGGCCCTACATGCCAACCCACGGCTGGGACTTACACATTACCCAGTCACCTGTTACACAGCGAGTGCGTGGGCGGGCTTAAGAAACGTATAGGAAGGAAGAAAGAAAAGAGGACAGAAGAAGGAAGTGGGAAAGTTTGAGTCTCAAACGCCGAGGCAAAGGCTACAGGAGAAGAGAAAGGCTAGAAGGAAGAGAGGCGGAAGCAAAGGTTAGGAGAAGAGAAACCGAGAAAAGAAAAAACTGGTACATGAGACCACCAAACTCTCACAGGACACCATCTCCGGGTGAAGAAATAAACCGGGGGGAGAACTGAATCAGCCTGAGGCGGGAGGGAAGGCTGCTTCAGCTCAGGGCCCCGTGTGTGCCACACATGTACTCACAAAAGAGCTGTGGGCCCCCGGGGGGGGGGGGGGGGCTCATGGTGTGTGGTGGAGGGAACTATGCATATTATTCTCACTTTCTCCCACTCCAGTTGCTCACAGTGCATGGGAAAACGATTACCTGTATGCCTCCATGTGGATCCTAATCTCTCTAATCTCATAATCTCCCAATCACCTCCGTGATGCTTCCATGCACACTAAATAAGCCTGTAACGAAACGTGCTGCTTTCCGTTGGATCTTGTCTTTCTCCTTTACATTGCTCAAGACAATTAGTGTATCAGGTGAGATATCGTATACAATATACAAACGGTAACACATGTTATTGAGATATTGGTTACAATTATAATTTGTGTGTGATACAGTACAATCTTTTGCTGTCTCAACTCTTTACGTAACGTTTACATGGTGTTTACTTAGAGTGAGGCACCATGGGGCCACCATAATACTGAAAAAATCATTTTTGTTGCCCTCTAATATGGCATATGATCACCTAAAATGGCCGATACAGTTGCACATCTGTGTCGCATGGACAGTATAAAGTTATCAATCAGCTCTTGACAGATTTTTGGCCATTCTCCCATGAGTGCAATATCCGGATCTGCAACTCTTATGGGACATGGTGATCTGGCTGCAATATGTCTGCCAAGTCCATCCCAGACATGCTCCAGTGAACAGGCTGGCCACCCCATTTGTTCAATTCCCTCAGCTTCATACATGTTGTTTGCCAGTACAGCTGAGTGGGAATGAGCATTATCTTCCACCACAAGCACCCCATCTCCTATGGCACAAGCTTAGAGTACAAGAAAAGGTAAAAGGATATCATCTCAATATCTCTGAGTAGCCAAAGTGCCATTCGAAATGACAGAGGTCTGTACATCCACCAGTACTGACTCCTGCCCACACCATTTGTCCACCACCATGATAAAGTGATATTTATAATAATGGAAAGTCCACGGTGGAACTAATAATATAGTAATTAGGACAGTTTACAACTCACCACAAAGACGTAGCGACAATCTGCGACAGGCACATACAAAAGACTCACACGTACAACACTTTCAGCTATCGGCCATGGCCTCCTTCAGAAAATAGAACATTCACGCAATCACACAGGCACACAACACAGTCATACAACCACCACTTCCAGCTGCAGCACTTCGAATCACGCTCTGTGGTGCGTAAATCAGGGAGGGGAGGGGAGGGGATGGGAGGGGAGAAGGGGGGATGGGGAGGGAGGGAGAGAGAGGAAGGTTGCATCAGGGTGCTGGGGATGGGTACAGCACGGCCTAGATGGGAATAACGAGATGTAGCTTAGGAATGGAGAGGGGAGGTGGGTGACAGGAGAAAAATTAAATAACCAAAATACATATAGATTTAAATAAAACACAAACCCCGCCCCACATGCGCACACGCTCGCAACCACTAGAAATAGGAGAGGTTTAGGATAGATAGGTAGGAACTGTAAGGTATGGAAAAAAAAGGAAGTTATCATAGGTTGAGGCCTGGATGATTTCAGGATTGGAGAAGGTATTGCAGAGATAACTCCCATCTGTACAGTTCAGAAAATCTGGTGGTGGATGGGAGGATCCAGATGGCCCGGGCTGTGAAGCAGCCATTGAAATCAAGCACGTGCTCCGCTGCATGCTGTGCCACAGGATGGTGCACCTTGGTTTTGGTCACAGTTTGGTGGTGGCCATTCATCCTAATGGACAGCTGGTTAGTGGCCATGCCGATATAGAAAGCTGCACAGTGATTGCAGCACAGTTGGTAAATTACATGGCTGCTTTCAAAGGTGGCCTGATCTCTGATGGGGTAGAATAAGCCTGTGTCAGGACTGGAATAGGAAGTGCTGGGTGGCTGGATTGGACAGGTCTTGCAGTGGGGCGTTCCACAAGGATATGATTCCTGTGGCAATGGGCTGGGTTTCGAGGTGGCATAAGGATAAACTAAGATGTTGTGGAGGTTGGGAGGGCGACAGAACACCGCTTTAGGAGGGGTGGGAAGGATGTCTCTCATTTCTGGTCACGAGTATAGAAAATCAAAACCTTGGAGAACGATGCAATTTAGCTGTTTGAGTCCACGGTAGTACTGGGTGACAAGGGTGTTATTTTATGGATGGTTACTGGTGTTAGGAGGAGGATTTGGGATGTGTGAGAATGTGGCACTGGAGATCTGTTTGCGGACTAGGTCTGTGGGAAGGTTTCTGCCTGTGAAGGTCTTTGTGAGACACTCAGCATATTCAGAAAGGTAGTTCTTGTCACTGCAGATATGCAGTCCACCGGTGGCCAGGCTGTAAGGGAGGTATTTTTTGATGTGGAAGCAATGGCAACTGTGAGAGTGTAGGTACTGTTTGTGGTTGGTTGGTTTAATATGGAAGGAAATGTGGATGGAGCCATCAGTGAGGTGGAGGTTGACATCCAGGAATGTGGCATGGTAGGTTGAGGAAGTCCAGATGAAGTGGATTGGGGAGAAAGAATTGTAGTTCTGAAGAAAGGAGGATAGGGTGTCCTGGCCCCGAGTCCAGATCATGAATATATCATCAATGAACCTGAACCAGGCCAGAGGTTTGGGATGCTAGGAAGGATTCCTACAGACGGCCCATAAATAGGTTGGCATAGGAGAGTGCCAAGGGGGTGCCCATGGCTGTGCCTCAGATTTGGTGGTAAACTTTCCCCTCAAAGCAAAAGTAAATGTTAGGATAAAATTGGTGAGGGTTGTGAGGAATGAGGTGTGAGGCTTGAGTTCAGACGTTGAGAGAGGTAGTGTTTCAGAGCTGCAAGGCCATGGGCTTGTGGCATGTTGGTGTATAGGGATGCGGCATCCACTGTGACAAGTAAGGAGCCAGGAGGCAAAGGGGTGGGAATAGTGGAGAGTCGGTGAAGGAAGTGGTTGATATCCTTCACGTCGGAAGATGTCCAAAATCTATCATCCCACATCAAGGAAACCAACCACTTCCTTCACCGACTGTCCACCATTCCTACCCCTTTGCCTCCTGGCTCCTTACCTGTCACAGTGGATGCCACCTCCCTATACACGAACATCCCACATGCCCATGGCCTTGCCGCTCTGAAACACTAGCTCCCTCAACGCCCCTCTGAACACAAGCCTGATACCTCACAACCCTCACCAATTTCATTCTAACATTTACTTTTCCTTTGAGGGGAAAGTTAACATCAAATGCGAGGCACAGCCATGGTGTGTGTGTGTGTGTGTGTGTGTGTGTGTGTGTGTGTGTGGGCGCGCGCGGTCCTCTGTACATGCAGTGTGTGCATTTTATTTTTATTTAAATATATAATTAATTTTTCTCACCTCGCCCGCCTCCCCACTACATTCTCATATTCCCATCTGAGCCATGCTGTACCCATCTGCACCCCCGAGATGCAACCTTTCTATCCCCCCCCCCACCTCCCCGATTTACACACCACAGAGAGTGAGTTAAAGTAAAGCAGCCAGAGGTGATGGTTGTATGACTGTTTTGTGTGCCTGTGTGATTGCGTGAATGTTCTATTTTCTGAAGAACGCCATATTTCAATAAAAAAAGGGGGGGGGGGCTGATAAGAAATTAACGGCTTCTGGGCATCAAGCACAAACCCTAGAAAATTTAGGAATTTTGAATTATGTCTAAAAAGGATGAAAGCTAAACATTATGGAAGAATCCAAGATATCTAATTGGGTCTATTTTAAACACCCGAGACTTCTCAACTTTCAGTTCACCTCAAAAGACCAAAACTTTTCAATACTTTTATGGTAATTTTTAATAATATTGTCGCATTGAAATGGAAGTCGGCAGTGCGTTTACGTGGTGTCTTGTGGCAATATTTCTGTTATGTACCTTGGCCATCCTTTCAGTTTGTTTCACATGATATTGGTTATTTATGTAAAAGCTGTCCATATTTGAATTAATAATGGTGTATGATTGACACAACACCTACAGTGTTATGGAGCACAACACTTTATTGGCTTTTACTTGTCGTACATATTTGAATGTTGCTCTAGGCAGTGCCAGCACTGGCACACTTCATGTTAAAAAGTTGAAACAAGGACCTACTCTATGCTACAGGGACATCAAATTTATTTCAATAATCCATTCAGTTTAATCCAGTATCAATTTGTTCTTAACTGTCAATGCTAAGGTAGCTCCAGGGATAATTTTTTTAGTATTGCTTTTGTATGATACCCTGTAGTTGCATTTTGCATTTTAATCAAAACCCTGTGGCAGAGTAGGCATAGCATTATCATCTTAAATTATTAGCCATTTCACCATTGTTATGCTGCTAAAGAAAATAATAGCTATTTGTTTTTTTCAAAATTCTGTCTTCTAAATAGTGTTTTGTATGTACAAGTTCTTCTCGTTGTTCTTCATTACTTATCTGAAGATGCCCTAAACGTTCTAGTGTGTCTTATCCCTAAATTGAGAGAGAGAGAGAGAGAGAGAGAGAGAGAGAGAGAGAGAGAGAGAGAGAGAGAGAGAGAGTAGAAAAGAAAAGAAAAGGTGGACAGTGAGAGAAGGAAAGAAAAGGTGGACAGTGAGAGAAGGAAAGAGAATTTGGACAAAGATTGAACTAAATACCTGGGCAACATCGGGTTTTCTAGTCAGCTCAATATTAAACTATTTGAAATTGTGATTCTTACATTTTGAAATTGTGTTTCTTACATCTCCTTCATATTATCTTCACGTGCACTTGGCACTAAATGAACAACAAAACAAATTTATCACTGCTCTCACTTTTATTACTTTCCATACTATTTAAAGATCACACCAATATTTGATATCAGTAGTGCAAAAGCTGCAAAGAACTATGGTCTTTGTATCTTTTTCTGATGTATTAAAGACTTTTCTTTACTGAAATGGAC
The DNA here is from genome assembly GCA_026315105.1 of Locusta migratoria. Taxonomy (NCBI): domain Eukaryota; kingdom Metazoa; phylum Arthropoda; class Insecta; order Orthoptera; family Acrididae; genus Locusta; species Locusta migratoria. The sequence goes on from CM048746.1 coordinate 566,210,601, forward strand.
AGCATGATAACATATTTAAATAGTGAACAGCACTTTTTTACGGAATTTATTGTCACAATTAGTCTACCTGGTAGGAACATGATTAAGACTCATGCATACCAAACAAATAAACAAATATCATACACAGTAAATGTATGACAAAAATAATTCGGACTTAATATCAGCATTGAATTATGTTTGTATAAAATAAAAAACATAATGTAAGTAAAATATTTGTAAACCTCTGAGGTGTCCATGGTATGTTTGGTTCCAGGTAAGTATCTGGGAAAATAATCCGGAAGTCTGCCATTTTGTCAACAGCATAATGCCATTCACAGTAAGGTATACGATTAAGTTGAAATTGCACATCAGCTCTCAGATCAGTATCCGGTCTCAGGCGAAGTGATCGAACAGTGTCAGCTGACAAACGCAAATAGATAATATTTTTTCCCTTATCTTCAACAAGTGCCTCATACACAACTCTGAGTTTGTTCACAGCTGCCCGGTCTCTGTCATCTGCCATTGCAGACTGCCCTTTGTTTTTATCTGCAAAAATAAAACTCAAATTACTTTTTGTCTGGTAGCTAGGGGTTGCATCAAGTATGAAAAGTATCAATGAACAAAAGGAATCTGACAGTTCTAGTTGCCTTATTTACAACAGAAACAATCCCAAGTTCCGTATAAAAATTGCATCTATCCTATAGGTTCAAAATTGTGCACTCTCCCAATACACCATCTGGTACTTTATTACCTCAGAAAACAAAATTAACTTTTTTTACTTTTAGCAGGAGCTTCTGGAATGACATAGTTGCGCAAAATAGGTGTATCACTTCAAATTACTTTATTTCATAACCATTCTCAGTCAATTCATGGACCAACAACTGGTGCAATTTTGTTATGATACATATTAAGTAGACACAGTTTCATTTAATAATGTCTCCAATAAGTTTAAACATTGTGAATATTTTGTTGACTAGCACTACAAACATGGTAGTAATGCTGTCTTCTATTTTGTTTATATATTGTATATTGGATTGGGTAGGATAAGCCTGTGATGGAACTGGAATAGGAAGTGCTGCTGAGTGTGTGTGTGTGTGTGTGTGTGTGTGTGTGTGTGTGTGTGAGAGAGAGAGCCATTTCCTCACCGCAGAGCCTGATTCAGAGTGCGACAGCAGGAGATGATGGTTGTGTAAGTGTGAAGTGTGCCTATGTGATTGCATGAATGTTCTAATTATGAAGGCCATGGCCAGTAGTGTAAGTGGTTAATTGTCCTCATTATATTGTTAATTCCAACTTTGAGTTTCCGTTATTAGATTTTGTTCTATTCACCTACATGAATACTCTGTAATTCACACTGAAGCGTTAGGCAAAGGGTTCATCTAACCACTTTCAGACTATTTATCTACCATCCCATTCTCAAATAGTTTACAGGACATTTAAATCTCTCCCTTCAAGCTCTGATTTCTGTTATTTTATTATGATGATCATCTACCATTAGGTAGGTGGGAGACAAGAAAATATTTTCACATTCGGAGGAGATAGTGGGTGATTAAAATTGCTGTTGCGTAGTGCACGCCACGTAATTCTAATCGAGCATGCTGACTATGTACTTGCAGTGCCTTCCACCAGAAGCGCGCAAGACTAGAGACAAGCAGTGTACCCTCTAAGAACAAATGACGATGTAGTGCTGGGTGTGTGTGTGTGTGTGTGGTTTTAGGGCGCACAATTTCTATGGTAATTAGCGCCCAGCCAAGAACATAGATTCGCTATGATCTAAAAAAAAAAAAAAAAAATAGTGACTGTCAGAACATCAACAAGAGGCTAAAAACGAAAGATAAAAGACAATTAAAATGGTTAAATATCCTTGGATAGGTTGGCCAAGTTGATAAAACGCAAAACTCGAGCAGCTGCTCATGTGTCATCAGCTAAAATTTCCTCCAGAGTAGACGGAAAGTGAAGGGCTACACGGAGATGATTAAAATTAACACAAGTCAGTAAAACATGTCGCACTGTCAGCAGTTCACTGCAGGAGCATAGCGGTGCAGGTTCGGCGGATAGCAAGTGACGGTGGCTGAAACGGCAGTGACCGATACGCAACCGGGCCAGGATGACCTCCTCCCGCCGAGAGGAGCGTGAGGAGGTCCCCCAAGCGGTCGGGATCGGTTTGACAGTTCGCAATTTATTGTTGTACAGTGAAAGCCACGCACTGTGCCATTGTGACACGATACTCCGGCGAAGAGCCCGTTGAACATCGTCCGATGGGATGCAAAAGGTAGCCATGCGAGGCAAAAGAGCTGCTGCCTTGGCTGCTAAGTCGGCGGCCTCATTCCCGGACACACCCACATGGCCAGGGACCCACAGGAAAGAAACGTTACAGCTGTGGAGGGCGAAAAGCTCAGCCGTGAAGTTCGAGCACCAGTCAGGGAGCTTGTATTGGGAACGGTTGTCCCCGACGAAGAAGGCAGATCCGAAACCGGCAGTGCTCTTGAAACCATCAGTGTAAATAAATATGGCATTATCGAACCGCGAACGGAGTTCGACAAGCCTCGAGCGGTATACCAAATCCGGAGTGCTCTCCTTGGGGAGCGAACTAAGTTCAAGGTGTGTGTGAACCTGGGCCTGATGCCACGGTGGCAATGGGCTTTCGCTCAACCGAAGGGTGGAAGGAAGGGTAAAATCGAGCCGTTGTAGCAGGCGGCGAAACCGAACTCCAGGTGGAAGCAAGGCAATCGCAGACAACTGATATTGGCGATCGAGTGAATCGTCAAAAAATAATCTGTAAGATGGATGGTTGGGCATCGACCGTAGGCGGCATGCGTACCGACACAAGAGTATGTCACGTCAAGTGGTCAAGGGTAATACAGCAGCCTCGGCATACAGACTTTCAACAGGGCTGGTATAAAATGCACCGGTCGCCAGACGTAATCCCCGATGGTGGATAGAGTTGAGACGGCGGAGAATCGACGGCCGTGCTGAAGGGTATACAAAGCTGCCGTAGTCGAGCTTCGACTGAACAATGGCCTGGTAAAGCTGAAGCAGGACGGTATGATCCGCTCCCCATGACGTGCCACTGAGGACACGAAGAACGTTAAGGGATCGGGCACAACGGGCAGCCAGCTAGGACACGTGTGTGGACCAGCAAAGTTTCTGATCCAACATGAGTCCCAAGAATTTCGTAGTCTCCACGAAAGGGAGAGCAACAGGGCCGAGATGTAGAGAAGGTGGAAGATATTCCCTGTATCTCCAGAAATTGATACACATGGTTTTCTCAGTGGAGAAGCGGAAGCCGTTTGCGATGCTCCAGGAATATAGACGGTCAAGACAGCGTTGGAGAGAACGCTCCAAGAGACACGTCCGCTGGGCACTGCAATAAATTGCGAAATCGTCAACAAAGAGAGATCTGGAGACGTCGGATGGAAGGCCATCTACGATCGGATTGATTGCAATGGCGAAGAGCGCCACACTCAGGACGGAGCCCTGTGGTACCCCATTCTTCTGGCAAAAGGTATCTGACAATACAGAGCCCACCCGTACCCGGAACTTGCGATCCACCAAAAACACTTGAATGAAAACAGGAAGGCGGCCCCGAAGGCCCCATGTGTGCAATGTGCGGAGAATGCCCGCTCTGCAACAGGTATCGTATGCCTTCTCCAAGTCGAAGAACACTGCTACTGTTTGTCGCTTCTTTAGAAAGTTGTTCATAATGAAGGTTGCCAACGTAACGAGGTGATCAGCAGCAGAGCGGTGTCGACGAAAACCGCATTGGATATTAGTCAGGAAGCGGCGAGATTCGAGGAGCCAGACCAACCGAGCGTTAACCATGCGTTCCATCACCCTACAGACGCAGCTCGTCAGAGAAATGGGGCGATAACTGGAAGGAAGGTGTTTGTCCTTCCCTGGTTTGGGGATGGGGACAACAATGGCTTCACGCCAACTTGTGGGAACATGACCTTCAGTCCATATGCGATTGTAGGTACTAAGGAGAAAGCACTTGCCCACAGGAGAGAGGTTCTTCAGCATCTCAATATGAATGGAATCGGGCCCGGGAGCAGAAGACCGGGACAGGGCTAGAGCACGGTCTAGCTCCTGCATGGTGAAGGCGACGTTATAATTTTCACGATTAAAAGAGTGGAAGGAAGGCGGCCGTGCCTCCTCTACCTGTTTGCGAGGGAGAAAGGCAGGGTGGTAATGGGCAGAGCTCGAAACCTCCGCAAAGAAACGGCCCAATGCGTTTGAAACAGCAGCGGGGTCCATGAGGACTGCGTTCTCCACGGTCAGGCCAGGAATCGGGGAGTGGACCTTGATGTCGGATAAACGGCGTAGGCCACCCCAAACAACCGTGGAGGGAGTAAAACGGTTAAAAGAACTAGTAAAAGCAGTCCAGCAAGCTTTCTTGCTGTCGTTTATGATACGACGGCACTGCGCTCTCATACGTTTGTAATTGATGCAATTCTCCCGAGTTGGGTGGCGGCGGAAGGTGCGTAAAGCACGGCGCCCGGCTCTAAGCGCGTCGCGGCAGGCTGCAGTCCACCAAGGGACCTGGACACGACATGGAGAAGAGGATGTACGAGGTATGGAACGTTCAGCAGCGGTGAGAATAACCTCTGTGAGGTAGTCGACCTGACTGTCACAGTTGGGAAAATTCTGATCGTGAAAAACGGCCACGGAAGAATAAAGCCCCCAGTTGGCTTTGGAAATGAACCAACTGGTGGGACGAGGAGATGGGGAATAATGCAGGAAGTGGATGACACAAGGGAAGTGGTCACTTGAGTACGTGTCAAAGTGCATACCACTCAAACTGACCGGCAAGCTGAGGAGTGCATATTGCGAGGTGTATATGGGAGTAAGTGTGTGTTGTGTCGGAAAGGAAGATCGGTGCACCAGTGTTGAGGCAGACAAGATCGAGGTGTTGGAGAAGGTCCACCAAAAGGGAGCCTCTCGGACAAGGTGCCGGAGAGCCCCATAGGGGGTGGTGGGCATTAAAGTCGCCTACCAACACGAAAGGTGAAGGGAGCTGGTCAACAAGGTGTAGCACATCTGCCCTAGTAAGGGCAGATGACGATGGCGAATATACATTACAGAGGGAGAAAATAAATGTGGATAAAGTGATGCGGACGGCAACAGCCTGTAGGTGAGTGTGCAAGGAAATGGGATGGAAATAGACATCGTCTCGAAGGAGCATCAGAACCCCACCATGGGCTGGGACACCTTCCACGGGTGGCAGGTCGAACCACACAGAGGTGTAGTGTGGAAAGTCTGCACGATCACGTGGACGCAACTTAGTTTTCTGGAGGCAGACTAGAAGCGGGCAGTGCAATCGAAGGAGTAGTTTTAACTCCTCCCGATTAGAACGAATGCCGTGAATATTCCATTGAAGGAGCGAGAAGAAACAAGGATAAAAACCAACTAGCAAGCGGGGTCACCTCGACGGCCGCTGAGGACCGGATTTCGAGGGAGCACTGCTATCGCTGTCTAGGGGCAAAGGGTCGTGGTCCATAGGTTCGACCGACGCGCCTGCCACCTCCTTGAGTTGATCAGGAGGGGCAGTTTCCACCGCCGGTAAAGGGCCGGGTGCCCGGCAGACGGAGCGACCCGGTGAAACAGAAGATGGCCGAGGCCGGCAACTGTTGGACGGCGTGACGGATGGGTCACGCCTCGGCGGGGAAGGAGAGGAACTCTTTTTCTTGTCAGCTCTTCTGGAAGAGTGACGGCGGGAAGAGGCAGTTGACGGTTGGGAAGCCTGAGAACGCAGAAAATCCTCACGGACGGGTTCCTTTTTCAAGGTCCGGGCATCTTGTTTAGGTGCCCGCGGTTTACTGGAGGTTCATGAAGACTGTACCTTAGAAGCAGCAGGAGGAAGCGGGGACGTGGAACGGGCAATCTTCGGGCTGGCCGATCGCACAACTGTGTCAGCGAAAGTGAAGTCACAAGTCTGGGTACTGGAATCCTTGGTAGGTCGAGTTGAGGTGAGGACCTTACTGTATGTACCCGCTGGGAGGACAGTGGGCTTTCGACTCGCCAACAACTTTCGAGCGGCAGATGTCGATACCTTCTCCGTAACCCGAATTTGCTGGATTACCTTCTCATCCTTGTATACAGGGCAGTCGCGAGAGGAAGCCGCATGGTCACCGTTGCAGTTTAGGCAGTGAGGGGACGGAAGTGGGCAATCCCCCTCATGTGCATCCCTACCACAAGTGACACACTTTGCTGCATTTGGGCAATGTTCACGGGTATGGTTGTACCTGTGGCACTGAAAACAGCGCGTTGGGTTAGGTACATAAGGGCGGACGGAGATGACTTCATACCCTGCTTTGACCTTCGACGGGAGGTCAACTCTGTCGAACGTCAAAAACACAGTACGAGTCGGTGTCAGTTGGTTATCGACCTTTTTCATTACCCTATGGACGGCTGTCACACCCTGGTCGGACATATACGATTCGATGTCTTCATCAGACAACCCGTCAAGGGATCTCGTGAAGACTACCCCCCGTGACGAGTTGAGTGTGCGATGTGCTTTCACCTTGACAGGAAACGTGTGTAACAGTGTAGTCCGGAGTAGTTTCTGAGCTTGGAAGGCACTTTCCACTTCCAGCAACAATGTGCCATTGCGCTGACTTGAACAGGTTTTAACAGGGCCAGCAATTGCATCTACACCTTTCTGTATAACGAAAGGATTGACAGAATTGAAATCCTTTCCATCGGTGCGAGAGACGACAAGAAATTTAGGTATATTAGGCAGAGTCTTTTTTTGCTGAGGCGAATCTAACTTACGTTTCTGGGTCAACGTCACTAAAGAAGAGAAGGAAGTCATCGCGGAAGTGTCCCCCACGATTACCGGCGTCTCCGATGGCGCGCTCCTTCCTAGTGGGGGCCCTCTCCGAGGGCTTACCCGCCTTAGGTGATTGTTCACACCTCAGGTCACACCTCCCGAGAACGGATGGAGGGACCAATCGGCACGTTCGGAAGGTACCAGCTCGGGTAATCACCCCTCCCTGGGCCTGGCCTTTACCAGGGGGTACGTACGTGCCCTACTTGTCTACCCGGGGCGGGGAATTACGCGTTACCCCGTCACCTGCTACGCATGATAATGCGTGTGTCGGCCTTCAGACACGCACAGAGAGGAAAGAAGAAGAATAGAGGAAGTGAAGAGAAAGAAGGAAAGAAGTGTCTCAAACGCCGAGGCGGAGACTAATGAGGAGGAGAAGAAGGCTAGGAGAGTACAAGGAGAGAAAGACAGAAACAAAGGGTAAGAAAGGAAGGAACGAAGGAAGAAAAACAACAACAAGAACCACCGTAGCTCACGAAATATGCCCGTCTCCGGGCGAAGGCATAAACCGGGAGGGAAAGTGAAGCAGCCTGGGGCAGAAGAAAGGCTGCTCCGGCTCGGGGCCCCGTGCGCGCCACACACGCATCCACAAAAGAACTGTGGGCCCCCTGGGGGGACGATGTAGTGCGGAGTCGTGCAGGCAGTTGTGTAGTGAATGCCAAACTATTAAGTTGTTAAGTTCAGTTCTGTACTTAACAGCTGATGCGGGCCATTTATGTTAGACTTTACCATATAAAGTTTGGAGGTTACAACACTCATTGGCGATGAGTGTGTTCGATTCCACACATTCTGTTTTCCGCCTAGGTTCTATAGAGGCCTTTTGAAATGATGGACGCTACTCTTGAAGTCCTATGCCGACTCGTTGATCAACAGACGGCTCTTGGCACAGCATTACAAAACCAGACTCAGGTCTTCGCAACTGCTATGGAGAATCTTATGAAAAGCGTCTGCAGCAACATTTTCAGGGCTTTTGACATCCGGGATGCTCAGCTATGCCGCACCCTTTTTCTTACATGGATTTTTCCTAAGATTTATCAGTTGTTTTGTCAACTGGCCCCCCTGCAGGATCCCACGTGTCTTACTTTCGATCAGATGTGTCAATTACTGTCTTCTTACTACTTTAAGTATACTCATGTAGTGGCTGCTCGAGTGGTGTTTTATAGATGTTGTAAACAACCGCACCAGTCATATCAGGCGTGGGCGGCCGAATTACACAGTCTTAGTCGTCGTTGCAATTTTGTTTCGGAGGTTCACAAGGAGTCTTATGCAAATCAGATGGGCAGGATGTGATTATTTGCTTGGTGCCCAACAGGGGAGTGAGAGAGCACACCTTACAACACAAAAACCCTTCGTTGTCAGAGGTCTTAAAAATTTCCCAAGCTTTCGAAGTGTCAAGTATGGTGGGAAATAAAATGGAGGCTTGGTGTGACATATCGGCTGTTCAGCCTTTGACCCTCTAACCACCCACACCTGAAAAGGACATTGCTGTGGTTACCCAATGCTCTGTACGGTTGAGAGGTAAGTGTCCTATGTAACAGCAGAAGCCACGGGCACGCGACCCGCAACAACAGATGACACAGGGGCGTTCTAGTGCCCCTTGCCCTCCTTGCTTCGTCAGTCACAAACAGTCTGCTTGTCCTCGGTGCTGGGCCACATGCCATCTGTGCAGCAAAAAAGGTCATATTTCATCCATATGCAAGTCAAATCCTCCATGCAGAATCAGGATATGTATGTAGATACGGAAGTCAAAATGTGTGGTGGCAGCTCCGTGTGCCCTTCTAAACTTTTCCTGGACCTAAAAGTTTTCAACAAGGTCCTCCGTATGCACATTTATATGGGTGCAGCCATTACTCTGTTAAACTCACAGATGTATGTCGCATTGGTCTCCTCTCCCCTGCAGCCAGTCACTCACAAGTTGCTCAGTTACAACAAAAAACGAGTGCTTGCTCAATTTACCGCTAGGATGGCATGCTGGACTGTCATTTACCCCTTAACCTTTCCTATAGTGGACAATCCAACCACAGAGAATCTTTTTGGTATGAACGCATTTCAGTTGTTTGGGTTTTCTATTTCAGACGATGTCAACCTAGTCTCGAACGAGGTACCCTACCCATAGCTGAACGAGCTCTGCTCAGAATTTTCTTCTCTGTTTACACCAGGTTTGGCTTGCACCACATCTTTTCAGGCACACATATCTAAGAAACCTTCAACGCACCCACGCTTTTGTTTTTTGGTGCTCCAGATACCGGTGGTCCTCCGCGATTCCGTCAAAGCGGAATTAGACCGCCTCACATCCCTTGGGGTCATTCGGCCTATTTGCTCAAGTGAGTGGTCTTCTCCTTTGGTCATCGTAATAAAGCCAACTGGCAAGCTGTGACTCTGTGGTGATTTTAAGACCACAATCAATGCACAGTCAGTCATTGACACTAAATCCATAGCCTTGCCAGGAGGAATTCTTCACCAAGTTGTCAGGAGGACCTTCCCCCCCCCCCCCCCCCCCGAAGGTGGATTTGGCAGAGGCCTATCTACAGCTTCCCTTGGACGAGGAGTCACAGCATTTGTTGGTGGTTAATACACCATTCGGCCTATACCAGCATTTACGCCTAGCGTTTGGGGTTACCAGTGCCCTGCCATATTCCAATGCTTCCTGGAATAGCTCACAGTGCCAATTCCAGGCTGTATAAATTATCTGGACGACATTGTGGTGTTGGGCACATGTGCCGAAGATCCTCTTGCGAAACCTACGGTCCCTTTTTTCGGCACTCCAGGATGCTGGACTCAAATGCAACCTGCAGCTTCTTCCAACCCGCTATAGTCTAGGTTTCAAAGTTTCACGTGAGGGTGTCACCTCTTTACGCCAGCATGTCACAGCCAATTCGGCTTTACCTCGCCCTATGTCAGTGCAGGAGTTACAGGTGTTTCTCAGCAAGATTGCATATTACCACAAATTTCTTCCCGATTCGGCAGCCGTAGCACAACCATTACATGTCCTTTTGCATAAAGGCGCGTGTTTTCAGTGGTCACAGGCATGTGAAAATGCATTTTCCCTTTTGAAACAAAAGTTACTGTCTGCCCTCCGTTTGGATCCCTTCCAGAATGAGCAACAATTAGTTTTGGCCACAGATGCGTCCCAACATGGGGTGGGAGCAGTTTTGGCCTGTAGGTATGAAGACAGTACTGAGAGGCCCATTGATTATGCTCAAAAACATTGAACTTGGCACAACTCAAATATTCGCAGATAGAAAAAGAGGCGCTTGCCATCATCTATGCATTGCACAAATTCTACGTTTTTTCTGTATGGCACAAAATTCCATTTGATCACAGATCATAATCCCTTGATTTCCCTGTTCAACCCTTCCGCATCCCTGCAGATAAAATGGCACACCGCCTTCAGCAATGGGCCCTGTTTTTGTCGCAGATCAACTGTGACACCCATTTTCGCCCCACGGCCCAACATGCTAATGCCAACGCGCTGTCTCTTCTTCCAATGGGTTCCGACCCTGTTTCTGACAGTGACAAATTGCTCCGTTTTCATCTGGCTGTGGTGGAACAACAGGTAGTGGATGGTTTTTCTCTTACCGCATCACTTATTGCAGCCAAGGTCACAGCCAATCCCATCATAAGACAGGTGGTCTCTTTTGTACAACACGGTTGGTCAGAGAAGCCTCCGGGCCGTGTTTCAGACCTACATCGCAATTACTTTTTGTTTAGGTATCAGTTTTTTGTCAGGGATGGAGTCCTCTTACTGTCCACGGCAGGTGCATCACCTCAGGTGGTCATTCCCTCCTCTCTCTGTCGTGAGTCCTCTGTCTTCTGCATTTGGACCACTGGTGTATGTCCCGAAAGCATTAGCCTGCCACCATGTGTTCTAGTCATGCCTGGACAGGGATAATGTCAGACTTGTGTCTGCCTGTTCGAAATTTGTGACTCACTAGGCTGCTCCACACATCCCTTTCATAGTGGTCAGATCTGCAACAGGCTTGGGGAGAAGATCATCTAGACTCTGCGGTTCATTTCTTGAATTCCTTTTGACTATTGGTTGTCGAGGCATTTACAAAGTTTCCATATGTGGTACGTTGCACTTCTAGGTCAGCAGCAGTAACAGTTTCAGCGTTATCTAAGACCTTTGCTCTCGAAGGCCTGCCTATCACTTTAGTTACTGATAACAGCCCACAGTTTTCTTCACAAGAATTTGCCAAATTCTGTGCCAGTGAGATACCTGTGACGTGTTGGCACCCCCTTTTCACCCCCAATCTAATGTGGAGGCCGAACGTCTTGTCAGAACGTTTAAGACCCAAATGAAGAAGTACGTAGTTCAATCTTCACCTGACATGGCGTTAGAGAGATTCCCGGCTTCCTACCATTTTACACCGATCAATGATAAGAGCCCAGCAGAACTCTTACAAGGCTGACAGCCCCAGACGCTACTTCACCTGCTGCAGCCCCTGCCGAGCCACCTCCACATGGCACCACTGGCCCGTTTCCATCTGGGCACTGCTTGTGGACCCGCGAGTTCGGCCGCTGCCCCAAATGGATCCCAGCGGTTGTCACGCGCTGTTCTGGCCGCCGTCTCTGTAATGTCTGCACCACCGATGGGCTCACAGCTCAACATGTGGATCAATTGCATCCTAGGGTGGCAGGTCGGGAGTGTAAGGACGTCCCGACACACCCGCGGGTTCGCCTGTCACCTGACGTGGCTGAGCACAAAACCTAGCCTCCTCCCAGCTGACACTCCACAGCGTCCTGGGAGTGGGGTCCAGCAACACCTAGGATTTGGCCTGCATCAGCCCCTGCCGTGGTACGAGCTCCGCATCCATCCCTGCCGCCACCGCCCCCGCCACCATCACTGCTCGCAGTTATGCCAACTACGGCACCAGGCACGAGTGAGGACAGCATCATGGACTACGACCTATCTGCTCCGGTCATATCTAACTGAAGGCTCGCTTGTGTTGCATGGCGCTCTCAGTCTGCACGCCCGTACTCATTGGTTCCGGTTCGGCGCTTTGGCTATGAGGACAAAATGGATGTTTCATGTGTAAAAGTTTAGTTTTTCTCTGCAGAAGAGGGAGATGTGCTGTAGCATAGTGTGCGCCGCGTTATTCTAATTGAGTGCGCTGACTATGTACTTGCAGTGCCTGCCACCAGAGCTCACAAGACTAAAGACAAGCAGTGCGCCCTTTACGAACGAATGCGCATGTAGCGCGGAGTCTCGCAGGCAGTTGTGTAGTGCATGCCAAACTATTAAGTTGTTATGTTCAGTTCTGTACTTAACAGCCGACGCGGTCCACTTATGTTAGACTTTATATGATAAAGTTTGGAAGTTACAACAAAGATTTCATAAGTAGACCTCACTGTAACTAAATATGCTGTTATTGTAATCAATCCCACCCTAATTCTTGGTATAATTTCCGTAACACACTCCCTCTGTATTGCAACAATGTAAAACCAGCTTCCCTTCTCTGTACTTTTACTATGTTCCTCCATCAATCCTACCTGATAAGGGCTGACAAGCTTAGTGTAACACCTAGTAAGGACTCACAAGTATAGGATTTCTTTAGCAGTTCTGTTCCAACAATGTACATTCACAAGGTTTTTCACCAATACTAAAATAATATTAATTACAAGAGAAACTTAAGAGTAACCAATAATTACTATACTAATTTTAGCTGCCCATAGAGGTAATTATGTATGTCAGTCAGCCTTGTAGATAGTGTTGTAATAGGGTCAAATCCATATGAAGTGGTACAGGGATGGTTGCTTGACCATTTTTAAATATTTTAATTTTTTATATGTGATTGCCCTATATTTGAGAAGTTCAAAACAGTTTTTTAAAGTAATTTATCTTGCACCTTTACTGAATGGCGGCCATTTTTATTCGTCGGCGTGCGCCGATTTTTCAGTCTGGAGACATTAGCGAAAATTTGAATATCTCGGCACTGGGTTAAGTTAAAACATTGCAATTGACATGATTGTTTTAGAAAAGTGTCCTCTACAACATTGTCTATTACACAAAATACCCTAAATTCAAAAATAACCAGTCAAAATGACCTCCAAAGTTTGGTATCCAAATTTGAAAATTTTCATAGTTCTCAGATGGGACCCAATATAAAAATATGATTTTCGCACAGTTTGTACGCCTATATGATAGCAATGTACTGTAAAAATTTCAACATTGATATCTGAGTGTGAACAAAGATATGAATTTTTGAAAATGAAGAAGTAATTCATATGACACTACAACAGTTATTATGACTGTTGCCTATTTAAATGTTTTCTTGTTTCATTGTAATACAATTTAATTTTGACATAGTGTTAACTAAATATATCACACAATATTCATTTAGTTTATTTATTTTTAATAATACAATATTAAACAACGGGAGCTTTCGGTTGTGTTCTATTGTAATAAAAATGCCCATTTACGTTTAGGTTTATTGGCAATAAAGAATTACATTATTGCTGGGTGTGGCATTGTAGAAGTACATTACTGCTGGGTGTGGAATTATTGTAGTCAGTCTGTTCTGAAACCTCTGTTAGAGTGGATGTACATACTTCATCGAGAGTGTAGAATGTGTTATGTGTAATTTGTAATTAATTCTGAGAGATTAACGAGAATGCAATAACATGGATGAACAGTGCTCTGTTGGACAGATAACAAGTGAAATGTGTCACAAAACAGTTTATGGGTCAGTTACAAAAAACTTGAAAAAATGCTATGTAACATCAGAAACAGAAATTTATGAGGATCATTGTGTCATTAAAATTACATCTCTCTCTTTAACGTTGAATGACATAGTAGCATGTGTGTATGATGGACAGTGGTGGCTTGCCGAGGTTGAAACAATAAGTTTGGAAAACAATGATGTTTTTGTGGATTTTTACCACCCTGCTGGCCCAAGAACATCATTAAAGAAATCTAATAGTGACAAAGTTTGGATACCAATGAAAAATGTTTTAAGGAAACTTTCAGTGCTTGAACTTAGCACAGCAACTGGGAGGTCTTATTCTTCATCACCGAAGCTGTCAGAAGAAATAATTGTTCTTAACATTCACTACCAGATTCAGAAATAGTCACATCTCGAAGAATGTTAATTTCTCAATTAATTTATTTTAAATACCGTATGTCAAAATAACATAAATGTTAATTTCAGTGATGTTTCCACTTTTTGTATATAATTCAGTACCTTGCTTCAATAATAATTGATTATATTCTACCAATATCACACATGAATAGGTAACAGCCATAAGATCAGTTGTATAGTAATGTGAATTATTTCCTCATTTTCAGAAATTCATATCTTTGTTCTTACTCAGATATCAGTGTTGAAATTTGTACAGCATGTTGCTATCATATAGGTGTACAAACTGCGCAAAAATCATATTTTTATATTCAGTCCCATCCGAGATAACTAGCCTCAAACTTTACGAAAAATGAAAATTTTCAATTTTCAAAAATTCCTAAAAAATTAAGGAAACATTTATAAGTGTTCTTGCTTTATACGAGGCTAGTAGTGTATGATATCTAACTACAGGAAAAAAATAGACTCTCATAAGTCACTCCTTGCATGTTATTATTGGGCCTAAAAAGTGGATTTTTGAAAATTTGGATACCAAATTTTGGAGGTCATTTTGACTGGTTATTTTTGAATTTAGGGTATTTTGTGTAATAGACAATGTTGTAGAGGACACTTTTCTAAAAACAATCATGTCAATTGCAATGTTTTAACTTAACCCAGTGCCGAGATATTCAAATTTTCGCTAATGTCTCCAGACTGAAAAATCGGCGCACGCCGACGAATAAAAATGGCCGCCATTCAGTAAAGGTGAAAGATAAATTACTTTAAAAAACTGTTTTGAACTTCTCAAATATAGGGCAATCACATATAAAAAAATTAAAATATTTAAAAATGGTCAAGCAACCAACTTAATTTTTATTGTACCACTTCATTTGGGTTGACCCAATAATTCATAAGAAACACTGATGCCAGTAAAACATAACAATTATAATTATTTATTTACTTATTCAATTTAGCTGTATGTGCCTATTATGAAACAATCAATGTAGCTACATATTGTAAGTGAGATTGGGACAGTGGTTAGTCAAGTTATTCCAAAGTATTTATTCATCCACAAACAGCCATAAATCTATATTGTTCTATCTACACAACTGGTTTCAGTATCAAACATGTTTACTCAGCAGCTGGGCAATTTTGACTGTTCACATGAATCGATGGATGGTACGGTATGGCCTGAAGATGGTATTACTGTGATACCAAAATCAGTTGCACAGAAACAACTATATAGATTTACAGTTGTTGGTGGATGAAGAAATACTTGAATTATTATGAAGCATGTTTGTGGGACTTGGTATAGTATATTAAACACAAATGCAACCAAAATCATGTGAACTGGATAAATGATGCTATTCTGTAGCTGGGAGTTTAGCAACTTTAATCTTCTGTATTAGATTACCTCGACATTACAGTTACAAGAGAAGCGGGTAGACATCGTTTTGGTGTATATAGGAAACCTACTTGTGCAGACCTTATCATCAATTCCAAATCTTGGCATCCGAAAAGAGTAAAGATGGCATATTTTCGTTCGATGGCCAACAGATTATTGAAACTGCCATTAAGCGAACATGAGAAGATGAAAGAAATTGCCATCATAAAGCAAGTTGCAGTAAGCAACGGTTACCCAGCTTCAACAATAAATAAGTTGCTGCAAAAAATTAACAAACAACAACGAAAAAATGACAGTACGCTGACAAGTAACGTAGAAGAAAAGAAAATCATCTACATGCCAATGAGCTACAAAGGAAAGGTTTCAGACATCATTGCTAGGCAATTTCGAAACACCAACGTACGAATCGGATTTAAGACCAACGATGTCACTCGTTTTAGACTGAGACACCGTGTGAACAAAAAATCCTCGAAATTCACGGCAGCAGGCGTCTATAAACTCAAGTGTGGAGATTGTACAAAAATCTACGTAGGTCAGACAGGCAGAACATTCGAAACACGTTTTAAAGAGCATTGCTCTCTTCATAATAATAAAACAGCATTCGGAGAGCATTTAGTGACAGAAAAGCACACTGTTGGAACAATTAATACCCATTTACAAGTGCTTCATAGGGAACCAAAAGAACGCCTCCTAACGACACTAGAAGAAATCGAAATTTTCACACACCGGCTTCAAGAACCTGGAAATACACTCAACCAACAAAATGATTTTAATAACAGCGCATTTTTTAAAAACTTTGAAGGTCTCTTGCAACCTTCGTCCTGGACGCAGCACGCGTTGGAGCGGCGGCCCCACTTTCCGGTGGCTGGCGGCGGCAGCGCGTCGGCCCGGACACCGCCCTAGCAGCAGGTCGGCGTGCAGACTGGCTTCCGAACGTACAAGAAAAACTGCGCGCCGCACAACGCCACCAAGTAGCGACAGAGGCAACTAACGCCCATACAATACTGTTTTATATAAGTTTTTTCTATAAAAATTTTATATATTTTTATATTTTAACATTTTAATGTTATTTTAACAAACTGACGTTTAAAAAACTTTAAAGTATGACATATGTAATTTTATACATCTCTGTTTTACACATTCAATGTTTTAAATATCGTATGCATTTTTTAATTATCGTACCACATTTTTAAACTGATATAACATACAGTTTTATAATTTTTATGTCCGGATATATTCAAGAACCTCACTTTTAGAAATTATTTTTATAACAAACAAATGTACGGAATATTAGGGCTGAACCTATCCATTACAATCCCTGCCCCTCCCCCCCCCCCCCCCCCACCTACTCTTTCCCTCCCCACCACCACCTACAACCAAATTAAAAATGCCTACTTTGAACTGTAAAACTCAGTACCAATTAGTACTCAGCCAGACGAGTTGCGGACGCAACTATAAGGTAAAGAAAAATCTATCCATTTATGTATAAATTAACTATTGTCAATTAACCCTTAGTAAATTTATCAAATTGTACATTGCTATTTTACTTTTGTTTTTTAGATCTGAAGATGATCCAAGTGATCGAAACATGTTATGAAACAATTTTATAGCAACTGTTGACGGAAATAAACACATTTAAAATAACGTAGTGCAGTTGCGGACTCTCTATAATCGACCATGTCGACTATAATGAAAATCGTGCCTAGTCAGGCGGTGAGAGACTGTTTTAGTTTACTGAATTTGAATCTAAAATTAATGAAAAATCGTTGCAAAATTAATTTCAACAAGGATTGCTTATATCAGGACATCATTCCGAAATATGCAAGAGTTAAAATTAGAAATAAAAAAGCAACAGCACGTACAATAAAGAGGAAAAGCGAAATCATGTGGGTAAAAGCAGAAATTAGGGAAGCATACAAGAACAAAGATGTATTAAACGACGAGTTATACTCATTGCACCTAAAAATAGCTAAAATATTATCCCCTACGCAGTTTGACAATTTACGCTTATTTATTGACGATAGAGTAGACACTGAGAGGGCAAAAGTAATTGCAAGACACCAAAAGAAGTTATCACATTTGATAGGAGGGAAGAAAGAAGAAAACATTAATGTGCCTAAGATACACGAATTCTCTGATAAACTTGTAAATCTTACAGATATTCCTCTCACAGATGAAGAAATATCTCTTTTGTCAAAAGGTTTGAACTATAATCCAAAACCAACGCTAGGGCAGGAAGATGTAAAGAGAATTATAGCAGAGGTCAAATGCGCAAGTGATATTGCAAAGCTCCCCACACATAAACAGAATACCATAGCAGTCAAGATCACCAACGCGTTAAAATCACAAATTAAGCCGGAAAATAACCTGAATAATGAGAACAAGATCATAGACGATTTAAATAAAAAGTTAAAGAGGCACAAAGCACTAATTACACGGGCAGATAAAGGCAGCACTGTAGTTCTTGTCAGCGACGACGAGTATGTAACTAAAACTGAAAAATTCTTCTCTGATAACGGTATTAAAGAAATAGCTAGAGATCCAACAAAAAAGTTTCATACACAATTAAAACGAAAAATCCAAAATTCTGACTTTCTCTTTTCAGACAGAGAGAAAAAGCAATATACAGTCATGAATCCGCAAACACCAGACGCCCGCGCACAGATAAAGCTGCATAAAAAAGACAAATCCATCAGGCTGATATGTAACACAAAGTCCTAACGCTCCATTAAATGCCACTTTAGCACAAAGGTTAAGAACGTTATACACATTTCATGAACTGCATAGTCTAAAAAATACGTACGAATTTGCGGAGAAAGTGAAAGACACAGTCATCCCATCTGATTCCATATTTGCATCCCTAGATGTAGTGAATTTATATACTAACGTGCCTGTCCGTGAAACAATAGATATAATCAAGCGCAATCTTATAAGACACCAAAAAATGGCTACAGGAGAAATAGTTGACTTTATAGAACTCCTAGAACTAACGCTCTCCTATAACTTTTTCACATTCAACGGCAAGATATATCACCAACCTGAAGGACTTGCCATGGGAAACTCCCTAGCAGGCATTATGGCCGAGATCTTCCTTAATCATTTAGAGAACGAATTTTTCACCACTAACCCTACAATAGCCAACAAAATTCTCTATTATTACCGTTATGTAGATGATGCTATTTTATTAGTTAAAGGAGACCAAAATGATGTTAATGACATTGCGCAAAAAATGAGTGCTATTCATCCAAAAATCAAGTTCACAGTCGAGCACGAAAATAATGGATGCATCAACTACCTCGACATTACAGTTACAAGAGAAGCGGGTAGACATCGTTTTGGTGTATATAGGAAACCTACTTGTGCAGACCTTATCATCAATTCCAAATCTTGGCATCCGAAAAGAGTAAAGATGGCATATTTTCGTTCGATGGCCAACAGATTATTGAAACTGCCATTAAGCGAACATGAGAAGATGAAAGAAATTGCCATCATAAAGCAAGTTGCAGTAAGCAACGGTTACCCAGCTTCAACAATAAATAAGTTGCTGCAAAAAATTAACAAACAACAACGAAAAAATGACAGTACGCTGACAAGTAACGTAGAAGAAAAGAAAATCATCTACATGCCAATGAGCTACAAAGGAAAGGTTTCAGACATCATTGCTAGGCAATTTCGAAACACCAACGTACGAATCGGATTTAAGACCAACGATGTCACTCGTTTTAGACTGAGACACCGTGTGAACAAAAAATCCTCGAAATTCACGGCAGCAGGCGTCTATAAACTCAAGTGTGGAGATTGTACAAAAATCTACGTAGGTCAGACAGGCAGAACATTCAAAACACGTTTTAAAGAGCATTGCTCTCTTCATAATAATAAAACAGCATTCGGAGAGCATTTAGTGACAGAAAAGCACACTGTTGGAACAATTAATACCCATTTACAAGTGCTTCATAGGGAACCAAAAGGACGCCTCCTAACGACACTAGAAGAAATCGAAATTTTCACACACCGGCTTCAAGAACCTGGAAATACACTCGACCAACAAAATGATTTTAATAACAGCGCATTTTTTAAAAACTTTGAAGGCCTCTTGCAACCTTCGTCCTGGACGCAGCACGCGTTGGAGCGGCGGCCCCACTTTCCGGTGGCTGGCGGCGGCAGCGCGTCGGCCCGGACACCGCCCTAGCAGCAGGTCGGCGTGCAGACTGGCTTCCGAACGTACAAGAAAAACTGCGCGCCGCACAACGCCACCAAGTAGCGACAGAGGCAACTAACGCCCATACAATACTGTTTTATATAAGTTTTTTCTATAAAAATTTTATATATTTTTATATTTTAACATTTTAATGTTATTTTTACAAACTGACGTTTAAAAAACTTTAAAGTATGACATATGTAATTTTATACATCTCTGTTTTACACATTCAATGTTTTAAATATCGTATGCATTTTTTAATTATCGTACCACATTTTTAAACTGATATAACATACAGTTTTATAATTTTTATGTCCGGATATATTCAAGAACCTCACTTTTAGAAATTATTTTTATAACAAACAAATGTACGGAATATTAGGGCTGAACCTATCCATTACAATCCCTGCCCCTCCCCCCCCCCACCTACTCTTTCCCTCCCCACCACCACCTGCAACCAAATTAAAAATGCCTACTTTGAACTGTAAAACTCAGTACCAATTAGTACTCAGCCAGACGAGTTGCGGACGCAACTATAAGGTAAAGAAAAATCTATGCATTTATGTATAAATTAACTATTGTCAATTAACCCTTAGTAAATTTATCAAATTGTACATTGCTATTTTACTTTTGTTTTTTAGATCTGAAGATGATCCAAGTGATCGAAACATGTTATGAAACAATTTTATAGCAACTGTTGACGGAAATAAACACATTTAAAAGAAATAACACAGTCGGAAAAATAAAATATAAAAAATAGACGAAGATTACTCACCAGGCGAAGGAGCACAGGTGTGACAGCATCACAAATAAATAAATGAATACACACACACACACAATCGCAAGCTTTCGCAACCCAGTTGCGTCTTCAGGCAGTAGGGAAGGAGGGGAAAGGAAATGATGAGGGTTTTAAGGAAGGGGGTAAGGAGCCATTCCAATCCCGGGAGAGGAAAGACTTACCTTGGGGGAAAGCACACATGCCCACACATTCACACAGACACAAGTACACCTAGGCAGACATACTGTAGAAAGCAAAGAAGTTAAGTTATAGAAGTTAAGAAGTTAGACAGAGATACCACTTGAGGCAGAGGCTCTGTCCAGAGAACTGATGCAAAGATGCCTCATCATTCCCTTTCCCCCTCCTTCCCTACTGCCTGAAGACGCAACTGGGTTGCGAAAGCTTGCGATTGTGTGTGTGTGTGTATTCATTTATTTATTTGTGATGCTGTCACACCTGTGCTCCTTCGCCTGGTGAGTAATCTTCGTCTATTTTTTATATTTTATTTTTCCTGCTAGGAATTTTTCGTCTTAATAATCGTTTCAAATAACACAGTCGGGATCACATGCAACTTTCTTCTGGAAGTGCCCGTGATCATATGGTTGAATATGGGTGCATTGAACTGATTATGGATGAGTGCTTGAAGGTTGATGATGGGTGTTGCAGTTGTGGGGTTCAATATCAATGTTGTGTAAACATGATATGAAAACATTTAGTGAATTTTTTCTATTAGGGAAAGTAGTACACCTTCAAAGGTTGAACAAGGCATGTCATGCTTGGTGGTATTGTTGTTATCTTTGTGTTTATCTGGAATTGCGAACAGATCCTGTTGATGGAGTGAAAATGAATCCAGAACCAGACTAAGTTTTGGAGTTCTCATATACTAAACAACATGAGTAAGCATGGCCAGAAGAAAGCTACATTTCCATTTGCATGTGATGCTTCTCATACTCATGACACTTATTACAAGTATGAAAGAGTCAAGTTATTCAACACCAAACTGCAGAACTGAATCATTTATTCAGTGCACATATTGTTGTTTGCATTTGTGTTTAACAAATTTTTGTACCATGACCCATAAACATGCTTCATGATAGGTACATACAACTAAATGGAATAAGTAAATGAATAAGTAAATAAATAATTATTATTAGTAACATGTTATACTGGCACTCTTGTTTCCCTCCTATTCATTATTACACCACTATCTGGCTAACTAACATGTATAATTACCTCTATGAACAGGTAAAATTAGTATATTAATTACTGATTACACCTTAAGTTTCCACAGTACTATTATTTCAATATCAGTGAGATACTTCGTGAATGTACCTTGTAAGTGTTTTGCCACTATAAAGCAGGCTTTGGTTTACCTTTCCTTTCCTATATAACATTTCATTCTTTCCAGTTTAAGTTGGTCATAAGTGTAATTCTCAAGTATTTACTTGAATTTACAGCCTTTTGAATTTATTTATCTTGTAAACAAAGTTTAATGGATTCCTTTTAGTATTCATGTGCATGAGCTGACACTTTTCATTATATAGGGACAATTTCCAATTCTTGGACCATACAGATATCTCATTTAAATTCAGTGATTTTCCTAGACGATAAATGTCAGCATCACCTGCAAACATAGTTGGAATAAATGATGTCAATGATAAGTGTATGCATTATAACCATCCCCCCCCCCACCCGCCCCCAACTATGATGCTGTAATCATAGTATGTCCATCAAATTACAATAGAATTACACTAAAAGATACTTGCTTCATTCTGAATGTTTATGTTTATAACCAAATATTTCTAACTTTTAGAAATTAGACATCATCAGTGGACTACAAAATAATTGAATTATTTAATTGTGTGTTTTGAGACATGTCATGTTTGTTAACAACAAATTTAATTATCTTAATTTAAATTTGCTACCAAAAAACATTAATGCTTCAAATGAAATATACAGTCAATAAATTATCTTTTATTTTTTACACTACTGGTGATAATTAAACAAATGAATTCAGTTAATTTGATTAAAATCAAAACAAACATACAGCTGTAAAATATGGATAATAACTGTTTGTATCTACATGATAAATGTAATTTAAGTACAAATTGAAGAAGACTGGAAGAATCATCTCTTTTCCTTTCAACATGTCAGCCTGAGTTACTACTACAATGTAGCAGTACATTGAGGTTTTTGCATGATTGTAATATGTGGGAAAAATTGTAGCCCAAAAGAAAAAGTCACTACAGTGAAACCCCTATTTTACATTTTTGTGTGGTCCATACTTAAAAAAAAAAAATTGAATAAAACAAAGATTTAGGAAAAAACATTAAAATCCCCAAAATATGAGCAAAATCAAATGTAATTGGTATATGTACACGATAAAAGATTATAATCCTCTCCAATTGTCCTACATTGTATAATATCTGTGTAAGTGAATTAAATTAAATGGACACTAGTTGAGTCTAGAATAGTGTCATTGGCACACTTACGTATGTGGCTTAGGAATGCTGTCAGTGCTCACTGTGAGTACAGACTGAGACAATAAGAGATGGATTCCGCAATATGAAGAGAAGTGCAATGATATATGAGAATTTGATTGCGCACAAGAAAACCAATCTAAATGTCAATATGCTATACACATTCTTCCTTCTAGCGATAATTCTTAATTTTTTGTTTAAATTCTTGTTGACGTCTGAAACAAGATTTTTCACTTGGACAACTCACATAAGCACTTAACGATGATATGTATAACAATGAACTTTCAAGAATAATAATCCATCATTTCTCAACTGTGTGGGTCAAAGTAGGTTTTTATTGAATTTGGCCATTTAAAGATAATATGACAAAAAACACAATTCGTTATTGTTATTATTGCATTGAGTGAGTGGCGGCGGCTTTAGTTTTCTGCCGATCCTAGTAAGATATATTGTTATTAGCTAATATTAAATTTATAACTTTTAATATTCTCATTTCGTGATACGACTTTCTCATTGCCAAATTATTGCCAGGTCCTCATTGCTGGTGTACTGAAATAAAGCAAATGATGCAATGTAATCAAACGTCATGTTTAGAAACTTTACTACTGTACTCCTTTGTCCCCTTTCGTGAGTTATTCTTGTGTAGTGTGCATACGTTGAAACACGAGAACAATGTGTCCTAACTTTCTGTTCTACCGCTGGATGGCAACTTGACAGTTGGGCTACACCTAGGCTCTCTAATGAATACTGTTCACTTTGGATCTTTGTGTACCCCTAAACTCTGGTACAAAAGGTGGTGCGAATAGTCTTTAACATTGGGCTTATGGGTTTTTCACAGGGGCTATGATTTTACAGCATAAAATCGTGAAAAACGTAAAATAGAAGAATGTACAATCAAAGTTCCACTGTCTGCTGTAACGAAGTACATTTTCTGTGTGTGACACACACATCTGTAAATTGATCTTCATTAAAAAAGTACATGAATGCAGTGTAAATAGATAGAAGTGCCACAATTCCTTCTGTAGAATTAAATTTGTGTCACAAAGGATTAGATAAGAGTTACATATGCTGAATGTAGAATGTAGGTTAGAAGTCTGGAAGAGTCTTGCTCAAAACCACCATAGAGGACGTTGAAGACCCAATATCTAAAGTAGTGTGGGGAAAGAAAGGATCTATTAAAAGGGTGAATATAGACGCGAAACTCCAATTCATGGAGTTGTCAAAGAATAAGGTGCCTCCAAATAGTATTGTAGGCCTGCTTGATGTCTAATAATTTACCCAAAATGTGATACAAGTGCGGGAACGCCTATGTTTAGCCGTTTGAGGAAGGCCAGGTTATCAAAGGTGGAACGATATTTCCTGAACCCAAATCAAAGGTGACTAAGGAGCTGCCTGGATTCTGAGATCTAGACAAGGCTGCATTAGACTATCTTCTCTATGCTGCTAGTGATGCCAATACTATGATAACTATTTGGGCTCATAAAGTCCTCCACTAGTTTTAAAATAGGAACAAAAATTGCTTCACACCATGAGTTGGAAAAATGACCTGATACCCAAATGAAAATAGAACGTGAGATGAGGGTTCCTCCATTTCATTCAGTAAGGTGTCATAAGATACTTTAATGTAGTCTTATGTCCAGGATAAGTATCACGAGCTGAGACAAAGCAGAATCAAAGTCCCACACGGAAAAAGGGCAGTTGTATTCTTCTGCAGTTATGGAGCTGACATTCAAACTGTCTTTCTCAGCAGCCACTCTGTGACGCTGGAACACAGAATCTTGTCTGGCAGTGGAAGTTACAGTGGCAAAATACTCCACCACAATCTGTGCAATGTCTCATGGGTCAATCTGGAGAGTGCCTTTCCCAATTACAGCAGCTACTGGGCACCATCTTACTTTCTCGTATAACTTTGTGATATTTTGCCTTCACTAACCAAAAGGCTGCAAGAGTCTCTGCAGTGGACCCTTACTTTAATTTACACAGAGCCACTCATCTCGCCTGCATTGCAGAGTGGCATTCTTCAGTCCACCAGATGACAGGCTGCCTTTGCGAATGACCCACAGACTGTGGAATTGATGCTTCACCAACATGCTGGATCAATTGTGTAATATGACCCACCCATTCCTGAACATTATCATATAGTTCAAGTTCAACATGTTGGCTGAACGAAGTCTTCTACCTGACAAAGCACCCATCGAGAAAGCGTTCTGGCTGATACCACTTGGTCTGGCAGATCAATCCACAGGGGAAAGTAATCACTTCCATGTAGGCCATTGACCACTTTCCACTAAACAGAGCAGGCCAGAGCTAGAGAAGAGAGCAAGCAATCAATAGCTGAGAATGATCCTGTCACAGCACAGAACTGTGTACTCCGGCTCTTATTCCGCAAATGCGCAATGGATGATAAAAAATGTTTCAATTGGTCTAGGCCTGGGGAGGTAGTTGCAGAGCTACAAAGTACAATCTCTGTGTTAAAATCACCACACAGGATAAATGGGTGGAGGAGTTGAGTAAGATGATCATGGATAGCATCCTCATCAAATGCATCATGCAAGGGTACATAAAGCAAGCAAGCATGTTGACAGGTGCACAGACACCACATCTGCTTGGAGATGTATGGTGAGTGGTACAGGTGAAGAGTGATAAATGGCATTGATCAGAATAAATGCTCCACCTTTAGCTCTAAAGTCAGTGAGGACATCCTTTCTGTGAAGAAACTATCTACATAAGTCAGGGATGTCTGATTCTTTGAAGTTAGTCTCTTTGAGGCAGATACATATAGGTCTATCCAGAGTCAACAATCTTAGTTGTTCCAGATGGTTCCTAAAGCCCTGCAAGTTTTACACACTATTTGAGCCATCTATAATGGAGGTTGTACTTTACTCTCTCTTTCCACCTGAGACTGAACTTGGTGGAGATTGTCTTGCAGCATGATGTTTGCCCCTGAGAGACATCCAGCTCCATGAGCTCTGGAGTCATGCAATCTGATAATTTATTTCCTGTTTTGACCTGCACCCACCTTTTCTGCTTTGTACTCTTTACAGTAGCAACTGTGACAGTAGTAGAAAGGGCATTGCTGGTCTTTTGAACAGCCTTTGTGTTTGAAGGTGCCAGGACCTAACCAGCGGCCTTTGCTGGGGAGGGTGACAAAAGCTCTGCAGTAGTGACAACAGTAGAGTTTTCTGATGCGCATGGTGGAGCTTCGGGCTCTGCAGCCTTATTAGTACACTCACAGGTAGAGATGTTCAGCTCTGCAGCCTTATTAGTACACTCACAGGTAGAGATGTTCAGCACAGACATTAGCAACCCCCATTTATGTGTAGGTATCAACCTAGGAAACGGGCCTTTGAATAGTGAATGAGGTGACAAAGGTGTGAGGCTGCATGGCCTTAAAGATCATTTTGGCCTCACCACAGGAAATGCATTTTGTTGTTTTAATTTCCTGCAAGTACATGCTGCACTCCATACTCCAAACTGGGTGGTTCTCAGAGCATTTGACACATTTTGGAGGTCGTGAACAGGCTACTCTGTCATGAGCTGCCTTACCATCATTTTCCACAAGTAGCATCTCCATTGCAACTGAGGATGGTATGCCCAAAGTGCTTGTACGTAAAGCAGCACATTGGGTTCAAGACATAGGGCTGTACTTTTAACCGTAGGAAGCCTGCCTTGATGTACTAGGGAGTTTCAGGCTATTGAATGTGAGGATAAATAAGTCAAATTCTATTAACACCCCATCCACCCTTTTCATTATATTCTGGACATCGACAATGGCTTCTGGAGCCCACACTGTAATTTCTATCAGATCCCTACAAGTTACTGTGCCTTTACTGTAGTTGAGCGTGCCAAGAAACACTGTGTCAATAAGATATTCCCCAATGCATGTGGCTTTTTGTTATCTTCAATGCTTGTTGGGAAGTATAAGTTTTGACAAACAGTGATCCATTTCTCAAGTGCTTTTCAGATTTCAATTCGCCAGCAACACTCTCCAAGCCCTTCCGAATATAAAAAGGCAATAATTGTACAAAGGTACCCTCTTCCCATCTGATAATTATAAACACATTCTATATTCTCTAACAATACTGAACACAACTGGCTAACCGAGCCCTATAGGTACATCCATCCTACTAGGAGGTGTAAACAAAATCTTCAAACTGAGCTGGTCCCATGAGCAGCTAGCAAAATAAATATCTGCTTAGAGCTCCTCATGCCTAGGTAAGCCTTAAACAACTGAGGTTTGGCATATATTTCCCTTCCTCGGGACCCAAGTGGTCAAGGCAAGATCCTCATTCCCTGAGACACACAACATTCCACCACTGGGCCACACAGTGGTCACTGAACCATGCCCATCCCAGGTTTTCCATGCCCATACTCCGCACGTTTTGCAATTGAGACACTAACTGATGTTGGTATTATGATTACCTGTACTTCGATCATTTGTTGCAGAAAAAAAATCATAATAGTGACATGTATCACAAACAGTGAAAGCAGAAACACTGTTAAAGTAATATAGCAATATAAAGACTACAATCAGTATCACCTGATCCAGTTACAGAGAGCAACACTGTGGTGCAGTTATTTAAAATCAGTCGTCCAGCAGATGTATCCTCAGAAACATCCTTTCCAAGGTTCAAAACGGCAAATAATTCTCCAGACCGTGCATACTTTGCTGTACTTGCTGACGTACCACTAGGAGCAAGCAAATAACAACTTGCCAAGTGAAGCTTTGCTGTCAAATTGTATAATGCCACCTGTACAACAAGGGGGGGAAATCATAAATTCTTAAATAATACAATAATGTTAATGTGGAAAAGATTAATTTCATTTACAAATGAAAATGTAACAACATGCGATCACCTTAGTTTAATAACATCAAGTTATTAAATGGACTAATGATAACAAAAAATAAATAGCAGAACACAAAAGCAAAATAATGATATGCAACAACAAAGAGTGGACATGCCCTAAAACTACAAAAGGCATTTCAACAATTTTTTGCTCTCACATTTTCTTCAGAACCATATTGACTGTCACTTACTCTCCATTCTTTCAATCAAGATGTGTTATACATTTATTTTCTCCCCAGTATGATCAATGATGCAATTTTCTCATAAAGTCTTTGGCATTCTTTCAATAAACCAAATTTCAAACGCTCATTCTTTTGACTTGCTTTATCATCCAAGTTTCACTCCTGTACAAGGCTACACTCCAAAAAATATCTCAGAATAAACACGTCAATTTACTCTCTATGTTAATAAAGTCTTCTATTTCAGAAATGGTTTCTTCTTGTTGTCAGTCAGTATTTTGTATCATCTACATCTACATAACTCCTCTGAAATTCAAGTGTGGCGAATGGTTTATCAAACCCTTTAACGCTATGTCTCTAACTGTCCCACTTACATATAGCATGCAAGAACAACAAACAAATCTTTCTTTTTGAGCTCAGAAATCTCACATTTTATTATAATCTCTCCCTTCATAGTTGGGTGTCAACAAAATACAAGGGTGATTTGAAAATTTCTTGGAATCACCAAGAGGGCAGCACTAGTGCAACAAGTTGTTCATGTGATATCCATTGGACTGTTGCCTGTAAACACGTGCCAAGTCAGTACTCTTGGAAGATAGCTGTGGTGGTAATATGGGTCTGTTGTTACAGTTTAGTGATTTGCAAAGATGGAAAAAATTGAGACTTGAGCAGTTATTAAGTAGTTAATAAAGAAAGGTATGAAAGCAAAGGACATTCATGTCGATTTCCAAAATACACTGAGCGACTCTGTTCCTTCATATTCAACTGCCGCCATGGACAAATGAACTTAAATTTGATTGGGAGAGCTTAGATGATGATCCACACAGTGGTCAGTCAAGATGTGTCTCCTACCACAGAAATCGTTGCAAAAGTGTACAATGTGGTCATGGAGGATGGCCGATTGAAAGTGCGTGAAATTGCTCACATTTGCCAGATGTCACCTGCAAGATTATATCACATTTTAAATGAAGAATTAGAAATGAGAAAATTATCTGCAAGATGGGTGCTGCGACACTCTGATGCTGGATCTAAAACACATGAGACTGGACATATCGGAACAATGTTTGGCACATTATAGGAGAAATGAACAAGACTTTGTGTGCTGATTTGTGAGCAGAGATGAAATTTGCAGTGCGGGAGTAAGCAATGCCCCAAGAGGGCTCACCAACCCATTGATGGCAATTAGCAAGATTGTTAAACATAACGCTGAACCCTGTTGAACACCATTCTTCTGAATCCATGGGAGACCGAATGACTAGCCGACTAACACAGAACAGATGGTGGGATAAAAACTCATGACTTAAAATTGATAGGAATATAAAATATGGGGAAATTTAAAATATGACAATGACAAGCAGTATCTTATGCGTCATGTAGATCAAAGCAGACTGCAACAAGATACTGATGTTTAGAAAATGACTGTCTGATTGCCAATTCCAGTTTAATTGAATGGTCTATTGTAGATCGTTCCTCCTGGAACCGACACTGAAAAGGTGTCAAAAACCTCTTGATTCAAGAACACAGCTAAATCTGCAGGTAAACACCCTTTTGAGTAATTTACAGGGTAGATTTGTCAGGCTAATCAACTAGTAAATGTCAAGGGATAATAGACCCTTGTCATGCTTTAAGGAGAGGAACCACAACACGGTCCCTCCACTGAGTGTGGAAAAATCCTCTGATCCAAATACAGTTGAATATTTAAATACCCGGAGAAGATAGTGTTGATGTGAAGGATTAAGATGTTGGAGCAATTGGTTATGAATGGAATCGGTGTGAGGTGCTGAATCACAGGAAGAGGAAAGGGGCAGTAGTTCCCATCCAGTAAAGGTTCATTGTAAACTTCCTCCTGGTGAGAGGTAAAACATAATTTGGAGATTTGGGCCTGTTGTTTCTGGAGAAGAAAAGTCACCGGCCAGCAGGCTGTCACTGATGCCTTCACAAAGTGAGTTGCAAGATGCTCTGTGAGAACAGACAGGTCTGTACAAACACAACCCAGTAGCAGAAGGCCAGGGATTGAAAGACACTGCTGGCAACCTTGGATGAAGTGAAGCATAGCCCACACTCGTGTCAAGGAAACAGAAGAGCCCAAGGAAGAGACAAAATACTTCCAGCAAACGCACTTCCTCTTTTTGATTGTGTAAATGTGTTTAAAGTTAATAAGGCCAGCGAGGGACGGATAGCACTTAAGATGTTGCAAGGCTCGACAGTGCTAATGAATGGCTGCAGCACTACATCTACATACATTCTCCGCAATTCACCGTAAGGTGCATGGCGGAGGGTACACTGTACCACTACTAGGCATTTCCTTTCCTATTCCACTCCCAAATTGAACGAGGAAAAAAAGAATGCCTATATGCCTCTGTACGAGTCCTAATTTCGCTTATCTTGTCTTTGTGATCTTTACGTGAAATGTAAGTAGGCAGCAGCAAGATCGCACTACACTCAGCTTCAAATTCCAGCCCTCTAAATTTACTTAACAGAAATTCACGAAAAGAACGTCGTCTTTCTTCCAGCGATCCCCAATTGAGTTGCCGGAGCATTTCCGTGACACTCGCGCATTGGTCGAAGCTACCGGTAACAAATCTAGCTGCTCATCTCTGAAACGCCTCTATGTCTTTCTTTAAACTGATCTGCTGCAGGTCCCAAACACTTGACGTGGTCGTACAAGCGTTTTATATGCGGTCTCCTTTATAGGTGAAGTACATCTTCCCAAAATTCTCCCAATAAACCGAAGTCGGCTGTCCACCTTACTCACAACTGTCCTTACATGCTCGTTCCATTTCATATCGCTCTGCAATGTTACGCCTAGATATTTGAACGACGCGACAGCATCAAGAAGCTCACTACTAATGCTGTATTCAAACATTATGGGATTGTTTTTCTACTCATGCACATCACCTTACATTTTTCTACATTGAGAGCTAGCTGCCAATCTTCGCACCAACTAGAAATATTGTCCAAGTCATCCTGTATGCTATTACAGTCAGTTACAGACGACACCCTCCCATACACCACAGCATCATCAGCAAACAGCCGCAAATTACAACTTACTCTGTCCATCAGATCATTTATATAGATAGAAAATAATAGCGGTCCTATCACGCTCCCCTGGGGCACACCTGACGATACACTCGTCTCTGATGAACACTCGCTGTCGAGAACAACGTACAGCGATCTATTACTTTGAAGTCTTCCAGCCAGTCACAAATCTGTGAACCTATTCCATAAGCTCGTATCTTCGTTAGCAGTCTGCAGTGTGGCACCGCGTCGAACGCCTATTTGCAGTCGAGAAAAAACACAATCAGCCTGTTGTCTTTCGTCCATGGCTCGCAAGATGTCATGTGAGAAAAGGGCAAGCTGAGTTTCACATGAACAATGTTTCCTAAACCCATGCTGATTCATGGAAAGAAGCTTTTCTGTTTCAAGGAAATTTAATATATTCAAACTGAGAATATGCTCCAAAATTCTACATGAAACTAATGTCAACGATATTGGCCTGAAATTGTATGGGTCAGTTCTCTTTCCTTTCTTATATACGGGAGTCACATGCGCTTTTTTCCAATCACTAGGAACTTTGCGCTGAATTAAAGATTCACTATAAATGCAAGCTACGTAGGGGGCCAATGCTGCAGAGTAGTCTTTGTAAAACCGAACTGGTATTCCATCCGGACCAGCAGACTTTTTCGTATTTAGCTCTCTCAGCTGCTTCTCTACACCGGAAATACCTATTGCTATGTCCCCCATTTCGGAATTAGTACGTTGATCAAATGATGGTACATTTGTGCGGTCCTCCTGCGTGAAAGATTTCTTAAAGGTTAAATTTAGAACTTCAGCTTTCCATTTGCTTTCTTTTATTAGTGCCCCGGAATGATCAACGAGTGACTGGACAGTGGGCTTTGACCCGCTTATCGATTTTACATAGGACCAGAATTTTTTCGGGGTCTCGGAAAGATCTTTTGCTAAGGCTGTGATAATTATTGTAAACTAGTTGTTTAGTATTAGTTAACTGGTGGGTAGATCGTAGGTGGGACATCCAGTGATCACCAGTATTACCATAGAAGGTGCAAGGCTAATCGGAGGCTGGCTGGAGGAAACAAGAGGTGCAATGGAATATCGTAGGCCAGAGGGAGCTTTCAACAGGAGCACTCCACCCGGACATTTCTAGTACTATCACTGAGGAAAAACAAATAGGGTGGTTGTTTTGAATGTGCAGGAAAGTGTAATTTTCATAATTTTGTCTTCCAAATAGCAGGTATTGTGATGTTAACTTTCACAAAGTTTTCTTGTGATTACTCTTTATCTGAGTAACAGTTTCATTTTTAATCATAAAATAATTCATTTCTATATATGTGTGGTTGGTCTTTGAGAGGGGGGGGGGCTATGTGTAAGTTCTGTGGATGACTGTATGCCACAGTTGGAAGAACATCTAATCTTCACAACCATTTCAAAAGATTTACTGAAGATTCCTACAATAATGAAGGGCAAAACAATATGAAAGTAGTAAAGCATGGAAAGTGTAAAAACAAAAAAATAAAATAAAAGATACCTTGACACATTTCATTATTTCCACAATGCAACTATTTGTAATTGTGGAAGACATGCAGAGATAGATGCAACGCTTTCCTTCAAAATTTTACGATAAAACTAGCACAAGAAAAGTGACAAGAAACAATGATAAATCAGAACAGTAACATCACTCCATTCTTTGCCTTATTTACAGTTTTTTTATATGATTGCTGTGGACAGACTATTCAGCAATGCAACAGGTCTAAACTAGCTTGTGATACTTTCAGTTTTAATGTTGTGAAGTTATGTATAGATGATTGCCTCTAGTTACATGGTCATCACATTACTCTGTATTCACTCTCTTCAAATTGATTTAACAAAATAAGTAACAAATTTATATGAAAACAGGAGGACACTGTGTATAGATTAATAGATTTGAGTGTGTTTGAAAGATAAAAGGTATATGCCATGTTGAATAAAACACTACAAATATATTACCTCAAATAATAATACTGATAGTAATAAAAACTTTTGTAGTAGAACTGTGAAAGGCAAAGAAAATTTAACAATTATGGAGAATTAGAAAATATAACAATTACAGAGAATTAAAATATTTGCAGTCATAGGGAATCACTGGACTTGCTGCTCTGCAACTGAAAAATCTACTGACTGTGCTATGCTCTAATTATTTGTACTTCATCAATCTTATAAGGACATCATGAAACATTTATCAACATTTGTACCATTACAAAACTTTTATTAGAACGAGCTTGTATTAGAAAACTTAGATTGTGGCTTATGTTCATAGAATTAATGCCCAGAAATGGCATGGGACAGTGACACTAGTGGCTTGAGTAATCACATCAGACATACCATGGGATAATATCATCAGTGCAGCCTGATGGGGACGGTATGAAAACAACCTGGGATGTATACAGAGGCCTAACAGCATGACAGAAAATGCAACTGGGTAGCTTGTTCATTGTTAATAGAGAGATGAGTGAAAGAATCAACTGGGAGTGGTCACTTTATCAGAGATCATGTAGTGACCAGTGAAATCAAGTGAAGAGAGGAGGAGAAGTGGGTGAAAAATCTGGAGGAGACAGTGTCACGAGAGGTACTAAAATGGGTTGCGGAACTGTCATTGAGAAAGCATAGGTGTGGTCTGCAAGGAACTGGTCAATGACACAGCCCCGGCGAGATGTATGAGCACTGCCCCAGAAAGGATAATGGCCACTGAGGTTCCCATGAATGAGGAAGGAAAGATTGGGGGGGGGGGGGGGGGGGGGACTGAAAGAGGGTAGTTGGGGCAGCAGACGTAGGTGGCCTGTCAGGAACAAGGTAGAGATTACTCACTGTTAATTGAGTGTCCAAGTAAAGCTGGACAACAACTACTTCCAATATAGTACAGAGAGGAATCTATGTACTACCAACATCCATACTGACTAGTGCCAAATCCACCACATGCCTATAAGGGACCACAATCTGTTTCCAACAGCACAAAACCCACAGAGGGTCAGTGAATATGCATCAATAAAATGTGATTCCTGCAGAATACAAGCTGCGAAGTATAAGGAAATAAGCTGTTTAACGCCAGGAAGTGACAGTAATAGCCATTACAATTCCATTGGTTGAGAACAGCACAAGGATCAAGAGGAGAGGCGAATGGGGTTGAAAACCATCATGCCACTGGGTCAGAATTTGTTACTGACTAGGAAGGGACAACATCCATAAACAGCAGAACACACACACTAGCTCAAGTTGGATAAACTGGTTGTGAGGGGAAAGTTGGCACCTCTGGCAGAACTGGAGGGGGTCTTGTCCTGTGACTTTCTCTCTACAGGAATGGGAAGGGCAGGCCCCAGAGACAGTACTGGCTTCAGTGA
Organism: Locusta migratoria; assembly: GCA_026315105.1. Lineage (NCBI taxonomy): Eukaryota > Metazoa > Arthropoda > Insecta > Orthoptera > Acrididae > Locusta > Locusta migratoria. The sequence goes on from CM048746.1 coordinate 566,244,743, forward strand.
GGTCTGGCACTGACAAAAAATGGGAGATTTCGGTACTCACAGACCAAGTGTTGCAGTCTTGAAGTAGAAGACCTCTGATCTGTGAAACAACAGGAAAAGGGGGGGGGGGGGGGGCTAAGAGTGGCTACCTTCACTGCCAAGTGCCAGAGAAGAGGAGCACTTCTCAGGTTGGGAGGAGGAGAGAGGCGCAGAGGGAGGGGAAAGGTGGCTGCAGAGAGGGTGAGGGAAGAGGGAGGTGGGAGTGGGATGAGAAGGAAGAGGGAGAATATAGGATGTAATGAAGGAAAAAGTGTATGTACAAGATGTAGATGATCAAATTTTCAACAGGCCTCAGGGTAGGTTGAGCGATCAAGATGCTTATACTCTTGCATTCTCTTCTCTTTCTTGTACACCAGACAACCCGATGAGTGGGGAAAAAAGATGTTGTTGACAACTTGCGTACATAGGGGATGGAACACACAGGCTCCCCTCACAGCGTGGGCGACTGCATTCACCACATAAAGGGACTGCTCTACACCAAGACGACTTGTGCCTAAATTGCATACATCAAAAACATCTCATGAAAGATGGGAAGCTTCACATAGTATCGGTAAATCATTATCTTTACTTTCTCTGGAAGAGTATCACCCTCGAAGGCCACGATAAAGACACCGGCATTGATACAGTTATCCTTAGGGCCTCTCTGAATGTGACAAACAAATTGGACAAGTAACAATTCCAGACTGGCCCTGTGTTTCTCATCAGTTTGAAGGAGGAGGACTGGTGAGGGATTATGTAAAATGGAATGTTGCCAAGATCGTCATAAGTACACAGACATGGATATTGGGCAGCAGAAATAGTTGTGATGAGCAGAAATCCAAACCACACCTTACTCAATAAGTTGACTTCACAAAAATTGTCCTCTGTATTTTCGATGAAAAACAGTGGCCAGAGAGGGGAAGGTCCCTTTGTCAGATGTAGCTGCATTAAATGAGCTATTCCTGCCTTCAGAGATAGCAGTAGAAGGGCCTTTTTTTAGCTTCACACATTTCATGTGCAAAATGTCTGCTCTGATACAACCCACACCAATTAGGGGCTCTCCCCATTGGTGCCATCCAGCCACAGCAAAGGCCAGCTGACATGATGGTCATTAACGGGAATCCTGATATCCCAGGAGGATGGGCACCTGGGCATCTACTCTTGGCCTGCATGAGGTAACAGCTCAGGAACCAGAAGGGTATATAACAGCCCTCCACAAGGACTGGCTATATGTGCTGGGGATCTACCTGGGGTAGAGGGCTATTGTGAGGAGGGAAAGGAATGGATAGGGGTCCACTCCGAAGGTCTAGGTAAGGAGTTCTTCCCCAAATGGCTAACACTAAAATTAATAATGGGGGTCAAACCCTAAGAGTGACCAAACTGGGCTACAAAAAACCAGGGAAATAGCTGGGCCATCTTAAAGGGAAACACCTTATATAGGGGACCATAAGGAGGGAGGAGTTAGGACAGAATGGAGGGGGACTGGGAAAGATAATGCAGCTTGGGGAAAGTGGAAGACTATAATGACTGGTGACCCTGTGCATGCCTCACACATACCGACAAAAGAGCTGGGAGGGGGGGGGGGGGGTGTTCTTACACACAGACATAATGAGGCTTGTACATGATATGGGAGTATGGAGAGCTGCATCAAATCAGTTTTGCACTGAAGACCACAACAACACACAATAAATCTGGATATTTCACCATTATTTTAACCTTTTCCAATAACTAAAATGTATCGGAATCTCATAGTACTTAGATAAATACTTGCATTTCACAACAAGAATAAATTCTCTAAACATGTCATGCAAAGCATGAAAAACTACCAGCTGCGTAAACAAATCCAAGCTGACAATCAGTGCATTGAAATGCAAAATATACATTTGAATACGTGTAAAGTGTCAAGAAACTTGTCTGCGTAACATTTATAAACACAATACTTCAAGGCAAAAGCCATCCATTGTCGATTTATGCCAATTACATCAGTTTTTCTTCACGAACATGGTTTCAAAAAGTGAAAAACGCGGGAAAAGTGAAGATATGTTAACGCAAAAATGGAGGCAAATTAACATTGTGGGGAAAAAAAGAAAATTTGACAAGACTGACAAAAAATTTTAAAGAATGGTGTAAATGTTGGGAAGACAAAATCCAGAAACATAAAAATGTGGATTTACTGTATTTAGAAAATAATTTAAATTTCATAATTTTTTATAATAGAATTTTGTCAGATATTAGGATGGTTAGTTTTAGAACTGCCAAGTCCAAAGAAATTGTATTGTAACTGTAGTATATTAAATATGTTTTTGTAATCACAATGTATTACAATATACAGACATTTGAAAAAAGAAACTTTTTGTAATCACAGGAAGAGGGAAGGCACCTTACATCACTCATAGAACAGCAAGATCATAGAGACTTGCTTCTGAATTTGGTCCTGTGGAACACGATAAATATAAATAAATAAACAAGATGTATGTGCAGAGACTCATCATTGCTATGTATGACATATTCTTTCTGTAAATACTACATTTCATAATATTCACTTAAAATGTTTTATGCAATAGTAAAGATTCTAGAAGGAGATTTTAATGTTAACTCGTGATGAATATTTAAAAGATGACCATAATTATATTGCAAATGTTGAAGGTATTGCAGGAACAATGTTCAGAAATGTTTCAGTTAATGTGGGAATGTGTGTGTTTCATATTTTTGTCTAAATTTATTTATCCAGTAATTGTTTGTGAAAAGTAAAGATATTGTGTTTGGTCATAGAATAAAAGGTGGAAATACATGTTTTAGAGCTGTAAGCTGATAGGATTAGGTAGTTTTCAGCTAATCAGAAGTAGTATTTATTTGTGCTTATATTCTGGTTAGTGAAAGGGCTGTTGCTACTTTAGAAAGGATTAGAAGTTCAGCCACCATCATGATACATTACAAAAATGAGAGCTCTGGAAAGTATTGGTAATGCATAAATTTGAAGATCGCAGAGTGCTGATAAATGTTAACTGGCGAGTATGAAGTCTGAAAAATGTAAAACAATGTATTCTTTATGTGAACTGTTGTTATGAATGTGGTTTGTAATTAGTTAGCAAGATCATAACATTCAAGTTGCTCAAATTTACATTATATTAGAGTGAGCATTCATTCATAAATGAACTGAGTGTAATAATTATTTTGATGACATGTTCAATTTACCATGAACTTGCTACTACATTCTGATTAAAATTACTTGCTTGTTGACAACAAAATAATTTTGATTTAGACGTTAAAATAATCCCTTATCTGGAGTTTGAACCCACGAACTTCAGCACGGCAAGCTATGCCTTAACCACAGCACTACGCAGCCACATTATAGTTTACTTCTAAGTCACAGTACACATCCAATAATAACCCTGAATCGAAGTGCTCAAAGAACTTTTTTTCCATGTAAATCACACAAAGTTTCTCCAAATGTAAGCTGACATCTATGATATGATAATCGTAAATATGACATTAAATCATGGCTTGTAGGAAAGAATTCAGTAGTGTGCGCTTAGTGCTGTGCACGAGTATGTGTTTTGTTAACAACATTGTATTTCGTACTGTCATCATTAAGTGACGAAACGCAAATTAAAAAAGGCAGACCTATGCATTTGCAACAAAATAAATCAAAAAAACAGAGCCAGAAAAGGAAATGGAATTGAATTCACCAGTTGTTATAGTTTGGCAACAAGGAAAAGTTCAGGCATGACATTGAGGACTCTGATTGGAGGAAAGCAGCTCCAGTGCATGAACTGTCAACTAGCAAGTAATTTTAATCAGACTACAGTGTGACTGTGGTAGAGTGTTGAGAAGTGAATTATTAGCACAGGCTTAGAAGTAATTTGTGTAACCTACAGGTGGAAACAACTGTAAAAGGATTTGTTGGAAAAACTCTTCCATGTTGTAATAGCTTGGTCAAACCTGCTGCCTGTAAATAGTATTTAATGCAACCTATAAAAATATGTCATGAGGCAACATTTTCTATATAACTTTTTCTGCCCAAAGAACATTGTGCATTTAACAGGGCAGATCTGGACAGGACGGCTGGAAGAAGATAAGTGAACATTTTCAGTAAGGCACCTATTACCTTGCACTGAAAGTCACAGTTTGAAAAACAGGGTATGAAAATTACTGTTGGAGCAGCAAGTAAACCTTGTGTACAATTAAACCACATGTACAAGCAATCAGAAAAAAATTAAAAAATGAATAACAGTCAGTCACTGTTTGGTATCTCCCCCCCCCCCCCCTTTCTTCTTTCTTTTCTTTTCTTCCCAGTTTTGGTCTACATTGTGAACATCTTCAGACCTTAATACACAAAGATGAAAGGTGGTGGCAGCAGCAGAGGGGGAAACTGCTGTGGACAACAAATAACAAACCATTACTGTTTTACAACTGTGGTCCACAAAATCTGCTCTGTCTGGTGACCCTGCCTTCCATCTCGTTGTATTAAGGTCTCAAGATGGTCACAATGCAGACAGACACCTGTAAATACTAAATAAGAAAATAAGTTGCAATCAGTAACTTTTTTCATTTATTTTTAAGGTATTAGCAAGACCATGCCACCCCAACAACGAATATTTTCAGAAATTACTGCATTTTCTTTTTCTTTCGAATGCTTCCTAAGATCTGTTCTGTCACTGAATTATGTTGTAACACATGCATCGAGAAGTGTATCCTCACTACCAACAGTTCTGAGATCATTTAAGTTCTACTGTAATATGCACGTTGTTATTCCAAACAGAAACTAAACATTCTTGTTGGACCATTAGTTCCTTTACTCTAGTACTCAGTTTAGGATTCTTTACGATCCATGTAACTTTCACCTTAAAAGTTTGGGGCACTGTATCTACTATCGCCTGTAATGTGAAATAACTTCAATTCTCCTTTACATTAAAAATCACACAAATCAATTCCTAGTAAAAATAGCTGATATTCTCTGATAAAAGTGTTCAATATTTACACTATGTTTCTAAAATTGCTCAAGAGACTACAACATAAATCTATTCTATAGCATTTAATCAATATATTATGTTGATACAAAGATATTCATTTTTAAAATTAGGACTTGCAACAAACCTGCTCGTAGCGTGCCATTTCCTCAACACACAACAGCTCATGCATGCGTGCCCTGTAATTGTTTCGTGTTAACTTCTTCTCAGTTAGTGTTGACTGTGTTACAGTAAATGTATCAGCCCGTGGGCTAGGGTATGCGCTCAGTAAATCTCGTTCACGCTCTCCATCATCACAAGGGACACTGTCTCCATCATCATGTTCTTCAGTATTATTCCCCAACGGGTGTTCAAATTTTATTATTGTAGAATTGCTGGAATCCCAGCGCTCTGCAGACTTCAGTATAATCTCGTTACGTACTTCACGGACTCTATCAACATCTGTTACTGGTACAACATCAACACACAGATGGCGGACCAACACAGGTTCACCCCCTAAGTCAAATACAATTGACTGCCGAAATGTGCCATAAATGTCAGTGGCAAACGCGATAACAATACTATGTTCCAGTTGCAATTCGCTGCACTCTGGCAATGGCCCTGCTGTCCATTCTTGATCATTTGTGGGTACCCATTCCCCAACTTGCTTGCCATCTCTTTCCTTAGTTGAAATTTTCCTGAAATACAGAAGAAACACACACTGTTAAATGAAACGTGGTACTGATAGATGATTAATTTCATGCCTCTATCATTGAAAAATTTTGTATAGTAAAACTAATCAAACTTCATTCATTTTGCATAAGGGATTTTGCCACCCCCATGCAAAAATTTTAAGCATCCCCAACCCAGCCCATTCTTTGCACTTTCTCGCAGTCAACTTTCTAACAGTCATTAATCTATGCTGCCCTAATGGTATGACAAACTGGATAAACAATTCACACAATGTAATTTAGTTGCTTCAGTGCCAAAATAAAGTCTGATAGTTCTTCATATCATCTTAATGTATACTGATTATGACTTCAAAATCGCGAAATAAAATGGAGTGAGAACTGAAAAGAATTTATAACAAACAATACTGAAGAACAATAATAATGTAATGATATGAATAAGATTTCTAGGGAGATGGAGTGATAGATGACATTTCCTGACGTAAATCCACATCCCTATGTAGGATGGGCATTGCATATTTTACTCAGTTTTTTTCCAAGTGATACTGCTCCTAATGGCAGAGAAACTATTGGGCCACAAAATTCAGAAAATTAGCTTTATATGTGTTGTAATCATGGACAACCCACTCTCACAACTACTACACTGAACACTGGCATGCACTGGCTGTGCAAACACCCGCAAGGTGAGCTCGTACCTGGTAAACAACACACTGGGCCCAGAGCACAACTCCGCACTGTTTATGTCATTGACTCGCCCATGGAGTGCTATGACGTTTGCCGCAGTTTCCCCACGGCGCACTCTCGCGGCCGACTCCCGACATATATTATCAGCTGTGTCTGTGCCTTACAGCATTCCTTTCCCCTTGGGGAGGCTCGGATGCGAGCAATGTCCATGACATCGTCATCTGTTGAGCTCTGACTGAGGTTGCAGGTGGGCACTGTTGCGTAGAGCCTGAAGTACCTGGGGCACGGGCAGCGTCGGCGCCCTTCCCTTGACAACCTGTATGGCAGGACCGGTGATTGTGGCTCGGACTCCGTCTCCACCTCGGGCCCCGGACCTGGTGATAGTGATGGCGGACCCAAAGGGAGCAGTGCATCAGGAGGAGGGGCGGGACCTGGTTCAGTCCCTGGCTGAGGCAGAAAACTTGCAGGTAATGGCAGGAACCTCTCTTCAGCCTGTGGGCTGGTTAGTGGAGCAGACTGGTGCAGGAGCATTGGCCGAGTGATGGGGGGCTCCCAATCTTCCACACGCAGGGACAGCTGGTCGTGGTGACGCACAGAGATGCCGTCTTCTGTGCATATGTCGTATCCCTGGTCGGAAGCGAGGGGATGGAGACATGGGTGAATGTCCCAGGCTCCGATGCACGAGATGGAGCAGAGTCCAGGGCTGCCGTCGATGGAGGAATTCCGCGGGACTCTTGAAACCAAAAGGGGTGAACCGAAAGTATGAGAGAAATTGATTGAGGGCAACATCCGAAGGGCACTGAGCCACATATTTCTTCTACTGGGTCTTAAAGGTGCAAACAAATCTTTCAGCCTCCCCATTTGACTGCAGATGGAAGGGTGTTCCAGAAGGAGGCAAACTCGCATGATACAAACTGAGGACCATTGTCTGACACCACCGTAGTGGGGAGGCCTTCAATCAAGAAAATGCGTGACAAGGCTGCAAACGTAGCCGCAGCTGAGGTTGAAAGGCAACGGACCAGGTACGGGAACCTAGAGAAGGCATCAATAACCAGTAACCAATAGGCATTAAGGAAGGGGACCGCAAAATCAATGTGCATGTGATCCCAGGCCTGCGAAGGTTGAGGCCATGGGGCGAATGTCGCTCGAGGGGAGTCTCGATGTTGCGCACAGAGTGAGCACGAGGTAACCATACAAGACACGTCGCTGGCCAGACCTGGCCAAAACACATGTCAGTGGGCCAATGCCTTAGTACGAGATACCCCCCAATGATCAGTGTGTAGCAGCTTGAGGACCTCTGAGAGAAGGGCTGATGGAATGATGACCCGAGGAGAGGACTCTTCAGAATCAAGGAAAAGCACGCCATCCAAAACAGAAAAACAGTGTCAAAATGCATAGTAGTTTCTGAGGGGTCCGATGCCCGTTTCGGCTGAGTCGCAGTCTAGTCCTGCTGGACCAAACGGATCACCTTGCGGAGGACTGGGTCTGCGGCACTAGCCAGAGCCACCTCGGCACCTGTGATTGGAAAACAGTTCACTGTTTGCTGAGCGGCTATGTCAACATGAAAGCACAGCAATTCTTCCTGATCAAAGGCTGGGTCTGGTCCAGCCGGAAGACGGGATAGTGCATCCGCATTTGCATGTTTGGATGTAGGGCGGAAGTGAATCGCATAGTTATATCAAGATAGCAACAGCACCCAAAACTGAAGACATTTTTTTTTTTTTTTTTTTTTTTTTTTTTTTTTTTTTTTTTTTTGTGGTTTTAGGGCGCACAACTGCTAAGGTCATTAGCGCCCAGACAAGAAAAGAGATTTGCTAGATCTCAAAATATTGCTAACTACCAGGTAGAGTATTAAAAGAAGGCGAAGAACGAAAGATAAAAACAATTAAAAGGGTTAAATATCTTTTGATAGATTGGCCATATTGATAAAACGCAATACTCGAGCAGCTGCTCGTGTGTCATCAGCTAAAAGTTCCTCCAGAGTAGGTGGAAAGTGAAGGGCCAAACGAAGATGATTAAAATTGGGACAAGACAGTAAAACATGTCGCACCATCAGCAATTCACCGCAGGAGCACATGGGTGCAGGGTCGGCGGTTAGCAAATGACGGTGGCTGAAACGGCAGTGATCGATCTGCAACCGGGCCAGGATGACCTCCTCTCGCCGAGAGGGGCGTGAGGAGGTCCCCCAAGCGGTCGGGATCGGCTTTACAGTTCTCAATTTATTGTCCGTAAGTGAAAACCATACACTGTGCCAGGACGACACAATACTCCGGCGAAGAGCCGGTTGAACATCGTCCGATGGGACGCAGAAGGTAGCCATGCGAGGCAAAAGAGCTGCTGCCTTGGCTGCTATGTCGGCGGTCTCATTCCCGGGCACACCCACGTGGCCAGGCACCCACAGAAAAGAAATGTGACAGCTGTTATCTGCTACCAACTGGAGGGAGCGTTGGATCCGAGACACCAGAGGATGGTTCGAGAAAGGGTCCTTAAGACTCTGCAGGGCACTGAGGGAGTCCGAACAGATGACATAAAAAGGATGGCAGCAGCGGCAGGTATACAAAACAGCCTGGTGGAGGGCAGAAAGCTCAGCCGTGAAATTCAAGCAACGACGAAGGCAGATCCGACACCGTCAGTGCTCTTGGAACCATCAGTATAAATAAATATGGCATTATCGAACCGCAAACGGAGTTCGACAAGGCTCGAGCGGTATACCAAATCCGGGGTGCTCTCCTTGGGAAGCGAACTAAGTTCAAGGTGGGTGTGAACCTGGGCCTAGATGCCACGGTGGCAATGGGCTTTCGCTCAACCGAAAGGTGGAAGGAAAAGTAAAATCGAGCTGCTGAAGCAGGCGGCGAAACCGAACTCCAGGTGGAAGCAAGGCTATCACAGACAACTGATATTGGCGATCGAGTGAGTTGTCAAAGAATAATCGGTAAGATGGATGGTTGGGCATTGACCGCAGGCGGCATGCGTACCGACACAGGAGTATGTCACGCCGAGTGGTTAAGGGTAATACAGCAGCCTCGGCATACAGACTTTCAACAGGACTGGTATAAAATGCACCACTCGCCAGACGTAATCCCCGATGGTGACTAGAGTTCAGACAGCAGAGAATCGACGGCCGTGCAGAAGAGTATACAAGGCACCCGTAGTCGAGCTTCGACTGAACAATGGCCTGGTAAAGGTGAAGCAGGGCAGTATGATCAGCCCCCCATGACGTGCCACTGAGGACACGAAGAACATTAAGGGATCGGGCACAACGGGCAGCCAGGTAGGACACATGCGTGGACCAGCAAAGTTTCCGATCCAACATTAGCCCCAAGAATTTTGTTGTCTCCACGAAAGGGAGAGCAACAGGGCCGAGACATAGAGATGGTGGATGAAATTCCTTGTATCTCCAGAAGTTTACACACACTGTTTCCTCAGTGGAGAATCGGAAGCCGTTTGCAATGCTCCAGGAATATAGACGGTCAAGAAAGCGTTGAAGACAACACTCCAAGAGACACGTCCGCTGGGCGCTGCAATAAATTGCAAAATCGTCTACAAAAAGGGATCCGGAAACGTCGGCTGAAAGGCAATCTACGATCGGATTGATTGCAATGGCAAAGAAAGCCAAACTCAAGACTGGGCCCTGCGGTACCCCATTCTCCTGGAGAAAAGTATCGGACAGAAAAGAGCCCACCCTTACCCGGAACTTGCGATCTGCCAAAAACGCTTGAATAAAAAGAGGGAGGCGGCACCGAAGGCCCCATGTGTGCAATGTGCGGAGAATGCCCGCTCTGCAACAGGTATCGTATGCCTTCTCCAAGTCGAAGAACACTGCTACTGTTTGACGCTTCTTTAGAAAGTTATTCATAATGAAGGTCGCTAAGGCAACGAGGTGATCAGCAGCAGAGTGGTGTCGTCGAAAACCGCATTGGACATTTGTTAGGAGGTGACGATATTCAAGGAGCCAGACCAACTGAGCGTTAACCATGCGTTCCATCACCTTACAGACGCAGCTCGTCAGAGAAATGGGGCGGTAACTGGATGGAAGATGTTTGTCCTTCCCTGGTTTGGGGATGGGGACAACAATGGCTTCACGCCAACTTGTGGGAACATGACCTTCAGTCCATATGCGATTATAGGTACTAAGAAGGAAACACTTGCCCGCAGGAGAGAGGTTCTTCAGTATCTCAATATGGATGGAATCGGGCCCAGGAGCAGAAGATCGGGACTGGGCGAGAGCACGGTCGAGCTCCTGCATGGTGAAGAAGACATTATAATTTTCGCGATTAAAAGAATGGAAAGAAGGCGGCCGTGCTTCCTCTGCCTGCTTGCGAGGGAGGAAGGCAGGGTGGTAATGGGCAGAGCTCGAAAAACCCGCAAAGGAACGGCCCAGTGCGTTGGAAACATCAGCGGGGTCCACAAGGACTGCATTCTCGACCATCAGGCCAGAAATCGGGAAGTGGACCTTGATGCTGGATAAACAGCGTAGGCCACCCCAAACAACTTTGGAGGGAGTAAAACGGTTAAAAGAACTAGTAAAAGCAGTCCAGCAAGCTTTCTTGCTGTCGTTCATAACACGTCGACATTGCGCTTGCAGTCGTTTATAATTTATACAATTCTCCAACGTTGGGTGGCGGTAGAAGGTGCGTAAAGCATGTCGCCGGGCTCTGAGAGCGTCGCGGCAGGCTGCATTCCACCAAGGGACCGGGACACGACGTGGAGAAGAGGATGTACGAGGTATGGAATATGCGGCAGCTGTGAGAATAACCTCTGTGAGGTATTTGACCTGACTGTCACAGTTGGCAAAATTCTGGTCGTGAAAAACAGCCATGGAAGAATAAAGTCCCCAGTCGGCTTTAGAAATTTTCCAACTGGTGGGACGAGAAGATGGGGAATGATGCAGAAAGTGGATGACACAAGGGAAATGGTCACTCGAGTACGTGTCAGAAAGCGCATACCACACAAACCGACCGGCAAGCTAAGGAGTGCATATTGCGAGGTCTATATGGGAATAAGTGTGTGTTGTGTCCGAAAGGAAGGTCGGTGCACCGGTGTTGAGGCAGACAAGATTGAGGTGTTGGAGAATGTCCACCAAAAGGGAGCCTCTCGGACAAGGTGCCAGAGAGCCCCATAGGGGGTGGTGGGCATTAAAGTCGCCTACCAACACGAAAGGTGAAGGGAGCTGGTCAACAAGGTGTAGCACATCTGCTCTAGTAAGGGCAGATGACGATGGAGAATAGATATTACAGAGGGAAAAGGTAAATGTGGATAGAGTGATGCAGACGGCAACTGCCTGTAGGTGAGTATGCAATGAAATGGGATGGTAATATACGTCATCTCGAAGGAGCATCAGAACCCCTCCATGGGCTGAGATACCTTCCACAGGTGGCAGGTCGAACCGCACAGAGGTGTAGTGTGGAAAGTCTGCACGATCACGTGGCTGCAACTTAGTTTCTTGGAGACAGACTAGAAGCGGGCAGTGCAATCGAAGGAGTAGTTTTAACTCCTCCCGATTAGAACGAATGCCGCGAATATTCCATTGAAGGAGCGCCATGATAAAAATGAGATAAGAGATAAGGATAAAAACTAACAAACAAGCGGGGTCACCTCGACGGCCGCTGAGGACCGGATTTCGAGGGAGCACTGCTATCGCTGTCTAGGGGCAAAGGGTCGTGGTCCATAGGTTCGACCGACGCGCCTGCCACCTCCCGGAGTTGATCAGGAGGGGCAGCTTCCACCGCCGGTAAACGGCCGGGTGCCTGGCAGACGGAGCATCCCGGTGAAACAGAAGATGGCTGAGGCCGGCTACTGTTGGATGGCGTGACCGAAGAGTCACGCCGCGGCGGGGAAGGAGGGGGGGGGGCTGGTCTTTTTGGGAGCCTTCTTAGAAGCATGACGGGTTGAAGAAGCAGTTGACGATTGTGAAGCCGGAGTCTTGAGAAAATCTTCACGGACAGGTTCTTTTTTTGAACTCCGGGCAGCAGATTTGGGTGCCCGGGATGTGTGTGAAATTGTCGACCAATTAACTGTAGAACGGACAGAAGGGATTGGAGAGGTGGGACGAGCAATTTTCGGGCTAGCCGACCTGACGACAGTGTCACAGAACGTTAAATCGCAAGTCTGAATGCCTACCTCCTTAGTTGGTCGAGGGGAGGCGAGGACCTGGCTGAAAGTACCTGATGGGAGTACAGCGGGCTCCCTACTCGCTAATAACTTCCAAGCGGCATAGGTTGAGACCTTTTCCTTCACGCGAATCTCTTGGATGACCCGCTCTTCTTTATAAACGGGGCAGTCCCGTGAAGAAGCAGCATGGTCACCCATGCAATTAATGCAGCGAGGGGATGGAGGTAGACAGTCACCCTCATGATCGTCTCTGCCACAGGTGGCGCACTTTGCTGCATTTGGACAAGATTTACTGGTATGACTGTACCTTTGGCAATGGAAGCAGCGTGTAGGATTTGGTATGTACGGGCGAACGGAAATGACTTCATAGCCCGCTTTCACTTTAAATGGTAGGTCAACCCTGTCAAAAGATAAGAAGACAGTACGAGTTGGCACGAGGTCATTGTTAACCTTTTCATCACGCGATGAACAGCCATGACTCCCTGATCGGACATATAGTTCAATATCTCCTCGTCCGATAACCCATCCAGCGATCTAGAGAACACTACCCCCCCGCGAAGAGTTGAGGGTGCGGTGAGCCACCACTTTCACAGAGAAAGTATGTACAAGTGTAGCTCGTAGTAACTTCTGTGCCTGGAATGCATTCTCTATTTCGAGTAACAAGGTCCTGTTGCGCTGCCTGGAGCAGGTCTTTCAAGGGACCTGCGATCGCATCGACACCCTTCTGAATGATAAACGTATTTACAGCAGAGAAATCCTTATAGTCAGTACGTGATACCACCAGGAACTTAGGAATATTAGGCAATACTTTCTGTGGCTGAGAATCATCATGCTTCCGCTTATGGGTCAAGATTATAGATGATTTGGAAGGTTTCATTGCGGAGGTGTCCCCCATGATTACCGGCGTCTCCGATGGCGCGCTCCTTCCTTGTGAGGCGCACCCACCTTAAGTTCGCACCTCAGGTCACACCTCCCGAGAACGGATGGAGGGACCAATCGGCATGTTCGGAAGGTATCAGCTCGGGTAATCACCCCTCCCTGGGCCCGGCCTTTACCGGGGGGTACGTACGTGCCCTACATGTCTACCCAGGGCAGGGAGTTACGCCTTATCCCGTCACCGGCTACGCAGAGCGTGGGTTGACCTTCAGACATGCACAGGGAGGAAGGAGAGAAAGAGATGAAGGAGGGAGAATCTCAAACGCCGAGGCGGAGATTAAAGGGCGAGTCGAGGACAAGGAGAAAGAGGGGAAGGCTAAAGAACAGGAAAGGAAGAGGACCAAGAAGAGGAGAAGTCTGAGAGGAAACGCAAAAGAAACCTTGGACTGACTAAAAACGCCCATCTCCGGGGGAAGGCACAGACCGGGGGGAAAAGAGGGAAGCGGCCTGGGATGGAAGAAAGGTCGCTTCGGCTCGGGGCTCCGTGCGCGCCACACACGTACCCACAAAAGAGCTGTGGGGCCCCCTGGGGGGACTGAAGATGGTGAGCGGCCTTGTCGGGTAGTGATGCTGAAGGATGAAAGAGAGAAACCAGTGGTTGGTGATCTGTTTTGAGAAGAAATTGTATGCCACACAGAAAGACATAAAATTTCTTCAGAGCATAGACAATAGCAAGGGCCTCCTTCTCAATTTGCGAATATCTGGTTTGGGCCGGAGTGAGCGTCTTAAAGGCGAAAGCGATCGGTCGCTCAGATCCGTCTGGATATTTATGAGCAAGCACTGCCCGAATCCCATGTTGGGAGGCGTCCGTTGCTAAGACAAGGGGGAGGCCGTGTTGATAGGTGATGAGGGAGAGGGCAGCTCCTTTAATGTGCAAAATGCTTTTTCAGAGGCCGATGACCAATGGAAGGAAGTCCCTTTGCACAGCAGGTCAAGCAGTGGTTTTGCAATAGATGAAGCCTCCGGCAAGAATTTATGATAATTAGAGACCTTTCCTAAAAACACCTGCAGGTCATTGACTGACGGAGGGCCAACACGGGGGACACATTCTGACGGAGGGGCTTCCTGCCCTCACTAGAAACCTCAAACCCCAAAAAAGTGATAGAAGGCTGAAAAAAATAGCATTTCTCCAGATTGCAAGTCAACCCCGCCTGCTGCAGTACTGTGAACAGAGCACGTATCTTGTGTAAATGTTCATCGGCTGAGGGCCCGGACACTACTATATTGTCGAGATAATTGACACAACCGGGCACCGACAGTGTTAGTTGTTTGAGGAAACACTGAAAAATTGCTGGGACGCTGGCCACCCCGAAGGGCAATCTTAAGTATCGGTACAAACCAAAGGGCGTGTGGAGGACCAAGAGACGTTGAGAGTCAGCATCGAGAGGGACTTGCAAATATGCATCGGAGAGAGCTATCGTGGAGAAGTACTGTCCACCCGCCAATTTCGCAAGAAGCTCGTCTGGGCGCGGCAATGGATAAGTGTCAATGATAGATTGGGCGCTGATTATGTCATTGACTCTCCCATGGCACACTCTGGTGTTTGCTGCAGTTTCCCGTGGTGCACTCTCGCAGCCGACTCCCGACATATGTTATCGGCTGTGTCTGTGCCTTACAGCAATATGTTTATCATGTGTTTTACAGGTGTGTGATTGAAACTGAAGAGAGAAGGAAGAAAGTTCATGATATAATGCCACAACATGGGCATTAGAGACTGAGCACAGTTTTATTGTTAACCCTTAACTCACAAGGTGCAGTCTCTAAAACCTCATGTTAATTTTTGTACTCACTCTTATATTGTTAGTTTTGTTGTGAACACGTGTTGGAGTCTCCTAGATCGTGCCTCATGAACTGCGCACTTTTTTTAAGCAGTGCTGTTGAACATGTCGTTGCAGGATTCTGTCAATTTTAATTATCCTAATTTTGACAACATTGTTATTCAGTGGCTGGAAGAAGATGTAAGTGATATAGACTAAGAAATATAAAAGATTTTGCAGTTGCCGGTGATCACAGTTCTGCTAGTGAGCAATGTACTGAATTCAGAGGAAGAAATTAAGGAGCATGGTAATGGGAATCATTCGGTTTCTTTTGATTTAGAAGAGTCAGGATCAGCTACACAGAAAGAATATTACTATGGCAAGAATGGTTTCAGGTGGTCAAATGATCCTTTGTAAAGTCGATTTTCAAAATATTGTCTAGCAGTCACCTGCTCTTTGTCCCGTAGCCATAGTTTTTGGGCGTCATGCTGAGGCTGAAAAAATCTGGAAGTCCAATTGATGACAATGGACAGAATACTACAAATCACAAACCCCAAACTTCAATGTGAATGAATCAAGTGGAAAAGCACAAATGCTGCAGATATGAGAAATGCAGATATGACTGATTTCAAAGCATTCTTTGATCTTCTCATCTATACATCTGTGTTCAAATACAACCATGAAGCCACTGGTGCTATTTGGGTAACAGATGAACCAGAAAGGAGATTTTTTGTTGTGTCATGAGCCGAAACAGATACAACATCCTCCTTTCCAATATTCGAATTTATAACCATCAAGACAGAGCTGAATGAGGCAGCTGAAGCGGCAGGAGCAATATCTGACATTTTTGCACAATTTATAGAAAATTGTGAAGCAGTTTACACTATATGTATGTGTGCTACCATCAATGAAATGTCAGTGCCCTTCAAAGATCTAGATGTCAAAGAAACATTGTAGATATAGAATAAAAATTCCTAGCCTAGTTGACCCCAAAACACCTATTTTTTGAATGGCAGGTAAGAATTATGATGGTAGAACTCTCGCAGCAGAAAATGAAAACTCTTCACTCCCCATCCACGCATGCATCTGACGTCTTACACCAATCAAAAAATCGCATCAAAATGTGACAACTGACAATTGCTATGATTCTGTGGAAAATTTGCCCAAGTGGTGGAAAAAATAGGTTGGCTCCTGTTGGTACAAAGGAAAATAAAACTAAAGAGAAATACCCAAGGAATTTCAGTACAACAGAAGACTTCCTGTCGGCTCTAGTGAATATGGTTTCAAAAAAAACATGACACTACTTTTGTTTCTATCTTAAACAGAGCTATTGTGCTGTTATTCAGTATGGATCATGCAGCAGACAAAAATGAGGAGAAACAGAAGTCAGAAATTATTCTGTTTTATAAGGAAACTAAAGGAGGAGTTCACAGCCTTGATGAAAAGTGTTCCATTTACAATTCAGGAAGAAGAACTCGTCAAGAGCCCATAGCAATATTCTACAGAACTGTAGATATTAGTTGCATCAGTGGATATGTATTGTATAACAGCTACCAACATAATTAATTTGTAAACCAGCTGAACTTTATGAAGAAACTTGCGAATGAGCTTGTTTCACCTCACATGGAAAAAAATAATTCAAAATATCCATTTTTCACATGAATAGAGGGCTTGTATTAGGAGAGTTCTCGGAGTGAGTAGATAAACTGAACCACGTTACGCGGTAGGCGGCCATTTTGACAAGACGAAGACTTGTGAACATTGTAAATCCGAAGAAAAAAAAAGGAAAACCGCACTCCTGTGTAAAGTGTGCAAGATTCTTATATGTCTTCAGTACTAAAAAAGAAAAAATGTGTAAAATGTGTTTCAGAACTACAAGGGTGAACATCAGAGTAAACAGTAAAATTTCAAAAAAGCTCATTTCTTCAATGTTTAAAAAATAAAGTGTTATTTAATAGTAATAAGGACAGTTTACAGCTCACCCACAAAGACTAGATGACAAGCTGTGACAGGCACATAAATAAGACACACACAACACTTCAGCTATCGGCCATGGCCTCTTTCTGAAAATAGAACACTCGCACAACATAGTCATACAACCATCAGCTCTGGCTGCCGCATATCGAATCATGCTCTGTGGTGACACACACACACACACACACACACACACACACACACACACACACACACCACTAAAAATAGGAGAGGTTTGGGATGAGAGGTACGAACTGTTGCGTATCTTTTTTTATGCGCCTGTCGCAGCTCATTGTCAAGTCTTTGCAGTGAGTTGCAAACTATCCTTACTACTAAATTGTTAATTCCAATATGGACTTTCCATTATTATATTAGTAGTAATGTATTCTAATTGGTAATAAAGAAAAATGTATATTCCAATAGAGAGTGTCAGTTCTGTAGATTTCTTTTTGTACCTATCGACTGCACATGATGAAACTCGGAAATTTAGACTTGACTGAAAATTTACTTTTTCCGTGGACACTATAATTTCAGAAACAGTCATTCAGTTTTCTAAAACTCCCTTCGTGACTACTATTTTAAGAATATGAAAATTCATCATAAGGATAGTTCAGGTTCTGCAACTATAAAAACATTGTGAAATTGTTTATTTTTTATTTTCTTGTCGCAGATGCAGAATTTTGAAATCTGTCCATTTTCAAACCATTAGCATAAAGAGAGTGAGTTACAGGCATTAAGTTACACTGTCCATGTTAACAAATCAAAAATGTGAAAAGTTACATTTGCAGGTTTACCTTGGTTTTAAACTGTAATAAATCCCAGATGCATGTAAACTGGCTGCTAAAATTGTTGTACATTATAAAACTTTGAAGATATCTCACTAGTTTACATTAAAAATTTAAAATAGCAGTTAAAACTGGTGTTACTTTCACGGGCCTCCAGTGTGAACTGTTTGTGTCAACATTGTTTGGATAATACCTTGTGGTTCCGTTAGAGGCTGCCACCCATAGTGTGCCTTACAATAGTATCGGCACCATTATAGATAATTAAAAAAGTGATACATGGCGTCATAACATAAAATCTTGATAGTGGTCTCTACAAACTACCAGTGTCATAATTTAATATTAAACAGAAAAATGTCAATTTAAAATAAATTATTATAAATGTAAAAGCAAACAGTCTACGGTAGCACCACTTACCGACAGTCCCTTCACAATTGTGTATAACATTTAATTTGAGAATTAACGAGAGAAAGTCTTATTTAATTTTAGTAAGATATTGTAAAATGTGAAACAGAAGGTCGACGGTGGCACTATATACAGGCACGATTGACACAGTCCTGTGTACAATACTGAACATGTCATAGTGCAAAATCTTCGTAGGTACTTTTCCAAGGCGGCACCACGTATTGGCTCCACCACTACAAATCATGCATACAGCATCTACAAAGATCGTGAACGTAACATACAACGTTACATCCCATCATAGACTTGTCTTATTTACTTATCTTACAAAAGTGCAGAATAATATTCTGGAAAGCATAGGTTGCTACTCACCACAGAGATGACCAATGAGCCGCAGAAAGGCACACATAAAAGAACAAACAAAAATGAAGCTTTCAGCTGTTAAGCTTTTATCTGCCACTGAAAATGTGTGGGTGCGCACGCACACATGTGTGCATGTGCGCATGAGTGCGCATTCTCTGTGGCAGATGAAGGCTTAACAGCTGAAAGCTTCATTTTTGTTTATTCTTTTATGTGTGCCTTTCTGCGGCTCATTGGTCATCTCTGTGGTGAGTAGCAACCTATGCTTTCCAGAATATTATTCTGCACTTTTGTAAGATAAGTAACTAAGACAAGTCTATGATGGGATGTAACGTTGTATGTTACGTTCACGATCTTTGTAGATGCTGTATGCATGATTTGTAGTGGTGGAGCCAATACGTGGTGCCGCCTTGGAAAAGTACCTACGAAGATTTTGCACTATGACATGTTCAGTATTGTACACAGGACTGTGTCAATCGTGCCTGTATATAGTGCCACCGTCGACCTTCTGTTTCATGTTTTACAATATCTTACTAAAATTAAATAGACTTTCTCTTGTTAATTCTCAAATTAAATGTTATACACAATTGTGAAGGGACTGCCGGTAAGTGGCACTTCCATAGACCTTTTGGTATTACATTTATAATAATTTATTTAAAATTGACATTTTTCTGTTAATATTAAATTATTACACTGGTCGTTTTTATAAACCACTATCAAGATTTTATGTAATGAAGCCATGTATCACTAATTAACCTTTAACTGGTACGATACGTCTGAAAGACAGCTGCCTAAATTCCTGGTGGCCATCCCCTCCCTATCCAGGGTCGCTCTGCCCTTTCCTTCTGTGTACCTTTCAGTTGGAGTGGTGACTTCCTGCAGTGAAGGTGGGGTGCCACTTGTGCTGTTTGACTCTGAGTAATTGCACAGCAAAGTCGCAGACGTGTGATACCAGTTGTGGAAGTATTTTTCATCAGACATTTTTACCAGTATATCATGTTCATTGTGATATTGAGTGTGCAAAAAATCATAGTTATCACTAAAAGTGCGTTGTAACTAATTCACAGAATATGGAGTCACAACCAGGTCCATCTCACCAATCAAAACAGCCCAAAGAGCCTCATTATTCCCAACGAGTTCTGAGAGGAAATGATCAAAATTTTGAAAATAATGTTTAGTAAATTTTGTGTGTGTGTGTGTGTGTTACACATTTTTGTATTTTGAAAATGTTTTCTGCAGTTGGCACAGAGAACAATCAATAGTGTATGATGTAACAAGGGTGATTGTGGCCTTTGATAAACTTGAAATTTAACTTCAGAATAAACACTGTTCCTAAAAATATTCCAGTAGTTTGGTTTATGTTTCTCATTATTGGTTTATATGAAAGGTTAGAATGACACAGCATTAACAATTAAAAGCTATTTTCCTACGATTTTGAAAAATGTAAAGAAAGTCCACATTTTCAGGGCATCACTTGCATATATATATATATATATATATATATATATATATATATATATATATATATATATATATATATATAAAAATAAAAATAGAAAACAGATGACTTACCAAAAGGACCGGCTCGTCGATAGAAACAAATAAAATAAATAAAATCACACACAAACACACATACAAGCTTTCGCCACCACTGGCAGCTTCTTCAGGAAAAAGAGGAAAAAAGGGGAGGAAAAGGGAAGGATATGGGTTTTAAGGAAGTGGAAAAGGAGTCATTCCAATCCCAGGAGTGGAAGGACTTACCTTAGGGGAAAAAAAGGAAGGTGAACAAA
The DNA here is from genome assembly GCA_026315105.1 of Locusta migratoria. NCBI lineage: Eukaryota > Metazoa > Arthropoda > Insecta > Orthoptera > Acrididae > Locusta > Locusta migratoria. Next base: position 566,265,195 of record CM048746.1, read on the forward strand.
AGCACACACACCCACACATTTACACAGACGCAAGTACACTTAAGCAGACACACTGTAGAACTGTAGAAAGCAAAGAAGTTAGAAGTTAGACAGAGATGCCACTTGAGGCAGAGGCTCTGTCCAGAGAACCAAGGCAAAGATGTTAAGATGGTGGGTGGGAATTCAAATTTAGCGGAGGTTGAGACCAGGTGGGTAACGGGAAGAGAGAATATGTTGAAGGGCTAGTTCCCATCTCCGGAGTTCTGAAGGATTGGTGTCGGTGGGAAGTATCCAGATAACCCGGACGGTGTAACACTGTGCCAAGATGTGCTGGCCATGCACCAAGGCGTGTTTAGCCACAGGGTGATCCTCATTACCAACAAACACTGTCTGCCTGTGACCATTCATGCGAATGGACAGTTTGTTGCTGGTCATTCCCACATAGAACGCTTCACAGTGCAGGCATGTCAGTTGGTAAATCACGTGGGTGCTGTCACAAGTGGCTCTGCCCTTGATTGTGTACACCCTCCGGGTTACGGGACTGGAGTATGTGGTGGTGGAAGGGTGCATAGGGCAGGTTTTACAACGGGGGCGGTTACAAGGGTAGGAGCCAGAAGGTAGGGAAGGTGGTTTGGGGATTTCATAGGGATGGACTAGGAGGTTACGGAGGTTAGGTGGGCGGCGGAAAGACACTCTCGGAGGAGTGGGGAGGATGTCGTGAAGGATGGATCTCATTTCGGGGCAGGATTTTAGGAAGTCGTATCCTTGCTGGAGAGCCACATTCAGAGTCCGCTCCAGTCCCGGAAAGTATCCGGTGACAAGAGGGGCACTTCTGGGGTTCCGTTGAAGGTTCTGAATTTGGGGGGATGAGGAAGTGGCTCTGGCAATTTGCTTCTGTACCAGATCAGGAGGATAGCTGCGGGATGTGAAGGCTGTTATCAGGTTATTGGTGTATTGGTTCAGGGATTCAGGACTGGAGCAGACTCGTTTGCCACGAAGACCTAAGCTGTAGGGAAGGGAACGTTTGATGTGGAAAGGATGGCAGCTGTCATAATGCAGGTACTGTTGTTTATTGGTAGGTTTGATGTGGACGGATGTGTGTAGTGGGCCGTTGGATAGATGGAGGTCGACATCGAGGAAAGTGGCATGGGATTTGGAATAGGACCAGGTGAATTTGATGGGACCAAAGGAGTTGAGGTTGGAGAGGAAATTCTGGAGTTCTTCTTCACTGTGAGTCCAGATCATGAAGATGTCGTCAATGAATCTATACCAAACTTTGGGTTGACAGGCTTGGGTGTCCAGGAAGGCTTCCTCTAAGCGTCCCATAAATAAGTTCGCGTACGAGGGGGCCATCCTGGTCCCCATGGCTGTTCCCTTTAGTTGTTGGTATGTCTGGCCCTCAAAAGTGAAGAAGTTGTGGGTTAGGATGAAGCTGGCAAGGGTATTAAGGAAAGAGGTTTTAGGTAAGGAAGTGGGTGGTCGGCGTGAAAGGAAATATTCCATCGCAGCGAGGCCCTGGGCATGTGGGATATTGGTGTATAAGGAAGTGGCATCGATGGTTACAAGGATGGTTTCAGGAGGTAACAGGCTGGGTAAGGATTTCAGGCGGTCGAGGAAGTGGTTATATATATATATAAGTGGTTATATATATATATAAATGGTATAAAATAAAGATTTTTGACTTACCTAAAGTACAGGCTGGTCGATAGGAACACTAAACACACACAAAAACACACAACCATTCGAGCTTTCGCCACCAGTGGTGGCTTCTTCGGGAAAAAGAGGGAGGAAGGAGAGGAGAAAGGGAAGGATACGGGTTTTAAGGAAGTGGAAAAGGAGCCATTCCAATCCCAGGAGTGGAAGGACTTACCTTAGGGGACAAAAAGGAAGGTAAACAAATACACACACACTCACACATATCCACATCCAAACACAAACAGATGTCTGCCTAAGTGTGTTTGGATGTGGATATGTGTGAGTGTGTGTGTATTTGTTTACCTTCCTTTTTGTCCCCTAAGGTAAGTCCTTCCACTCCTGGGATTGGAATGGCTCCTTTTCCACTTCCTTAAAACCCGTATCCTTCCCTTTCTCCTCTCCTTCCTCCCTCTTTTTCCCGAAGAAGCCACCACTGGTGGCGAAAGCTCGAATGGTTGTGTGTTTTTGTGTGTGTTTAGTGTTCCTATCGACCAGCCTGTACTTTAGGTAAGTCAAAAATCTTTATTTTATACCATTTTCGTACCTGGAAGGTCTCCTTCTATAATATATATATATAGCTAACTTCTTTGCTTTCTACAGTTCTACAGTATGTCTGCCTAAGTGTACTTGTGTCTGTGTAAATGTGTGGGTGTATGTGCATTTATTTACCTTCCATTTTTCCCCCCAAGGTAAGTCTTTCCTGTCCCGGGATTGGAATGGCTCCTTACCCCCTTCCTTAAATCCCTCATCATTTCCTTTTCCCTCTCCTTCCCTTCTGCCTGATGAAGCAGCTAGGCTGCGAAAGCTAGCATTTTTGAGTGTGTGTGTGTCTGTGTGTTTATTTGTTACTATTACTGCCTGTGCCCCTTCGCCTGGTAAGTGTTCTTCATCTATTTTTTACGTATATATATATATATATATATATATATATATATATATATATATATATTTATTTATTGTCAATATGTTATTTAACATTTTGCTCCAGTTTTGCTGTCATACATCTGTAAACAGATGTTTTAACTAGTTGAATTCAATAAAAAAATGGTTAAAACATACAATAATTCAAAAGAAAACTTCAGGTGTCCGACAGACACCATGATATCTGTTACGTTAGAAAATGCAGTGGTACCAGTTAAGGGTTAATTATCTATAATTAGGCTGACGCTATTGTAAGGCACGCTGTGGGTGGCAGCCTCTAAAGGAGCCACAAGGTCTTACCCAAACAATGTTTACAAAAAGAGTACATGTTGGAGGCCCATAGAAGTAACACCAGTTTAACTACCATTTTAAATTTTTAATTTAAACTAGTTATATATCGACAGAGTTTTATAATGTACAACAATTTTAGCACCCATTTACGTGCATCTGGATTTATTATGGTTTAAAACCAAGGTAAACCTGCAAATGTAACTTTTCACATATTAACACTAACTGTTGTTTTTATGATTTGTTAACATGGACAGTGTAACTCTTTTTGTAGGCTAATGGTTTGAAAATGGAAGGCATCATCTGAAACTAGTTGCAGAACTCAAAATTGTACAACAGAAATGAGAAAATAAAAAAGTAAATAATTTCGCAAAAAAATATTTTAAGAATAATGCACAAAATTACACAATTTTGTGTCATAAAAATTAAATTACTACAGGCTTTATTTAATGCAATAAAATCAACAAATTCTTAAACAACACTTAAATAACAGTAAAAACTAGATGTTATGTAAGTTTAAATTAAAATTTTCAAATGATTTACTCCTTAAACCATAATTTCAACAGAGGTCCCAGAGACTGCACCTCATAGGATATGTTACAAAAAAGTCACCTCGTCCAGTGTGCTAACCATTGCACAACCTTGCTCAGTGATACAAATTGATTTGGCAACAATGCTGCTAACAAACTGTACTAATTTTAAAGCCACACCCACGGTGAAAATTCCCAGGACTGACTTTGTCATCTGCTTCACAAAATCACAGCATGACAGATAATTTCAAATAAAACACAAAATTGTATGGACGATTTATATTTTCAACTAATTCTGAAAGATTTCTTATTTATTTATCCTTTTGGAGTTTAACCCTAAAACCTGTCATGCCACCTCCCCCCACCCCAAGCCTTGTTCCATATCAGACACAATCAAGGATTTTTCCTATGCTTATGCCCGAGACACCAACCTGATGGAGAAGTGATTTCGGTGGGCATCTTGCAGCAAGGCAACAACATGAAGCCTTTGGTTTGTATGGAGCACAAATGTCCATTCTTTATGACTAACTTTGGATGAAATAGTTGTGATAAGATCAGCAGAACAACTATCTTCCACACCTTCCAATTTTTCCCGCATAACTTTTTCAGGACTTGGCGCTTGTATCCACCTGAAACAGTAATAGAAATTTCTACATTATTACCAAAGTGGAAAATTTGGCATATTTGAACATGTAATTGTATAAAACAAAAACTAGTGACTCATACTACTCACGAAACTTTTAATATAACTTAATATACCACAATGTAAACAATTAGGACAACACTGGAAGTGTTGTAAGAACAGATATCAAGAACATATTTTTAACCTTTTACTGCTTAAATGGGGGAAAAGATCAAAGTACAGTAAAACCTCGTTTTTAAATTCTCGGTTTTTACGTTTTCCTGCCATTTACACCATTTTTTGTCGGTCCCATCAAATTTCCTATGTTTACAATGTTAATTCGCCCTCGTTTGTGCGTTAACATATCTACATTTTTCCCGCGTTTTACGCTTTTCGGAAGAATTTTCGTGAAGAAAAATGACGTAATGTACATAAATTGACGCTAGCATGACTTTCCCCATAAAGTATAGCGCTTAAAAATTATTCGCAGTCGAGTTTATTGACACTTTGCATTTATTCAAACGTATATTTCGTTGATGACTTACGACAAGCCGATTTGTGGCGATGTAGTTCCTCTTTCAACCAGCTTCTTTGCCATAGCGCTTGGCGTGAGAATAACGCTGATTTGTGGCGGTGCAGTTTCTCTTTCCGCTAACTTCTTTGCCAAAGCGGCTGGCATCTACTCAATCAATCAGAACCAGTTGCTTTGTTGGCGTGAGAATAAAGAGTTGCATTGTTTTTGTGATACATATTTCTGATTAATAAAGCACAATATCTGTCAAAGTTGGGTATCATAATACCCACAGCCTCAAAAAAGCGATAATAGTGAGAGGTGCCGATCCTATGCAAACGTCACAAATATACTTATGCATATTTTTGTACTCGAAAACGCGAATAAATTATCTAATATCGTCGTGTGAAACATCTAAAAATACAAAAATAATGGAACTTTGAGTTTTACTACGTAAATAATTACGTAATTCCGGAAAAAGGCAGTAATTTTGGGGATGTGTTACATAGCCTGGCAGCAGGGTCCAAACAATATCGAAGTGGTTCAGGTAATTTTGAAGATGTGTTACATAGCCTAGCAGTGGCGTCCTCGATTATAATGAATGAAATTACACCAAAAATTTTTACTTCCCCATAAAATTACCAATTCTGTTTGGCGCGTAAAATAGCGGCGTCCTCGATTATAATGAATGAAATTAAGTCAAATTTCTACTTCCCATAAATTTACCAGTTCTGCCTGGCGCTTAAGATAGCGGCATCCTCGATTATAATGAATGAAATTACGTCAAAAAATTCTACTTCCCGTAAAATTATGTTTTACCTGGCGCTTAAAATAGTAAACATTTGGATAACCTTTATTGTTTAATAAACTTCCTGGCGAGTATTTAGATGCCTATTATGTACATATATCACAAATAAACTACGAAAATGCAAGGCTCATGCAGTAAGCATTTTTTACCACTTAAAACATTATTTCCTGCATTTTACATTTTCCTGCATTTTACTTAAGTCCCTTGAAAAGCGTAAAAATGAGGTTCTACTGTATTTACGCTTTTCCCGCGTTTTACACTTTTTGAAAGCATGTTCGTGAAGAAAAATGACGTAATGTACATACATTGACACTAGCTTGGCTTTCCCCTTAAAGTATAGCGCTTAAAAATTATTCGCATTCGAGTTTCTTGACACTTTGCGTTTATTCAAACGTATATTTCGCGTTTCGTTGTTGACTTAAAGATGCGCCGATTTGTGGCAATGTAGTTCTTCTTTTCACCAGCTTCTTTGGCAGAGCGCCTGGCATGTACTCAGACAAACAGAACGGTTTGTTAACGAGTCAATAACGCTGATTTGTGGCGGTGTAGTTCGTATTTCCGCTAGCTTCTTTGCCAGAGCGGCTGGCGAGTACTGAAACAATCAGAACCAGTTGCTTTGTTAAAGTGAGAATAAATAGTTGCGATGTTTTTGTGATACATATTTCTGATTAATAAAGAACTATCTGTCACAGTTGGGTATCATAATACCCACAACCTCAAAAAAGCGATAATAGTGAGAGATGCCGATCCCATGCAAATGTCACAAAAATACTTGTACTCGAGAACGCGAATAAATTCTAGACTATTGTGGTGTGAAACACCGAAAAATACGAAACTAACGGAACTGTAGGAGTTTTACTATGTAAATAATTAATTCCGGTAAAGGGCAGTAATTTTGAAGATGTGTTACATAGCCTGGCAGCGGCGTCCAAACTTCCCATCAAATTACCAGTTCTGCCTGGCGCTTAAAATAGCGGCGTCCTCGATTATAATGAATAAAAATTTTTGACGTAATTTCACTTCCCATAAAATTACCAGTTTTTCCTGGCGCTTAAAATAGTAAAAATTTGGATAACCTTTATTGTATAATCCACTCCCTGGCGAGTATTTAGATGTATATTATGTACAAAAACTATTATGTACATAAACTACGAAAATGCAAGGCTGCTCCAGTAAGCATATTTTACCATTTTAAACATTATTTCCTGCATTTTACATTTTCCTGTATTTTACACCATGTCACTGAAGTCCCCTGAAAATCCTAAAAACGAGGTTCTACTGTATTAAAATATACCACATTAGGCATGTTTATGAAAACAAGTGTTAGCTGATCTGTCAGGTACAGGCACAAATGACAAGCAGCAAATACTAATACTGTATAATGAAAACAGGCACCTAACAACATTCATTTAGATTCTAAAGCTTGTTTTAATGTGGTTAGGAATTTTGTTATTTGGGTAGCAAGATAACTTCAGATGGCCGAAGTAAAGAAGATATAAAATGCAGAATCGCTATGGGAAGAAACGTGTTTCTGAAAAAGGGAAACTTGTTAACATCCAATATTAATTTAAGTGTTACGAAGTCGTTTCTGAAAGCATTTATTTTGAGTGTAGCATTGTATGGGAGTGAAACGTGGACAATAAGGAGTTCAGATAAGATGATGATAGAAACTTTAGAAATGTGGTGCTACAGACGAATGATGAAAATTAGATGGGTAGATCATGTAACTAATGAGGAGGTGCTTAACCGAACTGGGGAGAAAAGGAGTTTCTGGGATATACTGACTCAGAGAAGGGATAGGTTGGTTGGACACATTCTGAGACATAAAGGAATTGTCAGATTAGCTTTAGAAAGAAGCGTTTTTTTTTTTTTCTTTGTGGTTTTAGGGCGCACAACTTCTACGGTCATTAGCGCCCAGACAAGAACTTAGATTCACTAGATCTCAAAAAAAAAATTTGGTGACTGTCAGAAAATCAAGAAGAGGCTAAAAACGAAAGATAAAGGACAATGAGAAGGGTTAAATATCCTTCAATAAGTTGGCCAAGTTGATAAAACGCAAAACTTGAGCAGCTGCTCGTGTGTCATCAGCTAAAAGTTCCTCCAGAGTAGGTGGAAAGTGAAGGGCTACACGGAGATGATTAAAATTAACACAAGTCAGTAAGACATGTCGCACTGTCAGCAGTTCACCGCAGGAGCACAGCGTTGCAGGGTCGGTGGATAGCAAGTGACGGTGGCTGAAACGGCAGTGACCGATCCGCAACCAGGCCAGGATGACCTCCTCCCGCCGAGAGGGGCGCGAGGAGGTCCTCCAAGCAGTCGGGATCGGTTTGACAGTTCGCAATTTATTGTTGTACAGTGAAACCCACGCACTGTGCCATGACGACACGATACTCTGGCGAAGAGCCCGTTGAACATCGTCTGATGGGATGCAAAAGGTAGCCATGGGAGGCAAAAGAGCTGCGGCCTTGGCTGCTATGTCGGCGGCCTCATTCCCGGGCACACCCATGTGGCCAGGGACCCACAGGAAAGAAACGTGGCAGCTGTCATCTGCTAGGAACTGGAGGGAGCGTTGGATCCGATACATGAGAGGATGGTTCGAGAAAGGGTCCTTAAGACTCTGCAGGGCACTTAGGGAGTCCGAACATATGGCATAGAAAGGTTCGCGGTGGCGGCAGGTATACAAAACAGCCTGGTGGAGGGCAAAAAGCTCAGCCGTGAAGTTCGAGCACCGGTCAGGGAGCTTGTATTGGAAACGGTTGTCGCCGATGATGAAGGCAGATCTGACACCGGCAGTGCTCTTGGAACCATCAGTGCAAATAAATATGGCATTATCGAACCGCGAACGGAGTTCGACAAGCCTCGAGCGGTATACCAAATCCGGAGTGCTCTCCTTGGGGAGCGAACTAAGTTCAAGGTGTGTGTGAACCTGGGCCTGATGCCACGGTGGCAATGGGCTTTCGCTCAACCGAAGGGTGGAAGGAAGGGTAAAATCGAGCCGCTGTAGCAGGCGGCGAAACCGAACTCCAGGTGGAAGCAAGGCAATCGCAGACAACTGATATTGGCGATCGAGTGAATCGTCAAAAAATAATCGGTAAGATGGATGCTTAGGCATCGACCGCAGGTGGCATGCGTACCGACACAAGAGTATGTCACATCGAGTGGTCAAGGGTAATACATCAGCCTCGGCATACAGACTTTCAACAGGGCTGGTATAAAATGCACCGGTCGCCAGACGTAATCCCCGATGGTGGATAGAGTTGAGACGGCGGAGAATCGACGGCCGTGCAGAAGAGTATACAAGGCTTCCGTAGTCGAGCTTCGACTGAACAATGGCCTGGTAAAGGTGAAGCAGGACGGCACGACCCGCTCCCCATGACGTGCCACTGAGGACACGAAGAACGTTAAGGGATCGGGCACAACGGGCAGCCAGCTAAGACGTGTGTGGACCAGCAAAGTTTCCGATCCAACACGAGTCCCAAGAATTTCGTAGTCTCCACGAAAGGGAGAGTAACGGGGCCGAGACGTAGGGATGGTGGAAGAAATTCCTTGTATCTCCAGAAGTTTATACACACAGTTTTCTCAGTGGAGAATTGGAAGCCGTTTGCGATGCTGCAGGAATATAGACGGTCAAGACAGCGTTGAAGACAACGCTCCAAGAGACATGTCCGCTGGGCGCTGCAATAAATTGCGAAATCGTCAAATCAAGAGATCCGCAGACGTCGGCTGAAAGGCAATCTACGATCGGATTGATTGCAATGGCGAAGAGCGCCACACTCAGGACGGAGCCCTGTGGTACCCCATTCTTCTGGCAAAAGGTATCTGACAATACAGAGCCCACCCGTACCCAGAACTTGCGATCCGCCAAAAACACTTGAATGAAAAGAGGAAGGCGGCCCCGAAGCCCCCATGTGTGCAATGTGCGGAGAATGCCCGCTTTCCAACAGGTGTCGTATGCCTTCTCCAAGTCGAAGAACACTGCTACTGTTTTACGCTTCTTTAGAAAGTTGTTCATAATGAAGGTCAACAACGTAACGAGGTGATCAGCAGCAGAGCGGTGCCGACGAAAACCGCATTGGATATTAGTCAGGAGGCGGCGAGATTCGAGGAGCCAGATCAACCGAGCGTTAACCATGCGTTCCATCATCTTACTGACGCAGCTCGTCAGAGAAATGGGGCGATAACTGGAAGGAAGGTGTTTGTCCTTCCCTGGTTTGGGGATGGGGACAACAATGGCTTCACGCCAACTTGTGGGAACATGACCTTCAGTCCATATGCGATTGTAGGTACTAAGAAGAAAGCACTTGCCCGCAGGAGAGAGGTTCTTCAGCATCTCAATAGGAATGGAATCGGGCCCGGGAGCAGAAGATCGGGACAGGGCGAGAGCACGGTCTAGTTGCATGGTGAAGGCGACGTTATAATTTTCACGATTAAAAGAGTGGAAAGAAGGCAGCTGTGCCTCCTCTACCTGTTGAGAGAAAGGCAGGGTGGTAATGGGCAGAGCTCGAAACCTCCGCAAAGAAACGGCCCAATGCGTTGGAAACAGCAGCGGGGTCCATGAGGACTGCGTTCTCCACGGTCAGGCCAGGAATCGGGACGTGGACATTGATGCTGGATAAACGGCGTAGGCCACCCCAAACAACCGTGGAGGGAGTAAAACGGTTAAAAGAACTAGTAAAAGCAGTTCAGCAAGCTTTCTTGCTGTCGTTTATGATACAACGACATTGCGCTCTCATACGTTTATAATTTATGCAATTCTCCCGAGTTGGGTGGCGGCGGAAGGTGCGTAAAGCACGGTGCCGGGCTCTAAGTGCGTCGCGGCAGGCTGCAGTCCACCAAGGGACCGGGGCACGACATGCAGAAGAGGATGTATGAGGTATGGAACATTCAGCAGCGGTGAGAATAACCTCTGTGAGGTAGTCGACCTGACTGTCACAGTTGGCAAAATTCTGACCGTGAAAAACAGCCATGGAAGAATAAAGCCCCCAGTCGGCTTTAGAAATGTTCCAACTGGTGGGACGAGGAGATGAGGAATGATGCAGGAAGTGGATGATACAAGGAAATGGTCACTTGAGTACGTGTCAGAAAGTGCATACCACTCAAACCGACCGGCAAGCTGAGGAGTGCATATTGCGAGGTCTATATGGGAATAAGTGTGTGTTGTGTCTGAAAGGAAGGTTGGTGCACCGGTGTTGAGGCAGACAAGATTGAGGTGTTGGAGAATGTCCACCAAAAGGGAGCCTCTCGGACAAGGTGCCAGAGAGCCCCATAGGGGGTGATGGGCATTAAAGTCGCCTACCAACACGAAAGGTGAAGGGAGCTGGTCAACAAGGTGTAGCACATCTGCCCTAGTATGGGCAGATGACGATGGCGAATAGATATTACAGAGGGAAAAGGTAAATGTGGATAAAGTGATGCGGACGGCAACTGCCTGTAGGTGAGTATGCAATGAAATGGGATGGGATGGAAAGAGACGTCGTCTCGAAGGAGCATCAGAACCCCTCCATGGGCTGGGATACCTTCCACGGGTGGCAGGTCGAACCGCACAGAGGTGTAGAGTGGAAAGTCTACACGATCACGTGGCTGCAACTTAGTTTCTTGGAGACAGACTAGAAGCGGGCAGTGCAATCGAAGGAGTAGTTTCTCCTCCCGATTAGAACGAATGCCGCGAATATTCCACTGAAGGAGCGCCATGATAAAAATGAGATAAGAGATAAGGATAAAAACTAACAAGCAAGCGGGGTCACCTCGACGGCCGCTGAGGACCGGATTTCGAGGGAGCACTGCTATCGCTGTCTAGGGGCAAAGGGTCGTGGTCCATAGGTTCGACCGACGCGCCTGCCACCTCCTTGAGTTGATAAGGAGGGGCAGTTTCCACCGCCGGTAAAGGGCCGGGTGCCCGGCAGACGGAGCGACCCGGTGAAACAGAAGACGGCCGAGGCCGGCAACTGTTGGACGGCGTGACAGATGGGTCACGCCTTGGCGGGGAAGGAGAGGAACTCTTTTTCTTGTCAGCTCTTCTGGAAGAGTGATGGCGAGAAGAGGCAGTTGATGGTTGGGAAGCCTGAGAACGCAGAAAATCCTCACGGACGGGTTCCTTTTTTAAAGCCCGGGCATCTTGTTTAGGTGCCCACGGTTTACCAGAGGTTGATGAAGACTGTACATTAGAGGCAGCAGGAGGAAGCGGGGACGTGGAACGGGCAATCTTCGGGCTGGCGGATCGCACAACTGTGTCAGCGAAGGTAAAATCACACGTCTGGGTACTTGAATCTTTAGTAGGTCGATAGGAGGGGAGGACCTTACTGTATGTGCCCGCTGGGAGGACAGCAGGCTTTCGACTCGCCAACAACTTTCGAGCGGCAGATGTTGACACCTTTTCCGTAACCCGAATTTGTTGGATGACCTTCTCATCCTTGTATACCGGGCAGTCGCGAGAGGAAGCCGCATGCTCACCGTTGCAGTTAAGGCAGTGAGGGGACGGAGGTGGGCAATCCCCCTCATGGGCGTCCCTACCACAAGTGACACATTTTGCTGCATTTGGGCAAGAGTCACGGGTATGGTTGTACCTGTAGCATTGGAAGCAGCGCGTTGGGTTTGGAATATAAGGGCGGACAGAGATAACTTCGTACCCTGCTTTGACCTTCAACAGGAGTTCAACCCTATTGAACGTCAAAAACACAGTACGAGTCGGTGTCAGCTGGTTATTTACCTTTTTCAAAACCCTATGCACGGCTGTAACTCCCTGATCTGACATGTAGGTTTGTATGTCTTCATCAGACAACCCGTCAAGGGATCTCGTGAAGACTACCCCCCGTGACGAGTTGAGTGTGCGATGTGCTTCTACCTTGACAGGAAACGTGTGTAACAGTGTAGTCCGGATTAGTTTCTGAGCTTGGAAGGCACTGTCCACTTCCAGCAACAATGTGCCATTGCGCTGATGCGAACAGGTTTTAAGAGGGCCAGCAATTGCATCTTCACCTTTCTGGATGACGAAAGGATTGACAGACGTGAAATCTTTTCCATCGGTGCGAGAGACAACAAGAAATTTCGGTAAATTAGGCAGAGTCTTTTTTTGCTGAGGCGAATCTATCTTACGTTTATGGGTCAACGTCACTGAAGAAGAGACGGAAGTCATCGCGGAAGTGTCCCCGGTGATTAACTGCGTCTCCGATGGCGCGCTCCTTCCTAGTGGGGGCCCTCTCCGAGGGCTTACCCGCCTTAGGTGATTGTTCACACCTCCCGAGAACTGACGGAGGGATCAATCGGCATGTTCGGAAGGTACCAGCTCGGGTAATCACCCCTCCCTGGGCCTGGCCTTTACCAGGGGGTACGTACGTGCCCTACTTGTCTACCCGGGGTGGGGAATTACGCGTTACCCCATCACCTGCTACGCATGATAATGCATGGGTCGGCCTTCAGACACGCACAGGGAGGAAAGAAGAAGGATAGAGAAAGTGAAGAGGAAGGAAAGAAGTGTCTCAAACGCCGAGGCGGAGACTAATGAGGAGAAGAAGGCTAGGAGAGTACAAGGAGAGAAAGACAGAAAACAAAGGGTAAGAAAGTAAGGAACCAAGGAGTAAGAGAAACGACAACAAGAACCACCGTAACTCATGAAATTCGCCTGTCTCCGGGCGAAGGCATAAACCGGGAGGGAAAGTGAAGCAGCCTGGGGCAGAAGAAAGGTTGCTTCGGCTCGGGGCCCCGTGCGCGCCACACATGTACCCACAAAAGAACTGTGGGCCCCCTGGGGGGAGAAAGAAGCGTGTGGGGTAAAGATCATAGAGGGAGACTGAGGGACAAATATATTAAGCAGATTCAAAAGGATGTAGATTGCCGAATGTATTCTCAGATGAAGAGACTTGCACAGTACAGGGTAGCATGGAGAGCTGCATCAAACAAGTCTGCGGACTGAAGACAACAACAACAACAGGAAGAAAACTGGGTCATGCAATCCTGAATACCGGTAATCATATTCACTAAGCATTTAGAGGACCAGTCAAGAATCCAAAGTAGTAGTTTCTGGATCTACAATTTATCAAAATAAATGTCAAAAATAAATAAAATACTGCTTATAACTTGGCTGCGAGGAACCCTCAAAATGCAAAGTGGAAAACAATAAAAAATTATTCGCAAAAAGGTTTTATTTGATGTATAGGTAAAAATTTTCTTGGTAGTTAAGGTTAAAAAAAAAAAAAAGTAGAATATATGAGAGTAAACAAAAGGTTAGGGTTATGGCCAAGGGCACATAAACCTCATACAAACGAGTATATGTAGATTTTGATTTTTTGAAGACTACTGCAGCAGTCAAAACTGTCAGATAGATGGACTTTGAAAATAAACTGATTTGTTACTCATTACTAATGGTATAACAATTATTACACTTTTAAAAAGATATTTTATTTAATGAATGAGTACTCTATCTACAACCTGATGTATGTTACGTAAGGATTTCTTGGTATGTTGTGAATAAGGAGTATGAAACAAAGTAGTTAATGGTAAAAGCACTGAATTTGGACACCCAAAAGAAAAGTTTACAAGCAGGAAGAGGATGGCATCACCATACTGAGCTATATTTTAATTTGCAATGATAACTTTTGGGTACCAATGTTTCTGCATTCATTGTTTATCTTATTCCTGTCCACCCAGCCACTCAATGCAATAGAAAATACAACTTTCTCATGCTTCTAAATTTTCTGCAGGAAAGTTATTAGGTGATCGAAGAGAGACAATGTTATGACAAGAAACACAACTGGATGTCTAGACACCTCTTGAAATACCATCATATTTTTACCTCTTCTCACTGCTTTTCAGTATCATTGACTGCCTTAGTTGTAACTAGTTTTTAAATAATAGTTATATAAAATGTTAGTAACTGCAAAGCTCCTGGGAGAAAATAACTAACACCCCAATGGATGCCTACTGTAAAGCTGTTACAAAAAACTAATATACACGTTAATGCTGACCAATGTTGTTTATTTGTCATTTATTTACAAACAAAACTGGCCATTTGTCACTAAATAAAATAGATCATTATCATATGAAAACTTGATTCAGCAGCAGATCAATCTTGAGAACACAAATGAACTTATGCTACAAAGACACTACTACATTTACAACTGTGCACACTAAAACAGTGTCAATTATGATCAGATTCGACTCTACTGGACACCATTACTCAGTAACCAAGAAATATTAAAATGCGAGGAAGGACAGCAATCAGTAGCAAATAACTGTAATTTTTTGTACATCTAGAGTTTGAACACATTTGTCCAAAACCTTGCTAGTTTTCAGTCCTTTTTTTATGTGCACCTGTTGATGACTCAGTGCCTCTACTGTTTAGGGAGTGTTCTCTACTCCCTTAGTACCAATAATAGTTTTTTCAGCCTGAACTTCCTGACACATTTATGCAAAGGTTGATGTGTTTAATCATACCTAACAGTTGTAATTCACTATCAAAAATTTAGAGTGGAGGTAATAGTGATTCCACAAACACTGTCTCTTTCTTCTTTCAGTTAATCTTCTACACAGATGAGAAATCTGTATTTCTGTTTCAATTTTTGAATATATATGAACAAATAATTTAGAATTCTGGTATTTCTATCTTCAAAATGACAAGTCTAACAGCATTCCTTCATCACCCAGAAGCTCATTAAAAAAGAAAAAAAAAAGAAAAATCACAAAACCAATATTCTCAATGGCAAATTTAAACATAAAAATGTTGAACCTCGTACAACACTTCCTTGTATCATTTAGTAAGAATTTTACAATGCTGTTAGATGTGAGGAACACATCTAACCATTGGACATATTCCAGGACTGAATCTTTTGGTGAAACATGAACATTACATGAATAATTCACAAAGACACAAAATGTTTCTCTTTCTGTAGGTTTCATGATGCTCAGTGCTGCCATCATTTGTGAATTTATTTACTTTATTTGGAACATCACTACAGATGCAATAAAATCTTATTCCTCCACTACTACTCTAAGAGTGCCATTTGTACACAGAGATATGGGATGCAATTTCAGTGTTATGTACTGCTTAGTTCAGTAAACACCCTTAAAGGAGCAGTACACTCCTGTCACTGTTGCAGCTATAAAATGAAACACTCACACTATTTTTAACATTTTCCCAATTGTTTAATGTTTAACTTACTCAACCTACTGTAACCTCCTCAAATTAAATAGTGCAATCCAACCAAGTGGTTAATGTATTACCCAATATGGCTGGTGCATGTCTTATGATGATTGCTTACTTTCAGTTGAAGTATCTTTTGCAGGACACTTTTTGTGGGAACTCTGACTCTTTGTAAGAATTAAAAAACTTACAGTCATAGTGAATGAAATTATGAGGATCAAAATGAAACTGCTTTATGCCATTAGAACACTATCGATAATATATGAAAGAATATTGTGCTTTTAATGTTTGATTCACTCTGATTAATAACAGTTTTGTTTTAATTGATTAAATTGTTGATTAAGATAAACATTAAATAATTGGGAA
This sequence comes from Locusta migratoria, assembly GCA_026315105.1. Taxonomy (NCBI): domain Eukaryota; kingdom Metazoa; phylum Arthropoda; class Insecta; order Orthoptera; family Acrididae; genus Locusta; species Locusta migratoria. The sequence continues at coordinate 566,281,050 of CM048746.1, forward strand.
AATTTTAAAAGTAGTGTGTGTGTTTCATTCTATAGCTACAACATTGACAGAAGCGTTCTGCTCCTTTAAGGGTTTTTACTGAACTAAGCAGTACATCACACTGAAACGCATCCCATATCTCTGTGTACAAATGACACACTTAGAGTAGTAGTGGAGGAATAAGATTTTGTTGCATGTGAAGTGATTATGTTCCAAATAAAGTAAATAAATTCACAAACGATTGCAGAACTGAGCGTCATGAAACCTATAGAAATAGAAGCACTGTGTATCTTAGTGAATTATTCATGTAATGTTCACACTGTCTTCCTGTGACCGTTCATGCAAATGGACAGTTTGTTGCTGGCCATTCCCACGTAGAACGCTTCACAGTACAGGCATGTCAGTTGGTAAATCACGTGGGTGCTATCGCAAGTGGCTCTGCCCTTGATTGGAGCCAGAAAGGTAGGGAAGGTGGTTTGGGTATTTCATAGTGATGGACTAGGAGGTTACAGAGGTTAGGTGGACGGTGTAAAGACACTATTGGTGGAGTGGGAAGGATGTCATGAAGGATGAATCTCATTTCGGGCAGAAATTAAGGAAGTCGTATCCCTGCTGGAGAGCTACATTCAGAGTACGCTCCAGTCCCGGAAAGTATCTGGTGACAAGAGGGGAACTTTGGAATTCTTCCGTTGAAGGTTCAAAATTTGGGGGGATGAGGAAGTGGCTGTGGCAATTTGCTTCTGTGCCAGATTAGGAGGATAGCTGCAGGATGTGAAAGCTGTTATTAGGTTATTGGTGTACTGGTTCAGAGATTCGGGACTGGAGCAGTCTTGTTTGCCAAGAAGACCTATGCTGTAGGGAAGGGAATGTTTGATGTGGAATGGATGACAGCTGCCATCCATTCCACATGAAACATTCCCTTCCCTACAGCTTAGGTCTTCGTGGCAAACGTGTCTACTCCAGTCCCAAATCTCTGAACCAGTACACCAATAATCTAACAACAGATTTCACAGCTATCCTCCTGATCTGGTACAGAAGCAAATTGCCAGAGCCACTTCCTCATCCCCCCCCCCCCCCCCCAAATTCAGAACCTTCAACAGACGAAACCCAGAAGTGCCCCTCTTGTCACCGGCTACTTTCCGGGACTGGAGCGGACTCTGAATGTGGCTCTCCAGCAGGGATACGACTTCCTTAAATTCTGCCCTGAAATGAGATCCATCGTTCACGACATCCTTCCCACTCCACCAAGAGGTCTTTCCGCCGCCTACCTAACCTCCGTAGCCTCCTAGTCCATCCCTATGAAATCCCTAAACCACCTTCCGGCTCCTACCCTTGTAACTGCCCCCATTGTAAAACCTGCCCTATGCACCCTTCCACCACCACTTACTCCAGTCCCATAACCTGGAAGGTGTACACAACCAAGGGCAGAGCCACTTGCGATAGCACCCACGTGATTTACCAACTGACATGCCTGCACTGTGAAGCGTTCTATGTGGGAATGGCCAGCAACAAACTGTCCTGTCACATGAACGGTCACAGGCAGACAGTGTTTGTTGCTTATGAAGATCACCCTGTGGCTAAGCATGCCTTGGTGCATGGCCAGCACAGCTTCACGTAGTGTTACACTGTCTGGGTTATCTGGATTCTTCCCACTGACACCAATCTTTTAGAACTCCAAAGATGGGAACGTGCCCTTCAGCATATTCTTTCTTCCCGTTGCCCACCTGGTCTCAACCACCGCTAAATTCAAATTCCCGCCCACCATCTTTAACATCTTTGTCTCTATTCTACAATATGTCTGCCTAGGTGTGTTTGCGTGTGGATATGTGAGTGTGTGTGTGTGTGTGTGTGTGTGTGTGTGTGTATTTGTTTACCTTCCTTTCTCCCCTAAAGTGGGTCCTTCCACTCCTGGGATTGGAGCGACTCCTTTTCCACTTCCTTAAAGCCCGAATCCTTCCCTTCCTCCTCTCCTTCCTTCCTCTTTTCCAGAAGAAGCCACCAACAGTTGCGAAAGCTTGTATGTGTGTTTGTATGCGATTGTATCTGTCGACGAGCCTGTCCTTTAGGTAAGTCATCCGTCTTCTATTTTATATAAATTTAAAATCACATTTTCTGCAGAAACATCATTTTTTCTTAACTCAGAGTTGACCTGCATACTGCAATGACGGAAATTATTACTCTATGTGATACATGATTTTTTGTTATTGACTCATCTACTTTAAATGAGGAAAAGTAGCTGACTACAGCTGCAAAAGTTGGTACATCAGACTGATTTTAAACTTATACAGTATAACCCTGCTTTTACGTTCCTGGATTTTACATTTTCCTACCATTTTTGTCGATCCCATCAAAGTACTTATGTTCACAATATTAATTTGCCACCATCTTTGCAATTTTCCTGCATTTTATTTTATTTATTTATTATTTATTTTATTTATTGGTTTTTTCTGTTCCATAGGACCCTATTGAGGAGTGAGACTCCATGGTCATGGAACAAGTCAATACATTGTTACACAAGAATGGTAATAGAAAATTAATTATCCTTTGCACATGACAATCTTAAGACAAAGTGAAGAGAATCAATAAAGAAAAAATGAATTAGCTTAATTGTTTTACTTTTCTGGGAGTTCATCGACAAAATAAAAGGAGTGAGCCATGAGGTAACTCTTCAATTTAGATTTGAAAGTGTGTTGATTAGTGCTAAGATTCCTTAGTTCTTGTGGCAGCTTATTGAAAATGGATGCTGCAGAATATTGTACCCCATTCTGCACAAGTGTTAAGGTGGTGTGATGCACATGTAGATTCGACTTTTGTCTAGTATTCACCAAGTGAAAGCTACTAGCTCGTGGGAATAAGCTGATATTATTAACAACAAACGACATTAAAGAAAAAAAAATATTGTGACGCCAGAGTCAAAATTCCCAGACTACTGAAAAGGGGTTGACATGACGTTCGCGAACTTACACCAGATATTGCTCGAACTGCCCATTTTTGAGCCAGAAATATCCTTTTTGCATCAGGCGAGTTACCCCAAAAAACAATGCCGTAGGTCATAAGTGAGTGAAAGTAAGCATAATAAGACTACTTTTCGTGTTAAAAAGTCACTTATCTCAGATATTGTTCTAATGGTAAATATAGCAGAATTTAGTTTTGGAACAAGATTCTGAGCATGGGCTTTCCATGACAGCTTACTGTCTATATGAACACCCAGAAATTTGAACTGTTCAGTCTCACTTATCACATGCCCATTATGTGTAATCAGAATGTCAGCTTTCGTCAAATTATGTGTTAGAAATTGTAAAAACTGAGTTTTACTGTGATGTAACATCAACTTGTTTTCTACAAGCCATGAACTTATCTCTTTAACTGCATTATTTGATACTGTGTCAATATTACGAGAAACATCCTTCACTACCAAGCTGCTATCATCAGCAAACAAAAATATTTTACAGTCACCTGTTATACTCGAAGGCATATCATTTATGTACATAAAAAAACAGCAATGGTCCCAAAACAGACCCCTGGGGCACCCCAGACTTAATTGTGCCCCATTGGGATTGCACGTCATAGCCATTTTCTACACTGTGGAGAATTACCTTCTGTCGTCTATTATTAAAGTAAGAGGTGAACCAGTTGTGGGCTACTCACCGTATTCCATAATGTTCCAACTTCTGCAACAATATTTTGTGAGCAACACAATCAAACGCTTTTGTTAAATCAAAGAAGAAGCCTAATGTCCGTAGCCTCTTATTTAACCCATCAAGTGCCTCACAGAGAAACGAAAATGTACCATTTTCAGTCGTTAAACCACTTCTAAAACCAAACTGTATGTGTGACAAATTATGTGAACTGAAATGATCAATTAATCTTGAATATACAGCCTTTTCAATAAGTTTAGAAAAAACTGATGGCATATAAATAGGTCCATAATTGTCTACATTATCCCTTTCTCCTTTTTTATAAAGTGGTTTCACTACTGAGTACTTTAATCTGTTAGGAAAATGACCATTCTGAAAGGAAAAATTACAAATATGGCTTAGTACTGGGCTAACATATGGAGAACAATACTTTTGAATTCTGCTGGATACCCCATCATATCCACAAGAGTCCTTAGTAGTCTTTAGTGATTTAATTACACAGGTCGACATGGATTCTGGGGTTTGGAAAGTAAGTGGTGTTCTTTACTAAATTTGCACCCCTGAATATGAAAATCATATCAGTTTTTTTCCATCACCCTCAGTTTTTTCTGCACAGCTACTCCCCTCCAACCCTACCATTGGCTGTGAAATCTATGTTACGCAGTGTCCACAACTACAGAAATGTGGCAACACTGCATTTTTTGTGTGAAGGTGGGGCAGAGGGGGTTAATGATCTTCGAGCTGACGTTCCATCATCGCCACAGAAATCAGCGAGTGAGTGCTACAGCTTCAAGAAGGTGCTTTCGCGCTTTTTTGTGAGTGGTGGTATTTCACTGAAGGTGTGTTAAAAATGTCAGGAAGGCAGTGTGTGAATAGCCCAGATACATTTTGTTATATCTGTGGAAATTATGTGATACGTGCAAGATGTCGACAAATAACAAAATTTGTGCAGAAGTCATATTTTGCATATCTCGGCATGAAGCTCGGCAATCAGGACAAGTAATTTGCTCCACACATTGTGTGCCATACATGTGTGGAGCAGTTAAGGAAATGGAGTGAAGGTAAAATCAAGTGCTTGAACTTCGTAATTCCTATGGTATGGCGTGAACAGAAGAATCATGTTGGTGGCTGTTACTTCTGTATGACGAATGTAACGGGATACAACGGAAGAAACATGAAAAACATATCGTATCCAAACTTAGACCTGTTCCTCATGGCCCAGGGCTACCAATCCCATCTCCATCAACATTCTCTTGAATTCTCTGAACCAGATGTAAGTCAAGAAAGCAGTGAATCCAACTATTCTGAGTGTGGTACCGATAGTAGCCCAAAACCTCTTACTCAAACAGAACTTGGCAATTTGGTGAAAGACTTGGAGGAGTTTAAAAAATGTTGTGCATCGTTTCCATGGCCAGAATAAGCAGCCTGATTACAAGGAAATTGTGGAAGACATGCTACAGTCCTTTAAACAGTTAGGATGCAAGGTCTCTCTAAAACTACATTTTCTAATGTCACACTTAGAGTTTTCAAGAAAATTTGGCTGACACATCAGAGGAACATGGTGAACAATGTCATCAGGAACTTTAAACTATGGAACATCGTTATCAAGGTCGTTGGGGAATAAACATGATGGCTGACTACTGTTGGTGCATCACACGTGAAGGAGAAGTGACACACAAGAGGAAGGGTATCAAGCATTCATTCACGGGCAAAAGAAGACGGAAGTAATACCTCTACCTGGAAAGTGCCCACCATAATATTTGCTTCTTATAATTCATACACCTTTCTTCCAATTCTTTTTTAACCACTTTACTGTTCCATTTCGTTTCCATTGTCCCGTAATTGCTTTCCAATTTCCAATTTAATTGGGCGCAGAGTTAGACAATGGTGAATATGATGATGATAGTGGTGGTGCAAAAACCTGACGTGCTACAGAGAAACAGGCTGCAGATTTGTGATCAGCAGGGTCAATTTAGTCAGAAATTCATATTTTCATGCAAACCCCAGACAAAATTTGTCGACCTGTGTTATTGACTCAATCTCACCTATGGATGTATCATTTCGTCGGGACTAAGGGAAATATTCATTAAAGGTGGGATTTCCTTTGAAGTGGGTGTGTTAAATCAAGGTTCTACTATATGTCAATAATAAATGATAGTTAGTTGTTGTCTAACAGGAGAGATAATCACTGAGACACTGACAGGCATGTAAAATAGACCGTCACCTTCAGACAACTTTCAGCCATGTCCTTCATCACAAAAAGAAAAACATTCACAGAATCACTCAAACATTACTATGAACTAACCACCATCATCATCTTTGGCTGCTACAGCACACCAAGCATCTTGATAGTGTATGATGACATATAAAGCACTGATGAGGAAGTGATTTAATTGTTCCAGTCCAGGGTGGTACCATGTGACAAGAGGGACACACACACACACTCCTTTGTGGCTGTATATTGGGGATGGAGAAAGGATTGGTGGTATTTGGGAATAAGGCGTAGGAAATCTGTTTACGGCCTAGGTCAAGAGGATAATGTCGGTCCGTGAAGATCTTGGCAAGGCGTTCGTCGTTTTGGGTATGGAACTTCTTACCACCACAAAGTTATTGTCCATTGATGTGGAATGGATGGCAGCTGTGAAAGTTAAGGTATTTTTGGTAATTAGTTGGTTTAACATGGGTGGAGGTGTGGATGAAGTCATCAGAGAGTTGGTGGTTAACATCCAGGAAGATAGTATGCCAGGTTGTGAAGATGCAAGTGAAATTAATAGGAGAGGAGGAGTCGAGATTATGAAGGAAGAAGGATAGAGTCTCCAGGACCTGAGTCCAAATCATGAAAATATCGCCAATGAAACAATCAGAAAAGGGGATTGGGGTATTGGGAGGATAGGAAGGTTTCTTCTGGATAGTCCCTAAATAAGTTGGCACAGCAGAATGCCATAAGTGTGCCCATAGCTGTGCCACTGATTTGATTGTATTCTGTTCCTTGAAATTGCTACATGTTGTTCACTAACTGTACTGGAGACTTGTGGTTACATTACTGAAATTTCATATGAATTTGCAACATGACAGCGTATCATCTGCTAATAACCAAGACGTAACAGCAAATACTAACTCCAGCTGACAATGTGTACAATATAAAATTTGGCAATTTGTTGTTGTTGTTAAGGTCTTCAGTCTGGAGACTGGTTTGATACAGCTCTCCACCCTACTCTATCCTGAGCAAGCCTTTTCATCTCCTAAGTACAGCAACTCACATCCATCTGTATCTGCTTATTATATGCCTCTCTTGGTCTCCCTCTGTGATTTTTACCCCACACTTCCGTCCAATGCTAAATTTATGATTCTCAATGTCTAAGAATGTGTCATACCAAGCGATCCCTCCTTTTAGTGAAGGTATGCCAAAAATTCCTTTTCTCGCCAATTCTGTTCAGTACCTCTTCATTAGTTATGTGATCTACCCACCTATTCTTCAGCATTCTATTGTAGCACCACATTTCAAAAGCCTCTATTCTCTTCCTGTCCGCACTGCTTTTCATCCGTGTTTCACTCCCGTACAAGGCAACACTCCACACAAATGCCTTCAGAAAAGACTTCCTTAAACTTAAATTAATATTCAATGTTAGCAAATTTCTCTTTTTCAAAAATGCTTTTCTTCCCATTGCCATTCTGCATTTTATATCCTCTGTACTGCGACCATCACATGTTATTTTACTACCCAAGTAACAAAACTCATCTACCACCTTCATTGTTTCGTTACCTAATCTAATTCCTTCAGCATTGCCTGATTTTCTAAGACTGCATTCCATTATCTTTGTTTGGCTCTTGTTAAAGTTAATTTTATACACTTTCTTAAAAGACACTGTTCATTCCATTCAACTACTCTTCCAGGTCCTTTGCTGTCCCTGATAGAATTACGATGCCATCAGCAAAACACAATGTTTTTATTTCTTCACCCTGAACTTCAATCCCTATTCCAAATTTTTCCTTCACCGCCTGCTCGATGTACAAATTGAATAACATCAGAGAAAGGCTACAACCCTGTCTTACTCCCTTCCCAACTGATGCTTCCCTTTCATGCCTTTCGAGTCTAATAACTGCGGTCTGGCTTTCGTACAAGTTGTAAATAACTCTCCTTTCCCTGTATTTTACCCCTGCTGTCTTCAGAATTTGAAAGACTGTATTCCAATCAACATTGTCAAAAGCTTTCTCCAAATCTACAAAAGCTAAAAATGGAGGTTTGCCTTTCCTTAATCTATCTTCTGAGATAAGTCGTAAAGTGACTATTGCCTCCCATGTTCCTACATTCCTCGTGAATCCAAACTGTCTTCCCCTAGATCATCTGGATAATTCATGTTAAAACTGATGGTTCTGTAATTTTCACACCTGCCTGTGCCTGATTTCTTTGGAATGCGGATTACTACATTTTTCTTAAAATGTCTGAGGGTATTTTGCCTCTCTCATACATCTTACTCACCAGGTGAAACAGTTTTGTCGTGGCTGGTTTTCCCAGAGCCTTTTAGCTCTGTCATCTACTCCCAGGGCCTTGTTCCGACCTAGGTCTTTCAGGGCTCCGTCAAATTCATCTCTCAGTACAGTATCTCCTATTTCATCTTCATCTAATTCCTCTTCCCTTCCTACAACATTGTCTATAAGTTTATTTCCTTTGTAGAGCCAGTCTAAGTACGCCTTCCACCTTTCAGCTTTCCCTTCTTTGCTGAGAACTGGTTTTCCATGTGAGTTCTTGATATTCATAGAACTGTTTTTCTTGTCCCCAAATGCCTCTCTTATTTTCCTGTAAGCAGTATCTACTTTTCCCCTTGTTATACTTTCTTCTATGGATTTGCATTTGGCTTCTAGCCACTCCTGCTTAGTCAATTTGCACTTCCTGTCAATCTCATTTCTTAGTCGTCTGTACTCTATTTACACTGCATTTTTATATTTTCTCCTATCATAAATTAAATTTAGTATACCCTGTTATATCCAAGGAGTTCTTGTAGGTCTTGCCTATCTACCTATTTTGTCCTCTGCTGCCTTCACTATCTCATCTCTCAATGCTACCCATTTCTCTTCTACTGTTTTATTCCCCCCCCCCCCCCCCCGTTTCTGTCAATTGTTGTCTAGAGCAACCTCTGAAATTGCTAAGAACTTCAGGTTCCCTCAATTTATCCAAGTCCCATCTCCTTATTTTCCTACCTTTCTGCAGTTTTTTTCAGTTTCAGCCTACAGTTCATGACTAATAAGTTATGGTCAGAGTCTATATCTGCCCCTGGGTATGTCTTACAGTATAAAATCTGGTTCCGGAATCTACATTTTACCATTATATAATCTATCAGGTACCTTGCAGTGTCTCCTGGTCTCTTCCACGTATACAACCTTATTTTGTGAGTCTGAAAACAAGTGTTTGTTATGATTAAATCATGTTCCTTGCAAAATTCTACCAGGTGACTTCCTCTTTCATTCCTCCTGCCCAGTCCATATTCACCTACTATTTTTTCCTTGTCTTCCTTTTCCTACTACTAAATTCCAGTCTTCCATAACAATTAAGTTTTCATCTCCCTTAATTGTCTGAATAATTTCCTTTAACTCCTCATACATTTCTTCAGTCCCATCATCATTGGCAGAGCTAGTTGGCATATAAACCTGTAATACTGTTGTCGGTATTGGCTTCATATCTATCTTAACAATGATAATACGATCACTGTGCTGTTCGTAGTAGTTTATCCGCATTCCTATTTTCTTATTCATTATCAGTCCTACTCCTGTGATACCCCCAACTGATTATGTATTTATAATCCTTTACTCACCTGACCAGAAACCCTGTTCACCCTGCCACCGAACTTCACTAATCCCCACTACATCTAACTTCAACCTATCCATTTCCCTTTTTAAATTTCCTAATTTTCCTACCTGATTAAGGGATCTAACATTCCACACTCTGATCTGTATAATGCCAGTATTGTGTTTCCTGATATTCTCCTGAGTAGTCCCCGCCCAGGGATCCAAATGGGGAACTATTTTAACTCTGGAATATTTTACCCGAGAGGATGCTATCATTATATTTTCATACAGTAGAGCTGCTTGTCCTCGGGAATAGTAACGGCTGTAGTTTCCCCTTGCTTTCAACCGTTCGCAGTAACTATGGTAAAGCCACATCAGCTGATGTTACAAGGCCAGCTGAATCTAACACACTGACTTCAGATTCAAGATTTGATGCATAATGGCTGTATACTACTGAATCCTGAATCCAAAGTGTTATATTGAAACCTTCAGTTATGACTGTTTTAGTTTACTTTGCATAACGGTGCTCTTTTGTTTGCATTATTTACTTTATTTTCCATACATCCGATGAAAGACATGATGTAATAACGATCTCTCTTGGAACTTATTCACTACCTAACTTACACAGTTGCGTGGATATTGTGAAAACAATCTACCGTATTTACCCAAATCTAAGCTCCACTGTTTTCGCCAAAAAACCGCCTGCAGTTTAAGTCGAGTACAAAGCGAACAAAGTTCTGAAAAATGGCACTAGGAGCTACCAGAAGTAACTTTTTCCATCAAACATAAGCAGTGCTACATAGGCACAAATATAAATACTGGGGCTAAATCTTACGCAACCATAAAAATAAAAAAGGAAGAAGAGTCTAATTTCCTTTTTATATTCAACTACTGAATTTAATATACCACCCAACGAAGGAAATTGATCTACAATACTGCTCAACTTCAAATGTAGAAATCTTTCAAATATTAGTAGCAACAAAAATATATTTCTTTAGGTAAGTACGACAATACATATGGCTTTAGGATTTTTGCACGAGTTGCCTCATTCTGATTTCACATACTGTTTCATCAAATTTCCTGAAGTTCTGGGGGTATGTGAACTGTAATGAAGCACTAGGATTTCAAGAAGAAAGTTATTTATTATGTCGAAAAAAAAGTTCCAATATGCTCCATCCTGGTGAGATGACTTCAATTCATAAACCAGTTGACATCTGTTCCAAAAAATTGTTTAAGGTCAAGCTCAAAACACATGTGCACCAAACCGCCTATCGAAAAGTGACAGACAACTGACACCAATGGTTCAAGTAAAATGCGCAAGTGTGCCAATGGAATGATGATACATGAAAGTGGGTTCTAAATCAGATTGCATAACAGGCATTTAAAAATGTTTGATATCGAATGCATTATATTGTATGAGGGATGATGCTGTACAACGGAATTGAATCACAAGGAATCAAGTGATAGTGATTCAGAATTACCATACCAGTATCTAATTATTGCTATTATAAACATTTCATAAAATCTGTTTTATAAGTCTAATAAAATTGTTTCTATATTACCGCATTTAGTTTCAAAGTTATTTCCATTCTTATTTAGTAAGTGCGTAGTGTTGCTACAATAGCCGTACATGAGGTATTATCTAAAAGATACTACGTAAAGCCGATTGGCAAGCCTGTGTCGCATCAATATGCCTGATGCTACAACCACTGCCTTCGTGTTACAACTTACGTGTTTTTCTGTTAGGGGCATGGGATTGTTCCTATGAATCATGATTCGCAAATTCCACACTCTCTTCACCATAAGAATGATACAAATGTAAACATTACCACCATGTAATCTTCCGTGTTAACTGTTACCACATTTAAAATGCATCCACGTAACAAACCTGAAAGACAACGGCGAACGTGGGAGAATATATGTATCACGTTAATGATTACATTTGTATTATTCTTTTGCTAAACAGAAATAGAAATGAAGCATGGCAACTGATTTCTAGTACTAATTTTTAAATCTTCTATGAATATAAATTCTGTGCAGACATGTTACTTGATCTTAAATGTTTGAAACAAATAAATCTACAAAATCTGTATCTCAAAATGTTTCATACAAATGGCTTAAGGGGAGGGGCTATTAAAAAGTCCTTAAAATTTAAAATAAAAATCTAAATAAAATTTTAATGTAATATTGTCACTTGGGATTCACCCCAGAATGCTTTATCTTCACCACTGACTGTGACAGAGTAGTAATCCTTTTGAAATACATGTATTTGAGTTGACAGATTATTTGGGTTTGAGATTTGGATGAATCAATTCATGTTCAGAATTAGGCACATGTTTTATTTAAGATTTGGTTGGGTTTGACCCATCCCTAATAGATAGTAGTTATTTCAGTAAGTCCTTGGATACATAAAAGCACATACAATAAAGCAGGAAATAAGAAAAAATTTCAATTTTTAAGTCTCCAATGATCTGGCTATTGGAAATGCAGCATAAGCTGTTACTGGTCAAGGCAGGGAATGGAAGTAATCATATTCTCTTCAAGAGTATTATGGCACCAATACACCTTAACTCATTTAAGGAAAAACAAAGAAATTTAAAAATAAATTGACAAGAAGAAGAATATTGTAATGTCATAACAATAAGATACAAGTTATAAATTAATAGTTTTGACCAGTTGTAGAATGTTACAGTAAAAGAGGATCACCAGCAGTGAAATTAAAAAGAATTGAGAGCACAGGAAAAGGGGGCGGCAATTAACAAGGAAGTGAAAAGTCAATATGTTAATACTTTGGTTATGGAAATCCACATCAATATAGGTCATCAGTTAAGAAGACTATTGTTGTAATCCACTTTTTAATACAAAGATAAGATTGTGGGAAATGTGCATGAAGCAAGTGAAGGATGCTGTGATTACAACAAGAGAATTGGGAGGCAAAGACAGCTAGTTACCTGGAGGGACTTGCTTAAAGATATACGAAGTTAGTTTTCCCACGATAGATGACCCACTAACTTACCAGAAATTACTGGTGGTCCTTTGGACTCATCCAATGTAACTTAACTGCTGCACACACTCTGGAATATTTAAAAAAATAACATAACTGCTTTATGTCTACGATATGAAAGAAGTGTCTCCACAGTTTTCATCATTGCTTTTGTTCTGTTGTGATTCCACAGCAAGAACGGTTAAAGTATCTTAAGAGGATAAAGTCTGTTAGTAGTGCTAAATAAATGGTAACTGCAGAGGTACAAATTTGGAAATCAGCATATCAATAATTATTAATTTTAATTTGATATACTATAAATATTTTAATCACATTCAGTTATTACACCAAGACATACCAGGCATCATACAGAAAGCTCAAGCAAGAAGAAGCAAGTTCTAATTAAAAAGTTTTTTGTTCATTGCATAGAACGTTCAGTAAACAAAAATGATCTGCCAATTTATTTTGTTTTAAATTCTTGGGTATAATGGACTAAACAATTAAACCCACCTACGATATACAAAGAAAGTAGTTTGAAGTGCCACAGAATTATAATTACAGCAAATTCAGTATCCTTCACTGGTAATCTGTGCTAATGTCTTCCAATTAAGAAATAAAAAACCTTAGCTTCACTATATGCATGGACATCTGTGACAAATGACAATATTTCTTCTCGCATACATAAATTTTATAGGGGTAAAAAATAATCATGTTCAGCTTGTAAACATATATTATAATGAGATTTTGCAGCATGAAACTGCCATAATACACCACAAAGAAAAAAATTATAATTAAAGAAATACAGATTAACTACATGAATTCAGAAAGGTAACATACCTCTCGAGTAACTGTTCCGTGTACGATTTTCCAAAAAGTTCCTTTTCACAGGCTCTTTGTATCTTCATACGGCGATATTCAAACCTCTCCCGCCATTCTGCCAGTTCATCGTCAGAATGAGCTTCCACACACTGGTTACCATAACGGCAGTGTGTGCCACTTTCACATAAGCTATAAGTATCAGCTGTAAAACCACGTGGGGGTGGGCGGAACTGCCAGTCTCTCCCTTCATCTGACATTATAACCGTTTGATGAGCAGGTGTCTGGCAATGAGCACGTAGTGCAGCTCGATCAGGGAAATTGAGACAGCAATAACTACAAGCAGTCTTCTGGTCATTGCTGTTGTCTTTACTGACTGCTGAGGGCACTAAGACACAAGAGAGAACAAAAAGCTCAATGTTAATGGTTTTTATACTCAAAGTTTTAAAACACCTTTTGAAAAGTTAGTTAGCATTAATAAAATATTTTTACATGTACAATATTATTTTTATTATTCTAAAAAATATTAATACCTTTTTAATAAGAAAGTTTAGGTTATATAGAATGACCTTACAATTACATTGGTAAGTTCAAGCACTGCAGTTTGCTTAATGTGTTTTTGATTGGTACCCAAACTTTGTCACTAGTAGCTTTTTGAATGATGGCTAATTACATCCGGCCAAAATCACACATGAATTGGAACACAAAAGCCACAAAATCAGCTATAGTCAAGGTGATTTATTTCCTAATTTTTAAAAATTTGTATCTTTGTTCAGAGTGAAATATCAATGTTGAATTTTTTACAGTACTGTGCTCTCATATGGGCCATTCCGTGCCAAGTGGTCTAATATCGAGGAAAGTTCCCACATGACCCTCGTGGATTTTGATGAAATTCTGTATGAACAATCACACATGTTAAATGCAAACGTAGGCTTCCACGGCTGTTGTCGCTATCAATAAAATTCTTCTGGGTATGAAACCGCGTCGTCATTTTATAAATTCCACCGACGTTTCGGCCACTGTTGCAGGCGGCCTTCATCAGGGTCTGTGTCTGACACAGACACAGACCCTGATGAAGGCCGCCTGCAACAGTGGCCGAAACGTCGGTGGAATTTATAAAATGACGATGCGGTTTCATACCCAGAAGAATTTTATTGATAATCACACATGTTCTCAATGAACACTGGTAAAGTTTCAGTTTCAGAAATTCAATACTTCCGGAGATACAGTCACTTGTTTAAGACCATAGCACAGCTTCCAATAGTGCATCCTTGAATTTTCAGCAACTTTGAGATGATATATCTCTGGGAGTATTTGCATGAAAGAAACAAAACTTGGCCATCTTATACAACTCTTTGAGCTCTTTAAAGTAAAATATTAAGAACAGGATTTCTGAACAATTTTCATATAGATAATTTGGGGCAAAGTTGGGCGAAAAAATTGCTGGTTAAAAAAAGTGCGAACTTTAGTTTTTTATATCTCCGGAAGTAATTGTGGGATGTACATGAAACTTTGCACACCATAACTCACCAACACAAGGTCTTAGAATATAAAGTTTCATTCTCCTATTGCTTCCCATTATTTCACAAATCTAGGGTAAAGTTGACGATTTTTCAAAAAGTGCTACAAATGGGTATTTTTAGTCAAATTTTTAAAAAAAGTGTTTTCTCCAAACTCCTTTAAACTATGCTCATTAGAAAGAGCACATTCTAAACTATCTAGAAAAGTGGATTTGGTTTTGCAATGCAAGCATATAAGACCCAAAAAAGTAGCATCATCATAGAGGCACACTGGAAGTTTGAACCCATTTTTCTGGCACTCAAATTATACCTAAAATCTTTTATTACGTATAATAAATGTTTGTTAATGCCTGGGATAAATGAAATAAGAAGTTCTGATAAATAGTACTGTTATTTCTTAATTGTCACCCCCCCCCCCCCAACTCTCTCTCTCATGAGTTCACCCATCACTTTGAGTCTAAAAATGAGTCTTCTGAATTCCTTTCACAGGAGTAGTTTGTTCGGACCATTCTTGTTTTTTCTGCTCACAGAATTCTTCAATTTCTTCTTTGGATACCAAAATGAGGACTGTGGACGTGTAAGATTCCACAACTCTCATAAAATGCTTGGCATTCTTAATTGTAGCTGTATTTGGAATGGAAAGATTATGTTTATTAGCAAGGAGCTTTAACATGCTGCCTACACCATCACAAGGCCCCTTCCCATGGCCAGTAGCACTGTATACCCAATCAGCTGGCACAAACGACTTACTCAATTCAAAAAGCTGGTAACGATTTTTAAAGTGACTAGGAGCACCATCGGAAATAATGATTATCTTTTCTGCCCATTTGCAGTTGAAGAATTTTGCACATTGCTAGCAAAGCGTGTAGTCATGTCCCGAGTCATCACTTACAACTGCAACACACTTGTATTAAAAATATGTAATTCCTGTAAAAATTGGAACTTGATCATTACTAAAATTGTACCATTGTACTTCTTGTGGGAGAATTACAGGGCAGCTCTCAGCAAAATCACAGTGTAGTACTAAACATATTTTTTTCAGCCTGTAAGTGTCCCTTCACTTCTGCAATGTGTTGTTGTTGCTGTTGCAATTCCTTAAAATGGTGATGTGTTACTGTTTCACTGTCCATTTGCCAAGTTCGCCAATGACACTGTCAATGGCAACAGTTTTATTAATTAGTTTGTTTTCCTCACATGTTGCATATGTAGTTTCTGCAGGGTTATCTGCTGTGTCTTCCAGTCCAAGTGTCTGTAAAGAATGTCCTCTCCTGGGCAGTCACCACATTCTTGAAACAGACAAGTTTTTTTTTTTTTTTTTTTTTTTTTTTTTTGTCACAGACAACCAATGACTTCACATGCCCAACCAAGGAGCCATGTCAGAAGCTCCAGTAAGTTCTTCAAAGTTACCACACAAAGTTCATTCCCCCCCCCCCCCCTAAAAAAAAAAAAAAAAAAGGAGCCCATCGTGCTTCATGTGGTGAATATGGGGCTGCCAAGTTTTTTTAAAAACAAAAAGGCAGCTCAAGAAATGTAGCTGTGTCATAACTTCCAGGCACTGAATACCCAAGAAGAGTTCTGGATCAAGGTGGACTGTAGTGCAATAACAAAAATACATTACCCTCATTTCAGAAGGGGAGAACTGAAAACCATGGGAGAGAGCACATGCAAAAGCCCGCCGAATGACACCTTGGAGCTGGCATTCAGCTGAGGCTACTGAGTAGGAGCAAAAGTTGTCAACGTATAGTGCAGGAGTTACCAGTAGCCCAAAAGAGTTCACAGCTCAAAGATGGCAATTAGGGAATCACAGGAAGAGGAAAGGGCCAGTAGTAGTTCCCATTCAGTAAAAGGAGTTTTGTAAAGTTCTTCCAGGTAAGAGATAAAAAAGAAGTTCTCCTGGATTCGTGCAGAGCTGAGTGAAGAGCCGGCCCTAACCTGAAAAAAGCAGTGGGATAAAAACTGACTGATAAAAATTGGTAAGGAGGGTACTTAAAATATTATGACACTAAGAGGCGTCATGCACCTTACGGAGGGCCTAATTCAAAGAAAACTGCAACAAGATGTTGCTGTTTATAGAAGGCCTGTCTGATTGCTATTTCCAGTAGACGTAGATGGTCTATAGTAGACCGTCCCTCCAAGAACCCACACAGAGTCAATGTGATTTGAGTACCCAGTATAATCTGCAGGCAATCATCCTTTCCAGCAATTTACGCAAAACATTTGTCAGGATAATTGACCGGTAACTGTTGAGGTATGATGGAACCTTGCCAGGCATAAGAACAGGAAACACTAAAATGTCCCTCCACTACAAGGAGAAAACCCCTTTGAGCCAAATATGGTTAAATACCTACAGGAGATATAGCCACTGTGGAGGATTGAGGTATTGGAGAAGTTGATTATGGATGGCATCAGAGCCAGGTGGATAGAATCAGTGTTAGGTGCTGAATCATAGGAAGAGGAAAGGGCCAGCAGTAGTTCCCATTCTGTAAAAGGGGCATGGTAAGGTTCCTCCTGGTAAGAGGTAAAACATAAATTGGAGGCTTTGGCCTGTTGTTTCTTGAGCAGAAAGGCTGTTGGGCAAGAAACTGTTACTGGTGGCTTTGGAAAGTGAGCCGCAAGATGCTCTGCATGGGTCAATACAGACCCTATTTGGTAGGGCAAGTCCAGATGTTAATATTCCTAGAAATCCATCTAGTATGACTTTATTGGTGTTTCATACAGACAATGAAGTACATACGCCTAACTAATGCTGTTCCTGCTCTGTAGTTGACAGGTTCTTGTAGGCCCTATGTACCTTTGTCCACTCAAAGTAATTGCCACCATAAAATGAAGATTTCATAACAAAACATTCACATGATTGGCTAATGCCAATGTTACAAGATTTCCAACATTATCATGTGAGACCACCAGGGTAAGTAAAATTTAACCATCATCATCAGTGTTCTACCAAATGGTTTTCACATGGCTGTTCTTGAGGCTCTCCAATCTTCTACCATCCTCTTCAGTTTCACATAATTTCCTCTTCCCTTTATGTGATCTATCATCTTTTATCTTCTACTTCCTCTCAGTCTTCTCCCACAAACCAGTCTTTCCAAAGCATATTCTAGCATGCACTCCCCTCTTAACAAATGTTCCAATCAATTATTTTTCCTTTCTCTTATAACGTTCAGCAGACATCTCTCTTTCCATCCAGCTTATCCTACCCATTCTTGTCCACATCCACATTTCAAATGCTTCTAACCTTTTTTAACCCTCTTGTCCATGAGTCTGTCTCATTTAGTGCCACACTCCAGACCCTTATCTAATTTGCCGCATAACAGTCTCCTCATTCTCTTGAATGACTCCTTCGCTATGGCAATTTAAGTTTTCACCCCCTGGTGGCATTTCGAGTCTTCAGTTATTGTACTTCCAAGATAGGCTATTTAAATGCACTTACTTGGCTAATGGTAGTTTGCCCTATTTTAATATTGGCCAGTCTGCGTCTTGTACTGATGACCACATGCTGTGTTTATTTTCATCCCATATTGCACACAAGTGCCATTCATATCTTTCAGCATGTTGTTCGCTGTCTGTTCACTTTCTGCTACTAACACCTTGTCATCAGCCAATCTTAAAGGCCTACATTCTATTCTCTTTCCACCAATACATAGGGCCTATACCTCTTTTCCCATCTAAGCCTTTTGCAATAATCTTTTCAAGGTATGTGTTAAACAACAGGAGGGAAAGGCAACAATCTTGTCTAACACCTCGCCCAATTCTGGTTCCGGCATAACTGTAGGCTGGGATACACCCCTCTGCTTTGACCCATGACATCAAGATGTCGGAAAACCAGTATGTGGGATATCTTAATACTTCTGTATTGTAGATACAAATAATCTGACATTATAGGTAACAGAATGTTTCATTGATCACAGGTCTTAGCCCAAAAATTTGCACCTTCGGCACTCACATACGGAATGCTCTGTTAACCAACAGCTAACCATCAGAGAGAAGCTACAGATCACTTTTTAAACACAAAATATTAATGTTTTGTTTGTAAATAAACTATCATCTTTAACTTAACCACCACATAATCACTCATGCACCTCAAAACTACCGTGCTGCAATGACATCACTGGTCAAAACTGACGGGCGGTATCCCCGTCTACATGTGAGCGCTGGTTCCTTTTGAATTTCATTTCCAATCCTTATCCTCACTTTCTGGTGAAAATATAAATTCTGTATAAATTTTCTCTTTCCAACCTACTCCTTTCCTCTTCAAAACAGCCATCAGCTTCTTCCACTGAACTCTGTCAAGCGCCTTTTCTAAATCCACAAAAACAGTAAAGATTTCTCTACATTTTTCTATACATCTTTCCCCTATAGTTCTTAACAGGCTAATAGCATCTTTTGTTCAAGAATAGGCCTAATCAAAAGACAATGATTAATGAGTTGTGCAGCATCTAACACATGCTTGTATGGTTTTACACAGATGACAGTCTGTTTATTTACCATCTATAAGCAGAAGCACTTTTAAGAAATGTGAATCAATGCTCACATCCTTAGTTTTGAGCAGAGTAAAACCCTCTATTTTTCCATCCCTGTCACAATAACCTGGTTATAAATTTATTTACTAGCACTAGATACACATTTTTCAGATAAATCTCTTCAGCAAACAAGACTGCTATAATTGTAACTTTAAAAGGTTAAACATGGCTGTACTTAAACAAATATGCAATGATACTTCAGAAAGACATAAATAATCAGGCACCCAGTTGCATACCAGTATGAAGAGGTTTTGGAATCCATGACTTAAAAGATTTTATAACAATGAAAGTTACCTTCTCCAGTAGGAGCAATGGATTTTGTTACATCACATGCTTGTCAGACATTGGCTTTAATTCATCTGTATAATTAACAAGTGAAGGAACGAGTGTGATTAATCTTTCGGAAGAAAATACAGCTGTGGGTAACCAAGTTACTCTAAGAAGAAAATAGCATTAGGACACTGACATCTAAACCTAGGTCAGGAGTTCCAACAAACCAATAGGGCCTATATGCAGCTTGTTGGTTGATTATCGCAACTTTTCCAAATATATGTATGTAGGCAGGTAGCTCTTATGAATATATGCTACCGTAAAAACTTTATGTCGACACCTTGGGTTACAACCATCAATCGAACCATAGGCCAAACCTCTGGCTTCCTTAGAAACAGAGCAACTGAAGTAGAAGTTAGGCACTATAATTAAATTAAACTCTTTGAAATTCTCTCTGTAGATTATTCAGACGTGTTACGTCCCATAATGCACCTTATGCCATTTTAACATGTATTTTCAGACTACAGTACTGCCTCAAAGTAAGCTATATGGAACTACTTCATAAAATCTGCTACAAAACAATTAGAGTAGGCCCTAGCTCGACACCTCAACCATGATCTTTACTACTAGGCCTATAAACTGATTTGTTATTGGCAAAGAGGGTTAAAAATTAGCAGAATTAAGACAGAAACACACTTGAGGCAAATCTACACTTACCTGTTTGTTGAGACTGAGTTGCTGATCTGGAATTTTCAGTAGCCAAAACTTCCACTGCCTGCTTTCCCCTTACAGGATCCAATGTAAATGCTGGTACCAAGCTATCTTGCACAATAGGTTGCTGTTCATTCGATTCAGTTAGAAGTTCCACAGGATGTTTTCTGCTTCTTCGCTGTCGATCAAGCATATCTAATCCCGACCAATTTTCGATATTTGTGTCTACATTGGACTCCAATTCTAACCTTTGCTGAGGCGGTGCATGTTTGTGGTTATTAGTTTTCTGACCCTTTACCATCTGAAGCACAATTCGAATGCGTTCTAGCATTTTCGCTGCTTCTTGGAGGCTTGGCCCTCCAGCACTTGAATCTACCCATTCTCTTGCTGCTGTTTCGGCTTCAGAAAACTTGTGCAGCGAAAATAATGCATGTACCAAACGGCGTCTCGCTCTAGCTCCATTGTGGTTTACCGTATCGGTATCAGACGTGAGTTTGATTATATGGCGGCAGTCTGAAACAGTTAATTCGTGCAAACCGAGTTCTACACAGCATTCGGAGCGCGCTAGGAGAAAGGAAACAACTTTTTCTTTTGGAGTGCCTTTGTTCAGCGCCGAAATCAAAAGCTGATCAAAAAGATCTTTTGCATTAAACCAGTCTTTGCGCCGTATGTACTCATGAGCCTGTAGCTCCGGATCGTTCATATCTGACGCTAAACACCTAGCATTTGCCATACAAGTATCTTTCTAAACATCCTGTAACATCACTAAAATGATAAGATCAAATCAAGTAAATACGCCGGTATAAACTGAAATCCGTAATTACTTCTGACGATTAACACAAGCGTCTACGTTTTGCACATTTTTAACCCCAAATAACACTATTTTAGTCATTTTGTGCCACCCACCATATCCTCAAACCGAACCTTACCGCCATCTTGATCATTATATACAGTACACTAATACTCAAACACAAACTTGTCAAAGATGATCAGAGATGAAGTAAACATCAACAGTTAACATCTTTTTTTCTACATGTGAATAAAATAAAAAAATAAAAAAACTAAACCCCGATATCGATTACTAGTCTGATGCACAATGTACATGGTTTGTTCTGTCCAATGCATTACCACATATATTAATGACACTCGTAAAACTGTACAAGCAAGTGAGTGTATCTATTGTATACACACTATGCCTCAAAGAGTTGTTTATCATTGTCTTTGCAATGCTCCTATATTCTATAACACCAAAGATAGAATGACAGAATACAATCAAAACAAAGTAGATGTTTATGTTTTTGTTGATTGTGGTATAACATCTGTGATGCGTATTTTTTATTAGTTTGTTGTTATGGCATTTCATTTGTTTACGCTCTTCTACGTTGCCGTGTCAGTATGTTTTGTTTATCCGACGAGTGCGTTTGTTTATGCTGGTCTAACTGTGGAAGAACTTTTTAGTAGTTGGCTCGGGAGCGAGTTTGAAAATTTCGTTTTGTACCATATTCGACGTTCTGCTATAACTATACTGTCGCATTCGCTTTTACCCTTAGGTACCTGAAATTTAACCCTTCGAAAAATATCAAAACACCCTGGACATTGAGTTAACATTTCTATTTTTCTAGGTTATCTCCTGGGTCTATGTCTATTTGTAAATGGAGACCTGCATACAGTATTCTACGAAAGCGGATATCTGTGGAACATTTTTGTAATATCATCAGTACTTCTACCCGTTGCAACATCATGCTTTATTTGGACGTGGTGGAAAGATAACTGGAGACGACATCCTATTTGCCAGACTTTGAGGTTGTTTGCAACTGAAAGTACAGCATGGGAATCTGTAGCATCAGACATAAATGTGGAATTTAGAAGGTATCAACAACATTAATGTAGTAAAAACACTGTCACCAATGCAGTTGCACACAATAATCTACGATTATTCATTATGATAAAAATAATGATAACGAGAACTCTTGTGTAAAATGTTTGCTGTAGGCCTAAACTTTTTAAGAGTAACATGCGAAGTGTCAGATATAATCAGATACACATTGCAATGGTTCTAAATTTAATGTTTCTTGAAGTAGCCTAAATTTATCTTTGCCTCTAACAGCTGATTCCCAGTAACACTTTATACCACCAGTAAAGAAATCTTGGGCAGTAAAAAACCATTATAGTGTAGCACAAAGAAAGACTGGGTCAACTAAATCATGTGATACCACACGTCGTCTTTAACTCCTGTTGTTGGCATGCTGTGGTACATGACTTGAAACAATGATCATTACAAACCGTGAAGACTAAAGCTATTTCTTATTGGCCGTCCAAATGCAACTTCTGATTGCCTGTCTTCACCTCCCATCATCCATCGCACCATTACCAACATCTACACGTCAAGCACCAGTTACAGACTCATAAACTACACTTTTAACTCATTTTCCTTTTGTAATTTTGTGACATTACTTTTTACAAATTTAACTGATCAATTTACATTCACAATAGCCCCATGTTTAGATTAAAAAACATTAATCACTTGAAATGTTGATCATTCGTAATGGCAACTGCTTAACAGAACACTATTGCAAAGGGAAGTTTCTTTGTGCATAATGGAAACATTCATTTGATGACCATTGTTTTCTATTTCAGAGTGTTTTTTACCCCACTGTTTAGCATGTCATCACCAATGGTCTGATGGTCAGACGGGTGCTATTGGATCATTCAGGAAGAACTATTGTAGGCGCCTCTACGAAATAATATTGAGGAGCACTAGTGTCAAACTGCTTCGATATTATAATAGGTTTCCTTTTGTAGTACTGAGAACGATCAGAAGCAAAGCAAAAGATCGCATGCAAAGATTAACTAGGATATTCTGAGAATAAAATCAAAAGGTTGATTTTTTAGGAAGCGATCCACCCTCTGGCTTTGACTCGGGATACCAGCTTGATCTGTTGATGTCGTAGTTGCTTGATAATTTTGAGTTGTCTGTGTTTACAGGTTGTGTTTGTGTACATATGTAGTGGTGTGTTCTTGTGGTGGAAGTTAAATGGTTCATGGTCATTTTGTGGTTGTTATAGGCCTCTTTGTATGGTATATGACATTCATTGTATTCGTGTAGTGTGTTTGCATCCCCCTCAGGGCCTCTGCATTAATTTGCGGAGTACGGGCTTGGAGAACCCGGGGTTCTGAGCTGAGGACTGGTAAGCGCCATCAGTCCTCTAGACCGTAAGCCCTGGGCATGACAGCGACCACCGTGTGTCGCAGCGGTGGAACTTTGTGTGTTGCAGGGAGCGGGGATCTTGGCTTTATTGCCTGGATCATGAGGATGGAAAAAACCTCTATAAAAAAACCTCAATCTCAAGGTGTGCTGCATGCTGATGGGATGCATGACTGTTGAGGTTGAACAGTCGCTAGCGAGCGACCTCTGGGGATACTGCCACACCTCAGTTGTATAAGGCTTACCCAGGCAAGCGGGGCTCTGCCTGGGTGGTCCGTCCCTTCTCTAGCTGCTCGTGGGACCAAGATGGAGTCCTCACATATTTTTAACCCCGGGGGGATGGGTGTACTGTCAGGGGGTACTCGCACCCACACATCTAAGCATTTGAGGGAGGCCAGTCCTCCTGAGACACAATCTGCTAATAGTAACAGGGCTCAAGGAGTCAGTAATAATAATGTCTTCATTGTTATTAAGAGGGTACCTTTGAAAAGGTCTCTCCTTTCTACATTAATAAGGGACTGGAAGGACTTCTACATCTACATACATACTCCGCAATTCACCATAAGGTGCGTAGCGGAGGGTACACTGTACCACTACTAGGTATTTCCTTTCCTATTCCACTCCCAAATTGAACGAGGAAAAAAAATGCCTATATGCCTCCATACGAGCCCTAATTTCTCTTATCTTGTCTTTGTGATCTTTATGCGAAATGTAAGTAGGCGGCAGCAAGATCGTACTACACTCAGCTTCAAATTCCAGCCCTCTAAATTTACTTAACAGAAATTCATGAAAAGAACGTCGTCTTTCTTCCAGCGATCCCCAATTGAGTTGCCGGAGCATTTCTGTGACAGTCGCGCATTGGTCGAACCTACCGGTAACAAATCTAGCTGCTCATCTCTGAACGGCCTCTATGTCTTCCTTTAAACTAATTTGCTGCGGGTCCCAAACACTTGAGCAGTACTCAAGACGTGGTTGTACAAGCGTTTTATATGCGGTCTCCTTTACAGGAACTTGCAGGTTCTTTGAAATTGATTGGCGCTTTGTTAGTTGAGACGACCTGAGCAAAGCAGGTAGACCTCCTTCTGAATTCAGCAAATTTAGGGGAATATGACATTGTTGTGGAATTACACAATATGTTCAATTCCAGTAAAGCAGTGGTCACATGCCATGACATTATGGACATCGAAACGGCAGAACTAAAACAGGAATGGGCATCACAAGGTATCATTGACGTTGAGCAAAGGACCTGAAGGAACAATGGAGTGATAGAGAAAACCCCTACCTTCATTGTTACTTTCAATTCCCCGTCATTGCCAGAACATCTTATGGCAGGGTTTCTCCGTCTGAAAGTTAGGCCTTTTATACCGAACCCTATGAGGTGATTTACATGCCAGCATTTTGGTCATACGACACAGAATTGTGGAGGTAAACCAACATGTGGGAGGTGTGGACAGGCAGCCCATGACTCTGGGGTTGACTGTCCCTCCCCAGCAACTTGTCTGCTCGGGAAGCCACACTGTATAGAGTCGTGATTTCCCTGTCTTTGTTGAAGAACAAAAAATACAGAAGATAAAAGTGCGCAAATGTATTCCATATGTGGAGGCCAAAAAAGAATATAAGGTGACCCAGCCTCCTGTGTTTCCGACCTCCTATGCCTCACTACTCCAGAAACCCACGCCCACTGTTGATGCATCAACGCAGACCATCCCCATTTCCACCAGCAACACTTGCACCTGCATCTATACATGCCAAACTGAGATACAGGAATACAGGCCCGACCCAATAGACGTGAAAGATGAAATAGCTGCAGTAATTATTGAGAAGACACCTCAAAAGGAGAGTGCCATCCACAGAAATGTGACGTTCCAACAGAGCACGCTCCTCAACAGCAGGGAGCTACCCAGAAGCAGAGTGCTCCCCGAAAGCAGAGTGCTCAGCAACACGCCCTTCTTTCATCTTCTTTGGAGAAGAAGAAACCAAAGAAGGCATCTCGGCATTTGATCAAAAGCCTCCTCCAGGCACCATCAAATGTCATTCTGGCAGCCTTAACTGATGATGAGGATATCATAATGGACCTGGATACCTCATCACCGGAATCAGTCAGCCCTTCTGCCGCTGCCCGCTCACACAGTGCCTCACCGTCTCGGCACAAAGATAGGGGTAAACTACAACCGCACTGCTGAAATGGCAACCATACTTCAATGGAACATGAATGGATCCAGGGCTCGCTTGGACGAATTACATCTTCTTATGAAGAACAGGCCATTCTGTGCCTCCCTTCAAGGGACACATTTCAAGCAGTGTGACACACCTGTACTTAGAGGCTATCACCTCTACGGAAAAGACGACCTGACTGGTGATGGGACGCAAGATGTTGTGGCAGTGTTAATCAAGGACACATTCCATTCTACGCCTGTGATCCTAACTACAACGCTACAGGCAGTTGCAGTTCATGTGTTGGCACATACTGAGCTTACAGTGTGTTCTCTGTATTTGCCACCTGGATAGTCTCTCAATGTTGTACTCTTGACACAGCTTTTCGACGACTTTCCTCGCCCTTTTTTCCTTTTAGGAGACTTCAATGCTCATAATTCTTTACGGGGATCTAACACCACTTGCCCCAGGGGTCAAATGATTGAGCGTGTGATACAGTCAACAGCGGTAATTTTACTGAACACAGGTAAGGCCACACACTTCAGCATTGCTACAGGTACGTCTTCCGCCATTGATTCTCCTTCTGTTCATCAGCTCTTGCAGACATCGCCCAGTGGGATGCAGATGACGACCTTCATGGCAGTGATCACTACCCTATCTAGCTAACTCTGCCAGATGGAAGGGATCATACTCAACAGTCGCCAAGGTGGCTTATCAAGAAAGCTGATTGGCAGCTTTTTAAACAGTTGGCTGTTTTAGAGCGGCATGAAGGCGTTCAGAACTGGGTGGATCACACTACAGCCATGATTCGTGCCGCCGCCAATGCGTCGATCCCCAAATCGAAGGGCAACCTTAAGAGGCAGCCTGTTCCTTGGTGGAACAAGTAGTGTCGTTCTGCAATCCGGAACAGGAGGGCAGCTCTCCGATGATTCCACAGGTGCCCTACTGATGACAATCTTGCAACTTTTCACGTGGCAAGGGCACGGGCAAGACGCATTATTCGAGAGAGCAAGGAGAGGTCTTGGCAAGAGTTCCTGAATTCTATCAATAGGTTCACATCAGCAAGCAGAGTATGGGAAGCCATTAGGAGGATCTCGAGGCGGAACTCCCAACCACCAATAGCAGCTGTACAAGGGCAGGACGTCTTCTGACTTCGCCACGGGACATTGCTCAGGTAATGGCAGAATCGTTTTACAATATTACATCAGATTCTAGCCAGAATGCAGCATTTCGGCAGCATCGGGCTATGCACCAATTTCCGGTCCACCAATGCTAAGGAATATAACCAACCGTTCTCACTATGGGAGCTGGAGACTGCATTAGCAGTACCTCGTGATACTGCCCCTGGCGTCGATGACATAATGTACATCATGCTCCAACAGTTGGAACCACAACCAAATCAGGTCCTCCTTCAGCTTTTTAACCAAATCTGGCTCACGGGCAACTTTCCCCGCTCATGGAAAGAGTCTATTTTAAAACCTATTTTAAAACCAGTGAAAGATCGGACTGACACTGGTAGTTATCATAGCATAAGCCTCACCAGCTGTGTAGGAAAGATATTGGAGCGTATGGTTAACCGACACCCCCCAACAGAACAGGTTTTATATTTTCGTTGGGAAAGACCGTTTGCGTTGATTTTAATCTCTCCCATTCTCTTTTTAGTTCCCCAGTTCTAAAACTTGGGGGGACTGCTCTCACTTTTAAGGAGAAGGTGAAATACCTCGGTCTTACTTTTGATGAAAAGCTAACTTGGTTGCCACACCATAAGTAATGAAAATTACTATGTATCAAGGCTTTAAATCTCCTTAAGTGTGTTAGCCATCGGGCCTGGGGAGCTGACAGGGCACGTCTCCTCCAATTTTACAGGTCATTTGTGCGACCCCGCCTTTACTATGGATGCCAGGTTTATGGATTCGCGAGGCCCTCTTATTTGAAAATACTGGACTCTGTACACCATGAAGGTATCAGGTTGTCTACAGGTGCATACCACACGAGCCCGGTTGTTAGCCTCTGTGCAGAGTCTGGTGAGCTTCTGCTTTATTTCGTCGCCTTCTACTAGCCGTACATCAAGCGTACCGATCTATGTCAGTTCCAAATTCCTTAGCGACTTTCAATGCTAATCAGCAATAGTTGGTATGCTTGTTCCATAACCGTCCGCAGGCAACAAGGCCCTTTTGGTTCCGCACAAGGGAAAGTCTCAATTTGCTACAGGTGCAAGGCATTCAGGTCCAACACCAGGGGTGGAGTAGGAGATGTCCCTGGCTACTTCAGAGGCTCAGAGTTCTTTTAGAGTTGACTCTCTACATGAAGGCTTTTACTTCAGACACCTTTTATAAATGTAAATTTCTTGAAATTTTAAGTCACCATTCTGATTTTGTCACGGTATACACGGATGGGTCCAAGCAGGGTGATCATATGGGTTGCTCTGTCATGTTCCCCGATGTTGTCCTTCGGATAGGGCTCCCAGAACAGTTCACCATTTATTACGTGGATCTGTTTGCTATCCTGAGGGCACTAGAACAGATAAGAAGACATCATGGAGTGAAGTTCATGATCTGTTCAGACTCCCGAAGTGCCCTCTTGGCTATCGACCAAATGTACCCATCAGATCAGATGGTGCAGGATATACAGGATGCTCTCCTTGCACTCCAACAATGCCACAAGGAGATCATCTTCTGTTGGGTTCCTGGGCACACTGGGGTCTGGGGAAACGAGCTTGCCGATGTGGCGGCTAAGGAGGCCTGCTCCCTGCCCCCTGCCGTATGCTGTTCTGTCCCACTGCAGGCTGTTACCTCATATGTGACAAGGAAAGCCATGATTTTGTGGTTATGCATACTAAAATCTTCAGTACGTCCATGGCATACTTCCTTCCGCCCTCGACAAGCTGAGGAAGTCGCCCTCACTCGCCTTAGAATTGGACACTGCCTACTAATGCATGCTGTTCTTTTGTGTCGTCAGGAACCGCCAGAGTGTAACACATGTCTGACACAATTGTCGATACAACATATTTTCACAGAATGCCATTTATACGCTGGTATGAGGACAACTTTAGGTGTCTCACAGGACCTGAAATCTATTTTAGGTGACACTGAGGCATCCGTGGATTGTGTCCTAAGATTTTGTACAACATCTGGACTTCTTCCCAAAATATTGGGTGTACGATTTTAATGTGTGACAGTGTGGCTTGGTCACTCGTTTAAGTAGTCACCGGGCCCCATACATACATCTAACTTTTATCCCAGTATGCAGTTTTTTTCTTTGAACCGTCTTTTTAACTTCAATTGTACATTTAAATTTTTAATGTCCATACGACTGGAACCATTTTTCTTCTCATCCGTTTACGTTAGCATACAGGCGCTGATGACCTCGCTGTTGAGCGCCCTAAAACGCCAATCATCATCATCATGTGTTTGCTTCTCTTAAAGTTGTTTTCAGTTGTGTATGTGTTAGTACATTTTTTTATTAGTATGATGTTTCTGATTTAGTTGTCTTTTCTATAATTTTATGAGTTTCATTGTTATGTTTTGTTAGGACGGATACGACGTATAAGTTTAACTCTTTCTCGCTGCATGACGCACTAGGGAGAGACTAAGTTGACCACTGTAAAATTTCTTCAGCTGCTTGGTGTTATAGTTGATCATGTTCAGTGTACAAGATGTCAGTAACCATTGAAGCTAAGGAAGTTGTTTACTTTTTGTAGTGTAGTTTCTGTTGCTGTTTGTGTTAGTTGAGGTTTGTGTACATAAGGGATTTTCTGCTGCACTTCCGTAGTATGTGTAGGTTGGCAACATACCACATTGCATGTAGGTGGTATTGTATGATTATTGCTTTTGGAAAAGCCAACAAATGTGAAAATCGAAAAACTGTCTGTGCTATGTAACACATCTTCAAAATTACCCAGTTTGGTTGTGAGTTGCTGAAATCAAAGGATGTGAAAATACTAAAGTGGTTGTGGTGAAAAAGATTCTACAGTGGAACATTTGAGATGAGTAAGGTGTTTCATACTATTTCATTGTTATTTGTCACTTGATGAGAGGAGGTTGAATTGGTATCACTGTCTTCATTGGAGGTCAATTTAAGTATTTGATACCATTTTAATGTAGATAGGATTTGGGTGGGGGTTAATTGGTATTGTTTTCTTAATTTTAGGTGTAGGATAGAGTAATTGCAGTATTCAATATCATGTTTTTAAATGTTATTGGTTTTGTACAAGGGTGTAAATTGGTATCTTGATTTGAGTTGTCTTATAGATCATTTGAACTATTTGATTTAATGTGTAGTTTTATGGTCATTTTTTTTATTTTTATTTTGTGCAATTTATGATTTTCTAATTATATTTTTGTTTGTTTTTTGGTCGGCTTTTTAACTTTTCTCCTGCTTAAAATGTCCAATAATTAGTACTTCAAAGTCGATTTTCTCTAGAATATTTTAGAGTTGCATCGAATGGCTTCAGGTGATTGTTATTTAAGTTCTGAATTTCACATACCATAAATATAAAGAAAATCTAAAATCCAATACTCATTTGTCTCCTTGTTAGATCTTTCAGTGTTTTGTCAAATTCTTTTCTCATTATAGTATCTCCTATCTCATCTTCATCTACATCCTCTTCCCTTCCTACAATATTGTCTCTAAGTTCATTTCCTTCATACAGCCCCTCTATATAATTTTTCCACCTTTCAGCTATCCCTTCTTTCTGAGAGCAGGTTTTCCATATGGGTTCTTTATATTCATACAGATGCTTTTCTTGTCTCCAAATGTCTGCCTTTCCTGTAGGTCGTATCTACTTTCCCACTTTTTATATATTCTTCTACAGACTTGCATTTGCCTTCTAGCCACAGCTGCTTAGATATTTTGCACTTCCTGTCAATCTCACTTCTTAGCCGTCTTTACTCCATTTTCTGTTCCATTTACTGCATTTTTACATTTTCTCCTTTCATCAATTTAGTATTTCCTCTGGTATTCAATGATTTTTTTTTTTTTTTTAAGGTGTCTTGCCTTTCTATCTGTTTGTCTTCTGCTGCCTTCACTATTTTGTCTCTCAATGCTACCCATTCCTCTTCTGTGGTTTTATCCCCCCCCCCCCCCCCCATTTCTGCCAGTTGTTGCTAGATGCTCTCTCTGAAATTCTCAAGAACTTCAGGTTCCTTCCATTAATCCAGGTCCCATCTTCTTATTTTCCTACCTTTCGGCAGTTTTCTTCAATTTCAGTTCATGACTAATAATATATGACAGAGCGTATTTCTGCCCCTGGATATGTCTTAGAGTTTAAAACCTGATTCTGAAATCTATGTCTTAATGTTGTGTAATGTATCTGATACCTTCCAGTGTCTCCTGATCTTTTACACAAATACAATTTTCTTTAATGATTCTTAAACCAAGTTTTTGTTATATGATTAAATTATGGTCTGTGTCAAATTCTACCAGGCAGCTTCCTCTTTCATTCCTTTATCCCAGTCCATAGTCTCATATTATTTCACCTTCTCTTCCTTTCCCTACTGCTGAATTCCAGTCCCCCCCCCCCCCCCCCCTCCCTCCCAAGATCATAATCAAGTTTTCCTCTCCCTTACATGATTAATTTCCTTTACCTACTCATACATTTCTTTAACGTCATCATCAGCAGAGCTAGTTGGCATGTAAACTTTTACTGTTGTGTAGTGTATTGGCTTCGTATCTATCATGACTGCAATCAGTAATGGAGGATAGATAACAAATCACCATAAAGAGGCTCGCTGACCTGCTGACAATCATAAAAGTAAATAATCACATTCATACATCTTAAATTTTCGGTCATGGCCTTCATTAGAAAAGGAATTACATACATTCACGCAGTCACTCAGACAACTACACGCACACAAAACCATGTCCGGCCACTCCAGCACCACATGCATCTAGACTGTTAGTGAGGTAGGGAGTGGGGGTAAAGGTGGGCATGGAAAATTCCACATTGCATGATGAATTTTAAAGGCTTTGATAGGTGGGAATTTGAGATGATAAGAATAATAAGAAAAAATAAAAATGGGAAAAAGTTAGGATAAATAGGAAAATAAAAAATTAATAAAAATAAAAAGTAATTAATTAAGGGGATATTGTAGGTGGCAAAGAAAATATGAGATACCGGATAATGAGTGGGGAAAGAGGAGGGGGAGGGGAGGAGATGTTAGGCATAGGGTGTAGGAATGGGAAGTTATCTTAGGTTCAGACCATAATAGATGAGGGACTATAGAATTTGTTGAAGGGACAACTCCCATCTGTGCAGTTCAGAAGAGCTGATGGTGGAGGGGAGGATCCAGGTGGCTTGGGTAGTGAAGCAGCCAATTAAATCCAGAGTGCTGTGTTCAGCTGCATGCTGTGCCACATGGTGATCAATCTTGCCTTTTGTCACAGTTTGGTGGTGGCCATTCATCCTGATGGACAGCTGGTTCAGAGCCATACCAATATAAAACGCTGTGCAATGATTGCAGCAGAGTTGGTATATCACCTGGCTGCTTTCACAGCTGGCCCGACCTCTGATGGGGTAGGATATGCCTTGGGGTCTTACACTGGTTTATGATGCCTATGGTAAGGGGATCGGGTTGGGAGGGCATAGGGATAGACTAGGATGTTGTGGTAGTTGGCTAGGTGACGGAACATCACTTTAGGATCTTGGGTAGGATGTCTCTCGTTTCTAGGCTTGAGGATAGCTTTCTATATTGCCATGACCACTAACCATCTGCCCATTAGGATGTTTGGCCTCGTCAAACTGTGGCCAAATACAAGGTGGACCACCCTGTGGCACAACATTATGACAGATAATCAAAGCCTTAACAAAGGATGTGATTTAGTTGTTCCAGTCCAGGGTGGTACTGGGTAACAAGAAGGACACTCCTTTGTGACTGGTAACTGGGGTCGGAGGGAGGATTGGTGGTGTGTGGGGATATGGCACGGGACGTCGGTGTGCGGGCTAGGTCAGGAGAGTAATGTCTGCCTGTGAAGGCCTTTGTGAGGCCTTTGGCATTATGGGTAAGGGACTTCTCATCACTGCAATTTCGCGATCAATGGATGGCAAGGCTGTATGGGAGGGATTTTTTGATGTGTAATGGATGGCAGCTATCAAACTGCAGGTACTGTTGGTAATTAGTAGGTTTGATGTAGATGGAGCAGTCAGTGAAATGGAGGTTAAGATCCAGGAAGATGACTTGCCAGGTTGAGAAGGACCAAGTGAAACTGACAGGGGAGAAGGAGTTGAGCTTGTGAAGGAACAAGTATAGGGTGCACTGGTCCTGAATCCAAACTATGAATATATCATCAATGAACCGAAACCAGACAAGGGGTCTGGTGTTTTGGGAGGCTAAGAAGGTTTCCTCTAGACATCTCATAAAGAGGTTGGCATAGGAGGGTGCCATATGGGTGCCCATGGCTGTACCGTGGATTTGATTGTATGCTTTTCTTTCAAAGTAATTGTTTGTTAGGATGTAATTGGTGAGGGTTGTAAGAAATGAGGCATTGGGCTTTGAATATGGAGGACATTCAGAAAGGTGGTGTTTGAGAGCAACAGGACCATGGGCATATGAGATATTGGTGTATAGTGAAGTGGCATCAACAGTGACAAGTAAGGATCCAGGTGGTAAAGGGTTGGGGATGGTGGAGAGTCTCTGAAGGAAATGGTTAGTATCTTGGATGTAGGTGGCTAGTGTTGGAGCGCGCCACTGCAAGCGCCGTC
The DNA here is from genome assembly GCA_026315105.1 of Locusta migratoria. Lineage (NCBI taxonomy): Eukaryota > Metazoa > Arthropoda > Insecta > Orthoptera > Acrididae > Locusta > Locusta migratoria. Next base: position 566,314,332 of record CM048746.1, read on the forward strand.
CCATCTGTCCGCAGCATCTGAAAGACACGCCACGGTCAAGTCTGCCGCACGATGGCGCCGCCTCCGAGGGCTAGCAGTGCCGTCACGACTGGGTGAGCACGCTGTGTGCGAGGCTTCGCTATCAGTTATGTTGTAGCTCACGCCAGAGCCTCATGTGAACATTAGCTGCATTCTGTGACCTGTCACCATAGTGTACTACCCTGTTAATCGATGTGTTGTCCCATCTTTTGTGATAAATAAATTATACTGATTCAACAGCTAGATTTTGAACAATTGGTTGGATGTGTTGCTCAACAAGGGTTGAAATTCTTTCTGAGGGAACACAGAAACCAGTCACAATTGGGCGTTCAGGATTGTTAGGTTTATGGATTTTTGGGAGCATGTAAAATGTAGGTGTGCATAGTGTTGTTACTGTGAGGAGGGAGATGGATTCAGGGAAAAGGTTCTGGGAAGGGCCATAAGATTTTAGCAGGGTTTGTAGGTCATGTTGGACTTTGCCCTTTGTTTGGAAAACTACAAGTCCTGACGCAATGATGAATGGAACTTCCTTGTACTTGTATAACCCCAGGGCTTTGTTGATGACCACAATTTTCTTTGATTCCTCATCTAAAGGAAACAGGAGCTAAACATCTATGTGGTCAACCTTTGAGAAGTATTACCCTCCAAAAGTTTGGTAAGAAGCTTCAACCTGTTGTGATTGAGCATTGATTGTGGCCTTCAAATCACCACCTAATCAAAGTTAAGCATTGGGGTTTTTAATGATTATGGGATGTGGGGCCCATCCACTGGATCTTTACGCCTCAATAACTCCAGCAACTTGGATATGATCAAGCTCTTACCTTGCTGCAGTACACAGTGCCACCAGAATGAGTCTGACATGGTGTGGTTTTTGCCAAAGGCTGATGTGTGCCTGAAAATCCATGATGCACGCCAAAGATGGTTTAAATAGAGATGTGAATGCTGAACAATTAGCATCTAGTTTCTAGATGTGATGGGCAATGAATATAGTCTTGACACTGTCTAAGAGAGACTACCCAAACAGTGTGAATTCACCAGACCAAAAATGTTGGTGTTTGACTACAAGTAACATAATCAGCCATTTAACACTTTTGTTGTCTGCTGCAGGGGAATGGAACTACTCCTGTAGGTCACTAAATGTCATTAGGGCACAGACATCTCAGGGTAGCCCAGTCAAGTAGAAGTTGGTCATAGATACTGTTATGGCATAGCGGGCCATTCAGATTGCGCGCACCTGTATTGTTTTCCGTGACTGGCGTGGGCCCGGCCGAGATAGTTCCTGGCCTAGCCACAGGAGGGCACAGTCGTCTAAACAGCTGACGTGAGCTGTGCGCCATCTGCTGGCGGCGCGTTGTCAAATGGCCGGAGTGACGGGCGGGTCATTCGACGAGTGAATGCGGAACGAGCGGCATAGTGTTTATGACAAATGGTGTTTACTTCAGTGGCGACGAGGTGTATGGTAGCGTGGTCTTCCTGCCGCAGTCATGGCAGAGCAACTTAGCGCGTTGCTGACGAATCTTCAGTCATTACCGGAAGTTTTGGCTCAACAGAATGCTTCCCTCATGGCGTCTATTGACACCTTGACTAGGGCTGTGACACAACAGGTCGGGTTGTGGTCTTCTGTGCCCGTTTCTCCATTTCCTCCCTTTGACGACAACGCCGAGGATTGGTCCGACTACGTACAGCGTTTACACCAACACTTCGTAGCCTTCCAGGTGTGTGATGAAGGTAAGCAAAAAGCTCATTTCCTTTCGTGGCTCTCGCCTCGTCTTTTTTGATTGCTAGGCGATTTGGCGCCGCTTCAGACACAGGCATCCCTGTCCTTTTCGGATATCTGTTCTCTCTTTGTGGCATATTTTCACTGCCACTGTCACGTGGTGTCGACCCACATATCTTTCTACCGTTCGCGGAAACAGCTGGGTCAGTCGTACCGCGCGTGGGCCACGGAACTGCAGGAACTGGCCCACCGTTGTCTGTTTCTGTCCGAGCCGCACGGTGATTCATATGCAGACTCTATGCTATGCTATGCTATGTTTTGATTTGTTTTGCTCCCGACCTGGACATTCGCAAGCAGGCTCTTCAATCGGACGATCCCTCATTAGCTGAGGTTTTGTGTATTGCGTGCGCATTTGAAGTTTCGGAGGCTGCAAGGAGTCAACTTTCCGCTTGGGGGGAGGTATCCTCAATTGCCGATTCAGCCCAGTTATCCGCGGCGCTGGTTTCTTCAGTGACAGTTGTTGCGTCGCCCTCCCCTCCCTCCCTTCTGACGCCGCAACGCTCGCCTGTGTCGTATAGGCAGGGGGAAAGGCGGTGCGCGTCGCCTGCTTCAGAGAGCGAACCGATTTCATGTCTTTCGTGCGGGGCGTCCCATTCTCGGGAATCATGCCCGCACAGAGGGGCCACATGTAATCGTTGTGGAAAATTTGGACACATTGCTCGAGTGAGCCGCTCCTCTGCTAGGGGCCGCAAAAGGACCTCTCACCCTCATGATTTTGGTGCGTCACCCGTGGATATTAATAAGGTTGTTCCCATTGGCGTACAGCCGCCGAAATTGTTTATAGACCTCAGCATTCTGCGGAAAACTGTCACGCTTCAAATCAACACTGGCACGACGACATCGCTTCTAAGTTCTGCTACTCATCAAGCATTAGGCTGCCCCACTTTAAGTCCGGTGCCGCACGCTTTGGTTGGCTACGGCGGCCACCCTATTCCACTATTGGGGTTGTTTGTTGCCGAAGCTACATATCAGAACGTTAGCTGCACGGTACCGTTTGTGGTAGTAAACAGTGTGACGGCTACAAATATCGTCGGCCTTGACGCTTTCCATGCTTTTGGCTTTACTATTACCGATTCTGTCTGCTTGATTTCCGATCAAATTCCGTATGAGAGTCTCACGCAGCTCTGCGCAGAGTTCTCGTTTTTGTTTGCACTGGGTCTTGGGTGTGCTAAGAATTTTTGGGCCACTATTACACTTAAAAATACAGCTTGCCCCGTCTTCTGTCGGGCTCGGCCTCTCCCGATCGCCCTCCGCGGCGCTGTTAAATCTGAATTAGATCACCTGACGATGGAGGGTATTTTGCATCCTATCACAGCAAGCGAGTGGGCCTCCCCTCTAGTTGTCATACACAAGCCCTCTGGGGCCCTGCGTTTATGTGGCGACTTTAAGAAAACTGAAAATTCTCACTCCATCATTGATTCTTTTCCCATGCCTCATCCAGCGTAATTGATAGATCGGTTGTCTGGGGGCCAGTATTTTTCAAAGATAGATCTGATAGAGGCTTATCTCCAGTTTTCTTTAGATGATGCTTCCAAGCAGGTGCTGGTAATTTCTATGCCTTTTGGCTTATATCAATATCAGAGATTGTCATTCGAGGTGGCTAGTGCCCCTGCAGTCTTTCAGCGCTTTCTTTGGAGCAGTTGCTGGCACTGGTTCCCTGTTGCGTGAACTACATGGATGATATTGTGACAGGATCCACAGCCGCTGACCATATTGCCAACCTCCGTTCCTTGTTTTCCGTTCTGGAGTAGGCTGGCCTCCACTGTAATTTCCAGAAATCTTCTTTCTTCCAACCGTCTATCGAGTACTTGGGCTATGAGGTATCCAGGTCGGGGGTGCGTCCCATTGATCACGTGCGTGCGGTCGCAGATCTTCCCCGTCCTTCTTCTGTTCATGAACTTAAAGTATTCCTGGGCAAGATTGGCTATTATCACCGCTTCCTCCCGCAGGCAGCCACAGTGGCTCACCCCCTGCACCAATTGCTGCATAAGGGCGTCCCGTTCCGCTGGTCTCCAGCTTGCGAGCGGGCTTTTCAATCACTTAAAGTGGCCCTCCTTGAGGAACCATGCCTCGCTGCAACACCCCGGGGGTCCCGCTTGTGGTGGCTGCAGATGCCTCCCAGCACGGTGTGGGTGCAGTGCTGGCACATCGGTTCCTCAATGGGTTGGAGCGCCCGTTGGCGTTTGTATCTAAAACTCTTACGGAGGCGCAGCGCCGGTATTCCCAGGTGGACAAGGAGGCCCTAGCCATCGTTTTTGCTCTAAAAAAATTTTACATTTATCTCTATGGGTCAAAGGTCACCCTATACACAGTGTCTTTGTTCCACTCGTCGGCGGCTCTTCCGGACAAGGCAGCCCATCGTCTTCAATGCTGGGCCTTGTACCTCTCTCGTTTTCATTACGAGATACAGTAAGGCTCGACAGCTCATCACGCCAATGCTGACACCCTATCGCGCCTCCTGCTAGGCCCCGACCCAGTCTTTGGTGCCTAAGAGCTTTTGTGTTTTGCAGTCGACAAGTTGGCAGTAGGTGTAGTCTCTGGTTTCCCTATCAATAGCTCACAGATCGTGGAGGCTACCGCTGCTGACCCTGCCCTCCGGGTCGTCCTTAAACGGGTGAGGCAAGGCAGGTCGGGCATCAGACCCTCTCTGCAATTATGCCATTCGTCACCACCTTAGCACCTAAGAGGGCATTTTACTTCTGTCCACAGAAGACGGCTCCCACCGAGTGGTGGTTCTAGCGTCATTGCGCCGTCGGATTCTCGATCTTCTACATCGGGACCACTGGGGCGTCTCTCGCATAAAGATGCTTGCCCGCCAACATGTCTATTGTCCAGGCATAGATGGGGAAATCATCTATCTCTCCATGGCCCACTCCGTCTGCGCCTTGGGAACGACTCCATGTCGATTTTGCGGGGCCCTTCTTAGATAGCTACTGGCTGTGCGTCGTTGACGCATACTCCACCTTCCCGTTTGTTGTTCACCTGGCCTCCACGTCCGCGGAAGTTACCACACGTTCCCTGTTAAAGATATTTTCTATTGAAGGTCTCCTGGCCGCATTGGTGACAGATAATGGGCCACAGTTTACTTCACAACACTTTCACGATTTTTGTTCTACCCATGGGATACACCATATCCTGGCCCCACCTTTCCACCCACAGTCAAATGGGGCAGCAGAGAGGTTTGTCCGCACTTTCAAGACACAAATGCGCAAGTATGTGGTGCATCTTTCAGTGGAGGAAGCCCTCCTCCGATTCCTGTCCTCTTATCAGTCCACTCCAGCAGGTCAGCAGAGCCCCTCTGAGCTCCTTCACAGCCACCCTCATAGGACTCTGTTGTCCCTCGTGCATCCAGGCCCTCCCGCACCCCTTCCTTCGTCCTCTGTCGCATTTTGCCCTAGGCTTGGCTGTCGGGCTTTAAGCTACGGCCACCATCCTCGTTGGGTCCCGGCCGTGGTCGTTCAGGGCTGTAGCCGTCGTCTCTGTGAGGTCCGTTCTCCTACTGGGATCCTCACCCGCCACCACGATCAGCTCCGGGTCTGCCATCCTCCTCCCACACTTACAGTCCCTTCCTCCTTTTCCAGGTCCAGCCCCCCCTCTGTCGAGAGCACCATTAGCGGACAGTTCTCTACCAATTTCATTTCCATGGTCGTTGGCTGGTGGGCAAGAGGATTTCCCACCACCGTCGGGGTCCGGGGCCCACTTCCCTGCCGCAGCCCCAGCGGCCAGCTCCAAGGAGTGGACAGCTCTGGTCATTGACAGTGGGGGCACCTTGAAGCCAGCCGACGGGGGCCCCTAGTTGCCAATGGAAATGCCACAGGAAGGGGGAATGGAGGACCCACCGCCATCGCCAGTGCTGGGAGCAGCAAGACTTTGCTCGCGAGGGCGAACCCCTCGTCGCTCAAAGGGGTTCCGTCCGTATGAGGTGATTCTGGCTAGGGAGTGGATGGAGCCACCAGATGATTGGATGGAGGTGGAAGAGTCCCAGCTGCCAGACTTCTGCACCGCCATTCTGGAGTCCGGCTGCTCACCCCAAGGGGGGAGGGATGTTATGGCATAGCGGGCCATTCAGATCATGTGCACCTGTATTGTGTTCCATGGCTGTCGTGGGCCTGGCCGAGATAGTTCCCGGCGTAGCCACAGGAGGGCACAGTCGTCTAAACAGCTGACGTGAGCTGCACGCCATCTGCTGGCGGCGCGCTGTCAAATGGCCGGATAACGGCCAGGTCATTCGACGAGTGAATGCAGAATGAGCGGCATAGTGTTTACGACAAATGGTGTTTACTTCAGATACGATGGCTACTGTGCCTACCTGAAAGCGATTGTACTCTTTACAGATGTGAAGCTTGAGACATAGCTTCCATAGTAAAGGATCGTCCATTGGAACTATAACAGCAGCACCTGCATGGAATCTTGTTAACTTAATGGGGTGGGACAGGTAAAGGTATGGAATTTTAGATCCATATATATTATAAGTTAGTAATGGCACATGAAAAGAGGGAATGGATAGCTTGAAGCCAAATGATACCCTAAAAAATGTTACCCAATTTTCTCTGCCAATATGCATCTTGTGCAAGATTTGTGGCCTCGTATACTGAACTATTCATTTCACAAGTAAAAGATCTGAAACTATTCATTTCACAAGAAAAAGATTTAGGCAAATTACAGAAGTTTTCTCTGGTTTAATTTATCACTTAAGCACTTCCGTTGTAAAATGAGCTGGAAAGAAGATATTGTGATAAGCTGTTTTGGGAAACTATTTTTCGATTATGATGACTCAAGCACCAAAGATATAAAGTGGCAAAGTGAAAATTCAAAAAGAGCCTTTCAAAATCAATAAACATACCAATTTTTACAATCCCTGCCAAATGTTCCAGGTAAAACTATCAAATGACTGGACTATATGTAAGTGATGTACAGTAATTGTTGCAGTGCACCCTCAAAGGTGACTCGTCATAGTGTTGAGACTAATAATTGACTGATATGAATAGTAGTTACCACTGAATGTAAGGGGAGCAATTCTTCTTGTACCATAAGTGTAGGTGGTATTAAAATCAAATAAAATACATATTCTTGAGACAGATCTAGTCTTGACAGTATCTCAGATAATGATTTATGCTACATGTACTATAGGCATAGGTGGTATTAAAATCCAGATTAATCTATTCTTGATATTATCTCAGGTAATGATTTAGAAGGCATGACATTGAATTAAAATATGTGGCACGGCTCGGATTCAAATCCAGGTTTCCTGCTTACTAGACAATTGCTTCATCCACTCCACCACTCTAGCATTACAGATAATGTGATTACCTGGAATAACTAAGTACATCTCCCTTCTTAGGTAAAGTTTGTGTTATTGTGACTTTTCAGGCTTTCTTGGCAGTATGTGATTCTAAGGTCTGTTACCAGATCTCATTGCTACTTGCTAATAGTATTCATCAGACATCACCTAAGGAGACAACCAATTGTGTCCAAGAAATATTATGGTATTTGCAAAATATAATTCAGAAGCTCATGCAAATGCTACATATCAAAGAGATATGTATTGTTTAACTGTTGTAATGTTGTACTCACTTCTCCTCTGTCAATAATGAAGTACAATATATGATTTTCATACTATGTTCGTTTCAGGTTAGATAAATTCTGTGTACAAACAAGTCCTGTGACCAAGGTAGTGGCAACAGACAACTGGGTTTTTTGGGTGAGACCGTATGGTATGGACTGTGCCCACCAGAGTGACACAGCCCTGATTGTGTGTAGCAGTGATACTCATCACATTGCTCCTGAAAGCACTATTGGAACACAATACTTGAATATTGAAGTTCGACCTACGAGACAGTTTGTGCCATCATTTACAATAAGGCAAGTACATTTAAGTAATAGTAGTCCAAAATTTATTCATGTAATTCCTAATACTTTCATTGCCTCAGAGTGGCAAAGACTAATATACAATGCCTGCCAAATGACAACAGTAATAAATAAGCACCCAGAAGATATAATCACATGTAATTGTAACTTCGGACACACTTTTGGCCATATATATGATTCAGTGTTGTTATTCTCCAAGAAAGGTAGAATGACTACCCAAGTGTATTAGTATTGTTCCTGTTTAGTATTGTTACAACACCTGATAGGGTATAAATTGAGCATGAACAGTGTAATATTTTGAGTGATCACTGTGAAGGACATAGAGATACTACACACTCACATGAGACTGCATTATTAGCACCTAACAAGAGTTTGAAAGGGGCCTAATAATGGGTTGTTATTTGGCAGCCTGGTTGACTTGTTCAGTATCCCGGATTGGGGGGTATTCAGTAGCTTGATGTCGTTCTGCATGTAAATGTGATGGCAGTCATACTTATTGTGAAGGGTCTTGCCAACTACATCTAACCAGTACAGGGATGCACTTCATTGTGCATCAAGCTCATCATATATTTTTTACATTCTTTCCTTCCATCTGAGATTGAGTGATGGACTCCCAGTGACATCTGTGTCATCACTCACACCTGAACAGAAAGTGCTGTGCTTGGAATCGTGCCATGACAGGGAAGCATAGATAACTGATGAATGCATTGCATTCAACAATGAAACACAGTTCTGCACTACCTTGTTACCATCATCAATTACTATAGTGGTTACATGAAGAGGGTCCTCATTCTTCCAATGTTTTGGAGAGATTTAGCAATGTTACGTCTGGTGTTACATTTCTGAAGAAGTGGGGCTTCCCTCAGTCCATTGAAACTGCTGCTTTGTGTGTCCACCCTTACCTGCCTATGACAAATCTGCTGGAGTATGAGACGTGTATGAACAATCAGTGCAATAGAACTTTCAGGTTTTCTGAGTTACATATGCAACATTGTGTCATGCATTATTTCTTCTTTGGATTTCACCAAGGCTGGATAAGTTACTGTGTCAACTGCCCCCACCCCTTTCCTGGAGATCCCATTGACTCTTAATTTTGTCCAGTTGTGCACATTTCTTTGTAAGCATTACTGTAAACATACTCATGTTATTGCTGCAATTCTTCATTCATAATACCTGTATAAACACTCTCCACTTGAATGACATTGACAGACTTCTAAAAATTGTTCAAAATTAAAGTTCCAACTCACGTGGCTTGTGCCTCAGATCGTGGCTGAAACAGTACTCTAATAAATGCCACGAATACATCCTATTTATATCTTCCGAACAATGTCACTGAATTATGTATTGTTAATTGAAATAATACTGAGTAAAATTAGAGAACTATCATTTTAATAAGTCATGGTTGCAAAATACTAACACGAATTATTTACAGACAAATGGAAAACTTGTGCAATCCAACCTCGGGGAAGATCAGTTTGGATTTAGGAGAAATGTAGGAACACGGGAGGCAATACTCACATTACGACTTATCTTAGAAGATAGGCTAAGGAAAGGGAAACCTACATTTTTAGCGTTTGTTGATTTGAAGAAAGCTTTTGACAATGTCAACTGGAATACACTGTTCCAAATTCTGAAGGTGTCAGGGGTAAAATATAGGGAGCAAAGAATTATATTCAACCTATACAAAAACCAGACAGCGGTTATTGGAGTCGAAGTACAGGAAAGGGATGCAGAGGTTGGGAAGGGAGTAAGACAGGGTTCTAGCCTTTCCCCAATGTTGTTCAATCTGTACATTGAGCAGGCAGTGAAGGAATGGAAGGAGAAATTTGGAGAGGGCATTAAAGTGCAGGGAGAAGAAATAACAACATTGCGGTTTGCCGATGATATAGTAATTCTATCACAGACCGCAGAAGATCTGGAAGAGCAATTGAATGGGATGGACAGTGACTTGAAAGTAAGATATAAGATGAACATTTACAAGAGTAAAACGAAGGTAATGGAATGCAATATCAGAAAATCAGGCAATGCTGAAGGAATTAGATTAGGTAATGAGACAGTAAAAGTAGTAGACGAGTTTTGTTATTTGGTAGCAAGATAACTTCTGATGGCTGAAGTAAAGAAGATATAAAATGCAGAATGGCTATGGGAAGAAAAGCGTTTCTAAAGAAGCGAAACTTGTTAACAACCAATATTAATTTAAATGTTAGGAAGTCCTTTCTGAAAGCATTTGTCTGGAGTGTAGCATTGTATGGGAGTGAAACGTGGATGATAAGGAGTTCAGATAAAAAGATGATAGAAACGTGGTGCTACGAACGAATAATGAACATAACTAACAAGGAGGTGCATAACCGAATTGGGGAGAAAAGGAGTTTCTGGCATATCCTGACTAAGAGAAGGGATAGATTGGTTGGACACATTCTGAGACATCAAGGCATTGTCAACTTAGCATTAGAAGGAAGTGTGTGGGGTAAAAATCATAGAGGGAGACTGAGGGATGTAGGTTGCCGAACGTATTCTCAGATGAAGAGGACAGGGTAGCGTGGAGAGCTGTATCAAACCTGTCTGCGGACTGAAGACCACAACAACAACAAATTAATACACAACCTCAGTTCAATTAATAGTATTTCATTTACGTATTTAACAAAATAGGTTTATCAATAATACTTTCTTAATTAACAGTAATTGTACAGAAACTAAAGAGGGCAAAACTTTGCTAATATTACTTGTGACACATTGTTATATTATGAGAAAAGAATTTACTTAGTTGTAACATAAATATTATTTAGCACACTATCTGAAATTTAAAAATACATCTCTGGCATTAACTAATTAATATTTTCTAATTAAACAAACATCTTGGGCATCAAATAATAGCAAATGACCTCAGCTAGTTATGTTTCAACAAAGAATTAAAACAGTTTTGGAAAATAAAATGATAATAGACTAATTACATTCATATCAATTATTATGCAACAGTGGTATTGGGAGGTTCAGTAATGCAAGCAGATGGAAATAAATCCCAAATTGCTTCGTTACGGCATCTTATTTTGGAGTATTGCTGCAGATTGTGGGATCCACACCAGGTAGGACTGACGGACAATGTACAGAAAGTTGATAGAAGGGCAGCTTGTTTTATATTATTGCGAATAGGGGAGAGAGTGTCATGGAAATGATGCACAATGGAACTAATGGAGTCTTCACAGCCTTTCAGTTAGTCATATTGAAACTTTCTACTACTTTCTTCACATACTGTTCTTGATGAAGAAACATTCCATTCTCTGTCTTCATTATTTGTATGCCTATGTATATATCTGGTTTTCTACCACAGACATTTCAAAATTCTTCTTTAGTTTCATAAGAATATTTTCAATTTTATCCAAGTCTTTCCCTATTAGGATTCCATCATTAACATGTATAGCCATGTACATTTCTTCAGTTACATCTTTAAATATGCACTGATCTGATTTCAACTGAATTAGTCCTTCTGATTTTAGGAACTCTTTCAGAGTTTTATTCCATTTGCATGGAGCTTGCTAAAGTCCAAACAGAGCTTTCTTCAGAACACAGATTTGTCCACCTTCTTGCTATTCTTCAGGTACCTTCATAAAAATCTCTTCATCTAGCTTCCCATAGAGAAATGCTGCTTTTACATCAGTCTTATATGTAAATTTTTCTCTGCTGCCAGAGCAAACAACAGTCTTAATGAACATATATCTACTACTGGGCTGAATAATTCCTTGAAATCTATTCCCTTTTCTTGTTGACAATCCCTGACAACCAGTCTGGCCTTATATCTACCATCATCTTTGACCTTAAAGATCCATTTGCTTGTGAAGATCTGTTTCCCTTTTGCCTCTTCTGGAGTGATCACCTTCCATGTTTCATTTTGTTCAAGTGATTTCTTCTATTGCTTTTAACCAATTTTCTTTGTCTGGACCAATAATACATTCTTCAAATGAAAGTAATACTGTTTCATAATTATTATACTTTGAAGGTTTCTTCAAATTAATTCTGTTCCTAAGATTGTAGTTTGCCGGCCATGGTGGCCGAGCGGTCTGTGGCGTGTCAGTCACGGTCTGCATGACTGCTGCAGTCAGGGGTTCGAATCCCCCCTTGGGCATGGATGTTTGTGCCGTTTGTAGTATAAACTAGTTCATAAGTAGTTTGTAAGTTTAGGGAGTGATGACCCCGTAGTTAAATCCCATAAGCTCTACAAACATTTGAACATTTGGTTTGATTGTAGTTTCTTGTGTTTTCGTTGCATACACTTTCTTCTTTTTCTTCTTCTTCACTCTCTTGTTCTTCTTCTTCATTTTCTTGGTTTTGAATTTCATATACTTGTTTGTTAATATCATTTGATGGTTCACCGATAACAAGGGTCTTCTGTATAGTTTCTTTTGTCACTTTCTGTTCAAATTCAACATCTCGTGACACCACAATATTTCTTCTCTCTGCATCAAAAAGTCTATAGCCATTGGGAGCATAACCAACAAAAATGTATGGTTTACTTCTTTCATCTAGTTTCTTTTCCCAAACCATTTTTCTGCAGGTATGGCACTTTAATAGTTGGTCTCCTGTTAATTAAGTACAGTAAGTAGCTGTGAGAACTGCCTCTCCCCATAGCTCTTTCTGCATTTTGCTATCAAAGCTCTTGCCTCGTTCATTAATGTTAGATTTAGTCTCTCTGCTTTCCCATTGAGTCGAGGACTATAAGGAATACTATAAGTTAGCACAATTCCTTTCCCTTCACACTAATTCTTAAAATCATTACTGGTGTATTCACAACCTTTATCACATCTTATTTTTGACACTTTTCAAACCGAACTGATTTTCACTTTCTAGCATATATTTCCTTGGGAATCTTGCAGCTTCCGACTTGTATCTTAACAAATAGGTCAAACAAAAATGGGTGTAATCATCTAACACTGTCATTTAGTACCTTTATCCATCATATGTTGGGGATCTATCTTTCCACAGATATCAGTATGTATTATTTTAAGTGGTCTTGTTGATCTTTCTCTCTCAGAAGAAAATGGCTTTCTTTCTTGTTAGCTTAGCTCTCACACAAGCATCACACAATTTTTCTGATGAGCATAAACTCTTAGAAATTCCATCACACATTTTCTTGATCTTCGAAGTACAACTCATGCCTGGATGACCTTACTTCTTATGCCGTGCTTGTTTTTCTTCTTGTGTCAGTATTGATTGCACTCCTGATTTAATGATCACTGTGTACAGTCCATTTCTTGTTTTGTGTGCTTTCAAAATGAGTCTTTCGTCTTTGTATATTTGAACATTACGTTTACTAAAGACAACTGTACCATCTTTTTCAGTTATAGCATTCACAGGCATCAAATTTCTGCTTAGGTGAGGAACATACATAACACCATCGAGAACACAGTTATCACCTACAAAGTTTCTTGTTGCTGTTATTTCCATTGACTCACCTTCTTTTGCAACTTTCACGACACTGTCATAGTCTTTCACATTTGTTAACTTATCAACCTCATTACACATATGTCCTGTACATGCAACCATTATATCTTTTTTCTTCTGAAGTCTTTGTTACATTCATATGCAATACATGCTTTGTCTTCTATCTTCTTTTCTTCATGAGGCACTAGATCATCTTATTATCTTCTAAAGTGAAAAATGATATTTTAGTGTTGTCTTTGTTCTTAAAATAATAGTCATCTTCTTTGTGGTTTGTCTTCTTGCAGTGTGGACAGGGATTGTAAGTTCTTGAATTTGAGTTTTATTTTTAAAGTTGTAATCTTCTTCTTTGTGGTTATTTTATTGCATATAGAACAGTGTCATTTCTTCTTAGGCTTCTTAAATTCTCTTGCAAAATGTCCATGTCCACTACAGTTGTTACAAATTAGGTCTTTTCATTTATTTGTATTAAAATGAACACCAAAGGCAATACTCTCTTTTTGATTGTTACTACTCAGTCAGTCCTCTTCTCTTATGAGTCTCGCAATTAGATTTTTCATAGTCTTCTCACCACTGGGTGATGAATCCCATGCTGGACAAAAGTGTTTGGATTCATGTGCAAAATAGACAGTATTTTGGGTATGATCATAGTATCTGACATCTTTTCTGACTGGAGATGATTCGGTTCAAATGCTATATTCTGTAGTGCATTTATATTACTTGCTATGTCTCTAGTTTTATCATATTTGAAACTGTAAAGTTCATTAAGTAACTGTTGATTTCTTTGAGAAGCATCTCTTTTGTAAATTGCTTTAAGTTTATCATACATAGCCTTAGAAGTTTCACAACATAATACATGTGGCTTCACCTTTTTATCGATTGTTCTCATTATATAAAATTTTGCCTTGCTGTCCTGTTGATGCCATTTATTCTTTTTCTCTTCAGTTTCACAGTTTTCTAATGTTTCTGTACCATCTACAATATTAAGGAGATCTTGTGTACTGAACAGTATTCTGATTTCAACATCCCGCATGCTGAATTTACTACTATCATAATATTCTTCTCGGGTTTCCTGCCGGATCAAAACGTCATCTTGACACAATATTTCTGCAGTCCACCTGGCCGCCATCCTCAGGTGACAGTGCTGGTACACCGACTCGCCGAGACTGAGTACAAGCCGCGAGCGGCGGCCCCTATATACGCCGCAGAAGGCCGAGGGCGCGTGCGCGAAAATTGACAGTTCTGCCCTCTACGTTTGAGCGCCGCCAGTGGTAGAAGCCGGCGTAAACGATAGATCGCTATTCAGCAGAGACCGTTGTTTTTTTATGTTAAATAATAGAGGGTTCCACATTTTACTCAAAGGAAAACCCTTATCTCTGTTTATAATATTGTCAGAAAGATGAATAGCAATCGATTCTTTTAAAATGCAGTCCCAGTAGCGAGACGCAGAAGCAACCATTTGTGTTTCATCATATTTCATTTTATGTCCCTCAGTAAGACAGTGCTCAGCTACTGCAGATTTCTCTGGTTGAAGCAAACTTGTGTGTCGATGGTGTTCAGTACATCGATCTTGAATTGTGCGAATTGTCTGGCCGATGTAAACTTTTCCACAGTGACAAGGAATTTTGTATACACCGGATTTCCTCAATCCTAAGTCATCTTTTACTGAGCCCAGGAGTGCTCTAACCTTGGCAGGTGGACGAAAAATGCATTGGATGTCATATTGTTTCAAAATCCTTGCTATTTTAGATGAAATGCTTCCAGAAAACGGTAGGAAAGCCAGCGACTTGCAAGTTTCTTCTTGTGGTTCCCGCAACGGTCCAAATTGGAAAGCACGGCAGATCTGTTGGTCCGTGTAACCATTCTCCTTGAAAACCGTTCTCAGATGGTCCATCTCTTTAGTTAGACTTTCAGCATCTGAAATGGCAAAAGCTCTTTTTGTCAGCGTACGCAGGACACCAGTGCGCTGGTAAGGTGGATGACAACTTGTTGCATGCAAGTAGCGGTCCGTGTGAGTGGGCTTTCTGTAAACACTATGTCCCAATGTTCCGTCACCCTTTCTGTACACCACGACATCTAAAAATGGAAGCTTTCCATCTATCTCGACCTCCATAGTGAACTTAATGCTAGGATGGAGGCAATTAAAATGGTCCAGAAAATGTTTCAGAGCATCTCTTCCATGTGGCCATACCATGAAAGTATCGTCAACGTACCTCCAGAAACATGTAGGTTTTAAAAACGACATTTTCAGCGCTGTGTCCTCAAAATCTTCCATAAATAAATTGGCGACTATGGGGGATAATGGACTCCCCATAGCCACTCCGTCAGATTGTTCAAAATATTGACCGTTGAATAAAAAGTACGTCGACGTCAGCACATGGCGGCAAAGCTCCGTTGTCTCCTCGTCCAGAATTTCACTAATTAATTGCAAGGATTCTTCCAGAGGAACCCGGGTAAAAAGTGACACCACATCAAAGCTAACCAGCAAATCAGAGGGATTCAGACGCAAAGACTTCAGCCGCTGAATAAAAACTGTAGAATTGGAAATATGATGTTCACATTCACCGACGTGAGGGCTGAGAATCGACGTCAGATACTTGGCCAGGTTGTAAGTGGGAGCGCCCAAATTACTCACAATCGGTCTCAGTGGGATTAAAGTCTTGTGTACCTTAGGCAGACCGTACAATCTAGGTGGAACGGCGGCACCAGGACGAAGTTTTTTGAGCTCGTCCTCAGGTAAGGAACTCTTCTTCAACAGTGAAAGCGTCTTTCTTTTGATCCGCTCGGTTGGGTCATTCTGCAACCTACGGTATGCTGTGTCCTCAAGTAAAAAATCCATTTTCCGCAGGTAATCATCACGTGACAGAACCACCGTGGAATTTCCTTAGTCTGCTGGTAAAATTATTAAATCCTGATCTTCTCTTAAGGACCGGATGGCAGCTCTTTCATGTGAGGAGATGTTACTCCGTGGAGGCGGTGCCCGACGCAACATATGTGTGACCTCATGTCTTATTACTTCTGCCTGGTCTTCAGGGAACTTTGATACCGCTTGCTCAACCGCACAAATGATTTCCGTAATGGGAACATTCCTCGGTGTGGGAGCAAAATTAAGACCCTTTTCCAACACCGATAGTGTGGCGTCATCCAATTCCTTATCTGTGAGGTTAATCACATTCCGTCCATGGGTTTCGTCATCCAATATCGTAGCTTTGGAACAAAGCTGGTCAAACTTGGAAGATTGCCTAGTGGCAGCATTCCTGTGGGCCCAGTTGGACATAGCCCAAGAAGAAGCATCCACCCATTCCCATGAAACAGACGACAGTTGCGAAGATACCTCCAAGTGCAAATAAACAAATCTTTGGATATGAGATCCAGTTGTCTGCGAGTAAAACGAATGCGCTCCCTCACCAAGGCAAAACTAGCACGCTTCTTTATCTTGTTGGCCATTTGAGTATCACTAAAATGAGAAATTTTTGCAAAATTCGGTACAATACCTGTGGAAAAGTTTACATCGGCCAAACAATTCGCACAATTCAAGATCGATGTACTGAACACCATCGACACACAAGATTGCTTCAACCAGAGAAATCTGCAGTAGCTGAGCACTGTCTTACTGAGGGACATAAAATGAAATATGATGAAACACAAATGGTTGCTTCTGCGTATCGCTACTGGGACTGCATTTTAAAAGAATCGATTGCTATTTGTCTTTCTGACAATATTATAAACAGAGATAAGGGTTTTCCTTTGAGTAAAATGTGGAACCCTCTATTATTTGACATCAAAAAACAACGGTCTCTGCTGAATAGCGATCTATCGTTTACGCCGGATGCTACCACTGGCGGCGCTCAAACGTAGAGGGCAGAACTGTCAATTTTCGCGCACGCGCCCTCGGCCTTCTGCTGCATATATAGGGGCCGCCGCTCGCGGCTTGTACTCGGTCTCGGCGAGTCAGTGTACCAGCACTGTCACCTGAGGACTGCCGAAATATTGTGTCAAGATGACGTTTTGATCCGGCAGGAAACCTGAGAAGAATATTATGAAGCATTACGCCGGTAAAACCTACGCAGTCACATGAATTTACTACTGTCTTTAAGCACTTATATATCTTGAAATACTTTCCTCTCTTCAAACATCTTGAAGCGGTTTCTTCTGTGTTTTTTTTCCCCCCAATGTTAGTGTGTTCTGTTTTTTATTTTCTTTATTCTGTTAGAGCTCTGGGCCCATAACCTGCTGTGTTTTTAATTATTTTTCAAGTTAACTCTATTGAAATAACACTCACTCAGGCACAGATTACAAAAGTTACCTATTTATTGCTATGACAACCACAGATAGTTTTTTCCTATATTCCGGCCTTTACAAAAAAGGACATAAACATTGGTTATTACCTGTACTGGTAAACATTTCCAACATCCCAAACCTATACCCCAGTATCTACAGTCTTTCCGCAAACATGCATTCACGATAGCCAAATTGCAAGCCCATATTCTTTTCCTTCAGTCCTGTTTGACATTTGGTATAGCCCCTAAAGGACTCACTCTAAAAGTTCCCATCTCTGGGTGTAATCCTTCTTTCCATCAATTTATCCTTTAATTCCAAACTCACCATCCTCAGATCTCATCCACCTTATCCTTGGACATTTTGTTGTTTTCTGTAACCACCACTCCCAACAGCTCCTCTCTCTCTCTCTCTCTCTCTCTCTCTCTCTCTCTCTCTCTCTCTCTAAAATTCTTCTCCTCTTAACACTTGGCTCAATCGACATACTCAGAAATGTAATACAACAAGCCTACTATAAACTCAAACTGTGTGCCAAACAGCACCCGAGAAAACTATCCACCTTGCTAGTCCACCACCTCAGAAGTGGTCTCCACCTCTTCCCATTACCCATGAAAACAGCACCCTCAGCAACTCCCCCTCATAGGCAACAAACCAAGCCTGGTTTCTGTAATGCCTCGTCTAGTCTAACTTAGTTAAAGATTCTGAAATGTTATTATTTTTTAGCCCTTTGGTCACCTATTGCATTAGAAAAGATCTTAAGTGTTAACAGTACATGGTATTAACATAATATTTTTAACACATCTGACTGAATAGCTTCAGATAAATTCCTAATCATGTTCTAGAGCAAGTTAAATATATTGAATGTACACCTTTGGCTTGTATACCAGTATAGTGTCAATTAAATACGTTGCCACTACAACGCATACGCGGGCGACACCGAAAGTAAAATTTAGTCACCTATGTAAGCATGGTCTGTAATCAATGATTACAAAACAACTATCTGTAATTGTATTTTACTGTTATACGTAAAAATCATATTACTTAACTACACCATACAAAATAAAATTAAGATTATCCTCAAATTCACTGAATATATATAGACATCAGTAAATGGAATGACACTTCCTTTTACCTTTGTTTGTATAAATTACCAACCTTTAATCCAAGATATCCTCTCTGTCTAAACATTTCACTGAAAGAGACTTCTCATTAAGCTTCCTTATAAATAAATAAATAAAATCCAAAAAATAAAAATTTTATTCCTCAGTGATAATATTCACAATAGTCCTAACAGGTTCCTTTACTAAAATTCAATATTTCCTTTGTCAAGCTAACACCTCTTCATTTTAAACTATTCTTATAGACATGGTTGACTTTGCATTATAATTATCCCCAGAGAACAAATGTATATTTATTTTTATTGTTCCCTTGACCAAAGATATTAATTTTTTTTCATTAGATATAATTTTGTGAGATTATGATAGTAGTTATTATTTACCACTTTTCTCTTTTTCTCTTCCTTGTTCAAAAGAAAAACTCTCTTATAAGCAAAGCTTTTATTTTTTATCACGCCTCCAGGCTTGGTTATGTTTTATTATAGTCTTTTATGTATGCCACATACAGAGTTTAGCTTTAGAGTGACTGCTAATTAAATGTCCCTTCTGACAAACTTTTTAGGTAGGTTCAAAAACATAAAGAAAAGTAATTTTTATGGTGTCATCGCCACTTACAGCTCCGTATTTATATTTAATTAATCTCAACAATGCAAATAGCTGTACTGTAGGTGCAACCACAGCGGAGGGGTATCTGTGGAGAGGCCAGACAAATGTATGGTTCCTGAAGAGGGGCAGTGGCCTGTTCAGTAGTTACAGGGACAACAGTCTATATGATGGACTGATCTGGCCTTGTAACATCAGCTAACATGGCTTTGTCACGTAGTTACTGCGAACAGCTGAAAGCTGTCCCGAGGACATGCAGCTCTACTGTACGAATCTTGGGTAAAATATTCCGGAGGTAAAATAGTCCCCCATTTGGATCTCCAGGTGGGAACTGCTCAGGAGGATGTCGTCATCAAGAAAAACAAAACAGGCATTCTATAGGTCAGTGTGTGGAATGTTCTAACCCTTAATCACGTAGGTACGTTAGAAAATTTGAAAAGAGAAATGGATAAGTCAAACCTAGATATTGCTGGGGTTAGTGAAGTTCAGTGGCAGGATGAACAGGATTTCTGGTCAGGTGAGTACAGGGTTATAAATACAAAATCATTTGGTGGTAATGCAGGAGTAGGTCTCATAATGAATAGGAAAATAGGAATGCGGGTAAGTTACTATGAACAGCATAGTGAACGCATTATTGTAGCAAAGATAGACACACAACCAACATCGACCACAGTAGTGCAAGTTTATATGCCAACTAGCATGGCCGACAACGAGGATAATTAAGAAATCATTCAGAATGTTAAGGGAGATGAAAACCTGGTTGTGATGAGAGACTGGACCTTGGTAGTAGGAAAGGAAAGAGATGGAAATGTAGTAGGTGAATATGGACTGGAAAAAGGAATGAAAGAAGATATTGCTTGGTAGAATTTTGCACAGAGCACACTTTTAATGATCACCAACACTTGGTTTGATCATCATGAAAGAAGGTTGTATATGTGGAAGAGATCAGGAGACACTGGGAGATACCAGATTGACTTTATAACCATAAGTAATAGATTTAGAAACCAGGTTTTAAACTGTAAGACATACCCTGGGGTGGATATGACTGTGACCGTAACCTATTGGTTATGAACTGCAGATTAAAACTTAAGAGACAGCAGTAAGGTAGAAAAGTTAGGAGCTGGAACCTGGACAAATTGAAGGAACCAGAGGTAGTTGAGAGTTTCAGAGGGAGCATTAGGCAACGATTGACTGAAATGGCGAAAAGTAATACAGTAGAAGAAGAATGGGTAGCTCTGAGAGATACAGTAGTGAAGGCCGCAGAGGATCATATAGGCAGAAGGACAAGACCTAATAGAAATCCCTGGATAACACAGGATATACTGAACTTAATTGATGAGAGGAGAAAATATAAAAATTCAGCAGATGAAGCAGGCAAAAAGGAGTACAAACATCTGAAAAATGAGTGTGACAGGAAGTTCAGACTGGCTAAGCAGGATTGGCTAGAGAACAAATGCAGAACTGTAGAAGAATATATAACTAAGGGAAAGATATACTGCCTACAGGAAAACAAAAGAGATATTTGGAGACAAGAAAAGTAGCTGTATGAATATCAAGTACTCAGATGGAAAACCAGTACTAAGCAAAGAGGAGAAAGTTGAACTGTGGAAGGAATATATATATAAATGAAATAAACTTGAAGGCAGTGATCTAGAAATGGAAGACAAAGAGGAGGAAGATGAGATAGGTGATAGGATACTGCGAGAAGAATTTGACAGAGCGCTGAAAGATTTGAGTCGAAACAAGGCCCCTAGAGTAGAAGATATTCTGTCTGAACTGCTGATATCATTACAAGAGCCAGTCATAAAAAAATTGTTCCACCTGGTATGCAATATGTATAAGACAGGAGAAATACCTTCAGACTTCAAGAAAAATATAGTGATTCCAATTCCAAAGAAAGCAAGTGCAGACAAATGTGAAAATTACAGAACTATCAGTTTAATAAGCCTTAGTTGCAAAATACTAACAAGAATTATATACAGATGAATGGAAAAACTTGTGGAAACAGAGCTTGTGGTAGATCTGTTTGGATTTAGGAGAAATGTAGGAACACAGGGGGCAATACTCACATTACAATTTATCTCAGAAGATAGGCTAACGAAAGGCAAAACTATGTTTTTACCATTTGCAGATTTGGAGAAAACTTTCATCAATGTCGAGTGGAATACACTGTTTCAATTTCTGTAGGTATCAGGGGTAAAATATAGGGAGCGAAGAGTTATATTCAACTTATACAAAAACCAAACAGTGGTTATTTGAGTCGAAGGGCAAGAAATGGATGCAGAGGTTGGGAAGGGAGTAAGACAGGGTTGTAGCCTTTCCCCAGTGTTGTTCAATCTGTACATTGAACAAGCAGTGAAAGAATGCAAGGAGAAATTTGGAGAGGGAATTAAAGTTCAAGGAGAAGAAATAAAAACTTTGCCGTTTGCTGATGATATAGTAATTTTCTCAAAGACTGCAAAAGATCTGGAAGAGCAATTGAATGGAATGGACAGTATCTTGAAAGGTAGGTACAAGATGAACATTAACAAGAGTGAAACTAGGGTAATTGAAAGTAATGTCAGAAAATCGGGTGATGCTGAAGGAATTAGATTAGGTAATAAGGCGATAAAAGTAGCAGATGAGTTTTGTTATTTGGGTAATAAGATAACTTCTGATGGCCAAAGTAAAGAAGATATAAAATGCAGAATGGCTATGGGAAGAAAAGCGTTTCTGAAGCAAAATTTGTTGACATCCAATATTAGTTGAAATGTTGCTTTCTTGTGAAAGCATTTGTCTGGAGTGTAGCATTGTATGGGAGTGAAACGTGGATGATAAGAAGTTCATACAAAATGATGATAGAAGCTTTCAAAATGTGGTGTTGCAGACAAATGAAGATTAGATGGGTAGATCACGTAACTAATCAGGAGGTGCTCACAGTATTGGGGAGAAAAGGAGTTTCTAGCGTATCCACACTAAGAGAAGGGATAGGTTGGTGGGACACATTCTGAAACATCAAGGAATCAACAACTTAGCATTAGAAGGAAATGTGTGGGATAAAAATCGTAGAGGGAGACTGAGGGACAAATACAGTAAACAGATTCAAAATGATGGTGGGTGCCGTTCGTATTCTCAGATGAAGAGCTTTGCACAGGACAGGGTAGCATGGAGAGCTGCATCAAACCAGTCTGCGGACTGAAGACCACAACAACTATAGAAGATAAATAGATAAATGTTTCGGAAGTAGCAAATATTGATGAGAGTATTCTATAGTAATGTTCATAATCAGATGTGGTGTACAGTGAAAGTTACCTATTTAATTAGGTATATAATGTTAAACTGTATATGCTGGCCATAGCTGCAGTCGATATTGTCTCTTTTTGCTGACAGTTACGAGTTAGAGTTAGAGAGCAGTTTTAACACTTGAAATGACATACTTTGCTTTGTTAGATAACCTCTTGTGCCTTAATACGAAAACATTTAGGAATTAATCTGTTCAAAGAGAAACATACCTGGAGTGGATGTTGAAATACAAGATGTATCACAGACATCAATCTTGCGAATTTTGCACAGAAAACATTGTATGTCACTCATGGTTGGAACAAACAACTGTACGCAAACAGTTACTTGTGGGTACTGGATAAGCTATATTCACTGCATTGTATAGTTTATGTGCAAGAAGGCTAACAATGTGTGGTGTCCAAAACACCAACAGAGGTGTGTTCCAAAGGTTTATATTTAAATACCAGTACTTTACCCACGTGTGGTATTATAGGTCAAGTTGCACCCCTCTGGAAATAATCCTGGCGGCAGCCATGGTCAAAGGGCAGTTTTTATATTACCATACAACAGAAGACCGGTCAGAAAATATTGAAACTGGTATTGCAGTGTTTGTCCTTTAGGCTATGATTTCATTATTGTATTCCCAAGAATGCTCTCAATATGTCACAGAATAATGCAGTTTGACAGTAGTTCAGTATTAATTTGTGATTTATCATCATGCCATGTATAGAGCACTTTAAGTATCAAATATATTTTATGTCTCCTTTTTATACTGCCTCCTGTGTTATCCATTTTTTCCTACCATGTCCTCTTTTATTTTCATCACATAATTAAATTTCAATATTCAAGAATTTGATCTTTTGTTCTCGATAGCTTTATTTTTTAATGTGTATTTTTATGTTACTCTATATTTTTCACAGGTTAGAATCCACAGAATTCCGTGATTTGCAAGACAAGATTAGTCGTCCAATAACAGTTCTCCAAAATGTTACCTTATTCCGCTCCCTGAGCGATCAGTTCTTAGAAACATTCCGTGAACTTATTGCACAGAATCCTCGTTACAGGATTGATGAGGTAAATCAAATGGATTACTTGTTTCTAATATCTGCAATTGATCATTGTAACACAGTTATCTATAATCTGAAACAGTTTATACAGACTCTGTCTTTTGCTGCAAATTTCTTGTTAAAATAATTGCTATGCAATAGTTTTGGAAAATACATGTTTTTCATTGCCAGCAACCATGAATACAGAAAGCTTCATTAAAAGTGCACAGAGATGATTATCCATTTCTCACATATAATTTAGTTTTTTGTAATGGAAAAAATATTTTCTTTTTGTTGACTGATACTTACTGTAATATTTATCCTCCCCCATATTTAGCAACAAGAACTGGAACCTTGTGCAGGCTGTATGCAGATACCATCCAATGTAAAACTGCAAAGACACTGTGAAAATACATCAACATCTGATGCATGTTCAGTATGCTACTGCCGACCTATGTGGTGTGTAGATTGCATGGGTCGATGGTAAGTCATTTTGGTCCTATTATTTCTTTTCCACTGAAATAGGCATCAGTCTCCTCTCCCCCCCCTCTCTCCCACTCTCCCCCCCCTCTCCCCTTCTCTCTCCCCTCTCTCCCCCTCTCTCCCCCTCTCTCCCCCTTCTCCCCCCTCCCCCCTCCCCCTCCCCCCTCTCCCCCTTCTCTCCCCCCTCTTTCCCCCCTCTCTCCCCCCTCTTTCCCCCCTCTCTGCACCTTCTCTCCCCCCTCTCTCCTCCCCTCTCTGCACCTTTTCTGCACCTTCTCTCCCCCTCTCTCCACCTTTTCTGCACCTTCTCTCCCCCTCTCTCCACCCTCTCCCCTCCCATCCTCTCTCCCCCTCCCCCTCTCTCCCCCTCCCCTCCTCTCCCCCCCTCCCCCTCTCTCCCCCTCCCCTCCTATCTCCCCCTCCCCCTCTCTCCCCCTCCCCTCCTCTCTCCCCCTTCCTCTCTCCCCGCTCCTCCTCTCCCCCCTTCTCCTCTCCCCCCCCCCCCAAGAGCTGATGCCTCCATGCAGGCGTGCAGCCCTTAGTGGCTAGCTTTCTTTAAAAATTCTTTTTTAACTGTGTGAAGTAAGCTATAAAGCTGAATAGTATATTTTATTATGTGATTTGTTTTGTTTTATATTTTCTGATTAAGGCAATCTTAGTCATTGCCGAAACCTGGTTAAAATAATTTTAATTTGCGACCGAGGGCTGCTTGTTTATCCATTGACGTTAACGGTCGCTGACAATAGCCGCTATGTTTATAATTTTAAAAAATCCAAATTTTATTAATTTATGAACAAAAATATTTCTATACATAATGAAAGGAATAATGTATATTTATTATTATTATTATTATTATTTTAAGTGTTTGGAGGGAAATGAGTCCAAATAGCATCATTTGGCAGGATGATGGTTTCGGTACAAATGAAACCATACAGTGTGAGGTTTCAAATCCGTGAAACAGTGTATTTTGTAATAGTATGAGCCTGTTTTTTGTAACATCAATGTGTTGTGTATAAGTATTGCTATAGAATCACATAGTTCGAGGCCAGCAACTGTAGGAGAAAAAAATTAACTTTTATTCAGATGCCTTTGCCTACACCGGAAAAATTTTGCTTACCACCCCAGTGGCCTCAAGTGGTTATGTTGCCAACATCAGAAACACAGTAGAAAATCTTTGCCAAGATGTTTATATTCCACTTGCTCTATGGTTGACAGGTTCTTGTATGTACTCTCGTCCGCTCAGTGAAATAATTGTCCTTGTACAACGAAGATTTCATGACAAAACATTTGCATTGTAACGCAGTTTGCTAATGCCAACATCACGTGATTGCCAAGATTATCACGCGAGGCCGCTAGGACGATAAGTAAAATTTAGACCCTGTACCAAAAGCACTGCTTTCACCATAAGTGACGTTTCTGCTTTCCCATTTACTGGGGAATGACATTTTTTATTTCTAATATATTGGTTTTTATCAAATTCAATATAATTATTACATGTGGCTTTCCTCTATTTTAGTATCTAATATTGATAGGTGTTGTGTGTCTAACCTACATGTGATATTGAAAATGCATATTATCTCATAACATTTATTGAGCTTACATTTTGGAAAGGCTTAAGTTTTTATGTATTGTTATCATACTGCTAGGTACCGTACTTTAGTAAAATAAACCTTATCTTAAAATTCTAAAGGAGTATCCAGCCAACATTGCGCACAAGAAACTAATGGTATTGGGAAAAGTTCTAACTCTTTAAAATGAGATTAAATTTGCGATCCCCCCTTGTTAGTATAAAGTCTGTCATTTTAGTCTTTATGTTGTTTCTTTTATTTTTTCAAAAAAGCAGGAAGTTGTAGGTGTAGTCATGTGTTTCTAATATCATTACCATACATGAATAAATAAACCTAGATTTTACTGGATATTTAGATGCAAATAGTGAGCAATGTTTTATTGTTCATTTACTATTATAAAGCAGACATTATGACATTTTGAAATACTGCAGTCACTTTAGGAACGAATCTTGATTCAGTAATTTTAAGCTACACACTCACATTTGTCCATTAGTTTTTGACACTATTTAAGCTCTTCATATACTAGTAATTGAAATGTGTATATGTACAGAGATACAGCAAAATGAAACAGCACAGTTTCAGTACAATTCATTGGTTCTGCGTTCCTGCATTATTGGTCTGAAACACTGCTGTTTTGAAACAGTGAAACCAACAGGAGGAAACAGTTTCAGTATCCACCATAAATCTGATCCAAAACTGAGTGGAATGAAACCCGGAAGTTTTGAAACCATGAAACATGGCGGTTTCGAAACGGTGTAACAGTTCTGCGTGTCGAAACATGGTTTCAAAACCATGAAACAGTGGCCAACTCTACTTTTTTCTACTAATTTAGACCTTTGGCAATAATTTATTAATGAAATTAACTTAGACAGGAAGACACAATATTTATTTTCTCTATGCATTGTAGCCTAATGCTCTCTGTTTCCACGAAATAATGATAGTCAACCTAGTCACAATTAATTTGAAGGTGCTGCAGTGTTGTTTACAATCTTTGGACAAATAATTGTGCCTAGAGGAACAGATAAAGATGATGATGCCATATGGTAACACTAGTACGGGAAGGGTTAAAGGTCTTTAAATGATATGAGGATAGGTAGCAACTCATTGTAAGGATGATTACTGAGCCACAGACAGGCATATAGGAAAAATAGTCGCATTCACACAAATTACATTTTGGGGCCAGTCTTCATCAGAAAAAGAGAGTACATACATTCACACAATCATTCAAGCAAAGCTCATGCACACCTGACTACCATCTCTAGCCACTATTGCACAACTCGCATCTTAACAGTGAATGAGGCGGGGAGGGAGAAGGATGTAGGGCTAATGTGGAGATAGTTGCACACTGTCTGGCAGAGTGTAAAGGCACTGATACATGGGAATGTGCATTAAAGGGTTTTATAAAGAAATATTAAAAAATAATACAAAAATAGATTACTCATAAAAGTTGGGAGAATATATACAGTGGGGAGGGAGGGCTAATAGGCATGTAGTGTATGTATGATAGGTTACCTTAGGTTGAAACCAGGATGGTTGTAGGACTGTAGAATGTGTTCTAAGGAAACTCCCATCTGTGCGTTACAGGAGAGCTGGTGGTGGTGTAGGTGCGGATCCAGATAGCCTGGGTTGTAAAGTATGTAGCGTGTTATGCTCAGCTGCATGGTGTGCCACAGGATGTGTGAATGTGTGTGTGTTTTTTCTGATGAATACTGCGGACAAAAATTCAAGTTGTGTGAATGTGATTGTCTTTTCTACATGCCAGTTTGTAGCTTAGCAGTCACCTTTATGGTTAGTTTATACATATCTTCATATTATTGACATTCCAACTTACAATTCAGGTTTGCATATTGTCTTTGTGAATTTGTAAGATGAAAGGTCTGTTGTTTTCCACCTATAACTGTAAGGTGAAACTCAGTTAGTTGCTTGTGTGTGTGTATGTGTGTGTGTTTGCTTGTTATACTGAGTGTGGAATAAAACACATTCATTGTTGTAAATAAAAAAATAATTCACACCACTGAATTATCTGTGTACATTAATTTTAAAGGGGGGGGGGGACAAATTTGTTATAAGATATAGGAATGTTTGCAGTACAAATTTATCATTGCAAATTCATTACTTTTTCCCTCATAATTTTTTGGAAGCCATTGATTGATGGTAATTTTACTCCGGAAACCTAATCTATTTTGATGGAAAAATTTTGATATCTAACCTCAGCTAGCTTTGAAACTAGTGATGCCTATTGTTTTGATGAACTCGATGCTTTGAGGTGGCACATATCATGAGTCACTGTACACCCATTTTATTGCTTCTTATAAATGCAGAGCCTCTTTTCAAGATTCAGATGATTTGTTTTTCGCTCACAAAATGCCCAATCAGTGCTACTCATTTCTTGAAGCCACATTTTGTTTTACTGCATGTTGCTAATGTGACTGTTGCTCATATAATACTTTCTTCTTACAGCATGGTTTCCAACGTTCTCTTAACATTTGGTTAATACTTCACTTCTACCATGCTAATGACACATCACTGACTGAGACTGTGACAATGCTATAGTATAATGCAATGTATTGTTGAGGTGGAGCAGTACTAAACTAAATTTTAGTTAATCCATCCTTAAATTTGGAAAAAAAAATATGCATGGAGTATTCACATATACAGTGAATATTCAACTTATGTTCTCTGAATTTATGCCATAAATCTGTAGCCCCTGTAAAACACCCGTAAGATCATTGCTAAAAATTCCCCAATTTATTGATTCTTCCTAGTAAAGTTAACCTCAGTTCTACAGTCTTACTAGACATCTCACTTGACATCATCCCGTTTTATTTCTATGGACATTTGATGGGGCTGAATGAGTTATAAGTGGCACAAAATAAGCAGTAAACAAAGATCCATGCATGAACACTATTGGTAGTTTTCTTGTCTTGACTTACATGAGAGCCATCTAGTGGCAGAATGTGAAATTAGCAAGTGCAGTTCAAACCTCTGGTAGTTAGCACATGCACACTAGACAAGGATAATACACACATTTACTTAAAAAGGTACTACAGTCAGCTTTCTAAACATCAAGTTTGATTTTATTGCCTCTTTTGTTTTATTTCACTATTCCAGGAAGCAGAAACTGACTATAATTAGTTGGTGAGATACTTGGATCACAAAATGAGAAAGTTGCAATTTACAAAATTAATATTGGCCAAACAGTAAATCTCAATAGGCTCTGCAGAAACATCAAGCCACCACTTACTTTTAAAGCTAAAGTTATTTTGAATGTACAGTTTGTAATCCAATAGACAGAAAAATTCCGAATGACACATTGTGTTTTTGACGCATCTATTAACGAGAAGGTTGCACGACGTTAATGGACCACTGATGCAACAGTACAAGACTCTTCTATTGTGTCTTGTGTGTTTTTGCAACAGAAAACTACAAATTGTGATACTTTTATTAATTTTCCACAGTGGGGAAAATTTTTAAAAATGCTAAAATTGTATTTAAAAAAATAAAAACTTACTCTGGCCCAAACAATTCACAGATAGTGAACAGCAGAATATGAATTATTGGTAAGATGATTGTTGTAGATACATTTGTTACATGCATTTGTGAGTAGTGGAAGTGAAAAATACTGTCATATTGAAATGGGAGCTAGCTTGACTTCGAAGACAGGGTTGTTAACTGAACACAGCACTTATACTGAAAGCAGGTTTATTGTGAACTGTCTGCCTCTCGGGCAGACTGCTCTGCTACTTATACACAGAGAGAATGTACCAGAAATTAGAAAAATAGTTAACATAAGAAACATGTAGAAATTACAATTGAACATAAGAAACATGTAGAATATTCTGGACATGATAATTACAAAGAATTAAGTTATTGTTGGTGGACAGGATTGAACCGACGACCTTCAGCACCACAATCGGTGACGCTATCCATTGCGCCATGCCGACAGTCGGTTAACTTGGGGTCTTGTGGCATTGCTCCCTCTCCTGAAAAAAAGTGTCCCGCTGTTAGGTTCCCTTTGGAGCCAGCTGTGAAGTCCTGGATCCTGATCTTGTCATGGATCCTCTGTATGGCAGTTCTGGAGAATCCTTCCCTTCTGCATGATTACTGATGACAGACGCTCCTGTCATGGCTTCATCAGTATCATTAGGTGCAACATTTTCTCCACTTCCTCCCGAATTATCCTTCTTTCAGCTGGCGACACTCCATATGAACGCTGGATAATTGATGGATGATCCCCAGTATTGATATGGTGCCTTATCGTGTTTCTTCCAGTGTGTTGTCTGTACTAACAGCAGAGCATGGGTCTTCATTGATAACATTGAGCTCACCATCCTGGACTGGGATAAGCTGTGACTGCTCATGACAATTAGTATCCAAATCTCTCCTCGACCACTGGTATTGCTTATGATAGCCGCCGGTATGTAAATTTCTTTTGTGAGCCTAACTTTTTACTATCGACAAGCACTTCACAATTTAACCAGCCATCTGTGTTTCTTACTGGAACTCTTCTCATTGTCAACAGTGGGATTGTCACACTGTCAGTGGCAAATAACATCCCAGAAAATTCTGTATTACGTGTACCGTCGGAACGACTTCCTCAATTGGCAGCTCAGATCTTCCACAGTCAATGATAACTTGGGATGCCTGAAGGAAGTCCCATCCAAGGATGACATTATGACTACATTCTGTTAAAATGACAAATTAAAATGGCTGGATCCTGTTGTTGATGGTTATTCTTGTTTCACAAGTTCCTGCTGGCTGGATGTACTTTCCATATGCGACCTTCAGCACAGTTGTCAAATGGCATCTCCTTCTTGTCACCTAATCCCACCCCAGACTGGAACAACTATATCACATCCTTCATCGGGGCTTCGATTATCTGTCATCATGCTCTGAAATGAGACATCCTACCCAAGATCCTTCTGACCTCTCCTAAAGTGGTGTACCATCACCCACCCAACATCCACAACATCCTAGTCCATCCCTATGCCACCCCCATCCCCAATCCCTTACCACAAGGATCATATCCTTGTGGTAGACCCCGATGCAAAACCTGCCCAATCCACCCACCCAACACTTCCTATTCCAGTCCTGTCATGGGCTTATCCTACCCCATCAGAGGTCAGGCCAGCTGTGAAACCGACCATGTGATACACCAACTCTGCTGCAATTCATTGCACAGCGTTTTATATTGGTATGACGATGAATCAGCTACCCCTCAGGATGAATTGCCACCACCAAACTGTGGCAAAAAGCTAGATGGATCACCGTGAGGCTCAGCATGTGGCTGCACACAGCATGCTGGATTTCAATGGCTGCTTCACTACTCGAGCCATCTGGATTCTCCCCTCCACCACCAGCTCTTCTGAACTGCGCAGATGGGAGTTGTCTCTGCAACACATTCTATGGTCCCACAACCATCCTGGCTTCAACCTAAGATAACTTCCCATCCCTGAACCCTGTGCCTAAAATTTTTCCCCACTCTTCCTTCCCCTCTCATCATCCTTTATCTCATATCTTCCTTGCACCTGTGTGTCACCACTTACTATATCCCCTTAATTAAGTACTTTTTATTTTTACTTATTTTTTCCTATATTTACTAGTTATTTTTTCCTTATTTTTCCTCTTTTTATTTTTACTTATTATTCTCATTGTTTCAAATCTACCCACTCCCTCCTGACACTACTCTACACCTCCCTTGTATCCTTCCCCGCCTCTTCCCTTCGCTGTTCATTGCCGCAATTCAAATTCCCACTTAGCAGAACCTTTGAAATGCATCATGCAATGCGGAACTTTCCATCCCCACCTTTACCCTGCATCCTTTACCCTCCACTCTCCACCTCAATTTGATTTGATTTGATTTGATTCTTACAGGGAAGCCAAAACAGTCTTGGTCTAACCCGCCACTGCCCACACCGAAACTAAGTTTATTGTGCGGTATCGCTCCCTGTATTTCTAGTAAAGCCAACCAATGCCCTTGAACAGTGCAAGGAGTCCCTTTAACAGTTCTTTATTAGACACAATTTCTTCGGGTCTGGTTCTCCCAAATGTTCTGTGCCTTTTACTCTCCAATGCAATGCATTCGAAGATCAGATGTGATGCAGTTTCATCACCTTCATCACAGATCCTACATTTAGGGTCCTCTTCTGTTATACCCGTTGTATGTAGGTGTTTTTTGAAATTCCCATGGCCTGTCAGCAATCCAACCATGAGTCTAATCTCTCTCCTGTTCAGACCCAGGATTGCAGAGCTTCTTTTAAAACAAGGCTTTGGCATCATAACCTTGCCATGGTTTTGTTGATGGACTTTGGTCCAATATTCTATGTGCTGTCTTCTGAGCCAGTTATGTAGCTCCAATTTAATCATTGCCTTGGTGATTGTCAGGACAGGTTCCGGTCCAATAAATGGAGCCTCTGCCCCCATCCTGGACTCTCCACCTCACTCACAGTCTAGATGCTTGTGTCGCTGGAGTGGCCGGACATGGTGGTTGTGTGTAACAGTTGTCTGAGTGATTGCGTGAATCTATGTGTTTCTTATCCTGGTGAAGGCCATGGCCGAAAATTTAAGTTGTGTGAATGTGATTATCTATTTTCATGTCTGTCAGCAGCTCAGCGAGCCTCTTTATGGTGAGTTGTTTTCTATTCTCCATTATTCACATTCCTATCAGATTTTCCATTGTTAAAATACATGATATATATTTGTACAAGTGTTTTCTTAACTAAATAGTGTCATTTTTTGGCAATTATTGTATATATTCTTAGTTGTAAGCCTGATACCTTAGTCTGCCTTTAGCTACATTGATGATGGAGAGATTTGGAGTTGATTAAGTGCTATGTTTCATAGATTTATATTTCCAGCTGCCACACTTCGAATCTGGCAGCCGGAGGTGTTGGTTGTATGCCTGTGTGATTGTGTGAATGTTCTATTTTCTGAAGAAGGCCATGGCCGATAGCTGAAAGTGTTGTATGTGTGTGTCTTTTGTATGTACCTGTCGCAGCTCAGCACCACGTCTTTGCGGTGAGTTGTAAACTGTCCTTATTACTATATTATTAATTCCAGTTAGTCAAACATAATTTGTAAAATGCTGATATAAGTCAATCAGACATTTTCAACACAGACTGACACAGCCAAAGAATAAGCATATGGAAAGTACTACCACTGAATGAAGTCACAAACAAATCAAGGATAAAATGGTCTGAAGATAGAAAAGGAATGCATGAAGAAAAATTGAGAGCTGCTTATAAACTGTGAAGATTTGCAACATAATAGCTTCATGTGATCCAGTATAATCCAGTTGCACCTAATAATAATAATCTAGTGAAACATATGTGGCTAGTGTAGTACTGCCTTTAACCATGTATAAAACATTGTTGTCAGTGAAGACATCTAGACTCGCATATGCATTAAGAATGACACTTCAGTTGTAGCTTATGAAGTATACATAAGTTTACTTCATCATCCGTGGCTTATGCCACTGTCCATTGCACTGGAAAAATTCTATTATTACGAACATGACACTCCTGTTTGTTACTGCCTCTGTTGTAATGAAGCCCACAGCTGTAACTGTCAACATATTCATTATTAATTCGTATATCATTTGAGACAAGATATTCTTTTAACTATGAAAACATAAAGGACAGAAATATAAATTAGAAATATTTGATTTGATCACGGAGTAACATATACAGTAGAACCTCGTTTTTACGCTTTTCAAGGGACTTAAGTAAAATGGTGTAAAATGCAGGAAAATGTAAAATGCAGGAAATAATGTTTTAAGTGGTAAAAAAATGCTTACTGCATGAGCCTTGCATTTTCGTAGTTTATTTGTGATATATGTACATAACAGGCATCTAAATACTCGCCAGGAAGTTTATTATACAATAAAGGTTATCCAAATTTTTACTATTTTAAGCGCCAGGTAAAACATAATTTTACGGGAAGTAGAATTTTTTGACGTAATTTCATTCATTATAATCGAGGATGCCGCTATTTTAAGCGGCAGGCAGAACTGGTCATTTTATGGGAAGTAGAAATTTCGACGTAATTTCATTCATTATAATCGAGGACGCCGCTATTTTAAGCGCCAAACAGAATTGGTAATTTTAGGGGGAAGTAGAAATTTTTGACGTAATTTCGTTCATTATAATCGAGGACGCCGCTATTTTAAGCGCCAGGCAGAACTGGTAATTTTATGGGAAGTAGAAATTTGACGTAATTTCATTCATTATAATTGAGGACACCGCTATTTCACGCGCCAAACAGAATTGGTAATTTTATGGGAAGTAGAAATTTTTGACGTAATTTCGTTCATTATCGTCGAGGACGCCGCTATTTTAAGCGCCAGGCAGAACTGGTAATTTTATGGGAAGTAGAAATTTGACATAATTTCATTCATTATAATCGAGGACGCCGCTATTTTACGCGCCAAACAGAATTGGTAATTTTATGGGAAGTAGAAATTTTTGACGTAATTTCATTCATTATAATCGAGGACGCCACTGCTAGGCTATGTAACAAAACTACAAAATTACCTGAACCACTTCGATATTGTTTGGACGCTGCTGCCAGGCTATGTAACACATCCCCAAAATTACTGCCTTTTTCCGGAATTACGTAATTATTTATGTAGTAAAACTCAAAGTTCCGTTATTTTTGTATTTTTAGATGTTTCACACGACGATATTAGAGAATTTATTCGCGTTTTCGAGTACAAAAATATGCATAAGTATTTTTGTGACGTTTGCATAGGATCGGCACCTCTCACTATTATCGCTTTTTTGAGGCTGTGGGTATTATGATACCCAACTTTGAAAGATATCATTCTTTATTAATCAGAAATATGTATCACAAAAACAATGCAACTCTTTATTCTCACGCCAACAAAGCAACTGGTTCTGATTGTTTGAGTAGATGCCAGCCGCTTTGGCAAAGAAGCTAGCGGAAAGAGGAACTGCACCGCCACAAATCAGCGTTATTCTCACGCCAAGCGCTATGGCAAAGAAGCTGGTTGAAAGAGGAACTACATCGCCACAAATCGGCTTGTCGTAAGTCATCAACGAAAGGCAATAAACTCGACTGTGAATAATTTTTAAGCGCTATACTTTATGGGGAAAGTCATGCTAGCGTCAATTTATGTACATTACGTCATTTTTCTTCACGAAAATTCTTCCGAAAAGCGTTAAACACGGGAAAAATGTAAGTATGTTAACGCAAAAACGAGGGCGAATTAACATTGTAAACATAGGAAATTTGATGGGACCGACAAAAAATGGTGTAAATGGCGGGAAAACGTAAAAACCGAGAATGTAAAAACGAGGTTTTACTGTAAATGACTCATAGAATGACATATGGCAGATGACTGAGAAAACAGTTTGGATGCAGAGAATGCATAACAACTTATAAAGTAGACAGTCAACGAGTGACAATTGCTAATTGAAAATGACTTGTCAAGTATATGTACACCTGACCACCAACCCTTTGGCAAGGGTTTATGTTGCAAAGCTGCACACACTAGAGATCCATGTGTTGGCAGATATCAGGCTGCCCCTAGCATGAACTAAGGGACGATGCAGATGTGCTGTTTGAATGTCAGCACATGCTATGCTTGCCACAAGAACCAGAATCCAGCTGCTGTGGCATTATATGTAGTAAGTAATGGCTTATTAAAAATATAATTTAGAATTAAACTATCAGATGCATTACAGAATGAAAATTCTCGCAAAACTGCAAAAACAGTTAGCACTTGAAAATGTAACTGGCAGTTCATCCACAGGTAGGCATGTGTATTATACATTTCTTATGCACACATATGAATTATAAATATATATTGACTTATATTTCCTGTGGTCAAAATTCAATCAATTGTGTATACAAAGTAACAAAATTCCAAATTTTAAATTGTGACTCCAAGAAATAACCCTATTCCATACCATGAAGTTTTGATTTCCAATGTTGGCAACACTTTTGACCTCATAGTTCCACCCATTGTACCACTAGATGGCACTCATGCTAGACCTGTAGTTGTCGTGGCAGATCACTGTCTAATACATCTATATCTACACTTCGCAATCCACCGCAAGGTGCAAGACGGCGTGACGGAGGGTACACTGTACCACTACTAGGCCTTTCCTTTTTTATTTCACTCCCAAATAGAATGGGGGGAAAAGATGTCTATGTACCTTGAAGCGGGACAGAATGATTCTGTCATGTTTCAGGGCTTTCGCAAATGAGATAGCCGCAGCATCTTATGTTTCAAACTAAAGCGCATCAGTATAAAAAAATTAATTATTTAGAAGAATCAT
This sequence comes from Locusta migratoria, assembly GCA_026315105.1. Lineage (NCBI taxonomy): Eukaryota > Metazoa > Arthropoda > Insecta > Orthoptera > Acrididae > Locusta > Locusta migratoria. The sequence goes on from CM048746.1 coordinate 566,350,083, forward strand.
ATTACATGGTAAACAGTTTTCCACTATTTGGTATTTAGACCCTGTGACTAATGTTTCATGTAAATACGTCGCTTGGGCGAGTGTCTGGCAGCTGGTCAACGCAAGATGGCGTCCACTCCACTGGTCGACCTGATATGGTGAAGGCACAGAATAAATGACGTTCCTTCGAAGCAGACTACGACCAGAGAAATTTTTTTTAGATTGTTGTAGGGCTAAGAGTTGAATATGGTGCAACCGTACAAGGTTCTTTTACCTATAAAGAATTTGTGTAATGCACTAAAAATACTATATGTGAGCTATATGTATGGATATCAGCCACATTCATATAATGGAAAGGAAGGCACAATTATGTGACTGATTTCGGAGTGTGGGAATTTATAGCATGTGAGTAAAAGAATACTGTAGCTATACACACGGTATTGATGGATCTTAAGTTTTTGGTATAAGTTGGTTTCCAAGTAAATGGTAACTTTTTTTTTTTTTTTTTTTTTTTTTTTTTTTTTTTTTTTTTTTTTTTCAGAGTTTATTACTCGTAGTTATGTGTTGACAATTATCTTGTCATGAAGGGAAGAGTTTTTCTTACAAAAATGGGGAACTTGTAGTTTGCTGTTTAATTAGATTCAGCCTGATGGAAAAATTACACACAGCTGTTATTGTTTTGGTGGAATATTTAAAGTAAATATAGAATAATTGCACGTAGCAGGCAGTCATAATTTTTAAGAGGAAAGAGGAAGAGAGGTTTGTGGTGATAAAGGATATTGTCGGACTCTGCGAGAGATCTGAGGTATCCGGGAGTGTGACTGGGGGTCCACTCTTTTATTGTGATTGGTGTTGGTATAGTAGAGACTGACCTGTGCTATATATCTTTTTAATTTTGATGGTAGAGATGGCAAATATCCCACAGGCGTGAATTACCTTCATGACCGGATTGCAATATCTGGTGCAGAAAGTTGCTTAATAAAATTACCGTGTGTTTGCTACTCTAAAAGAATTTCTTTGAAGGTGAAGCTGGTATGAAACAATTGAGGTGGCTGTAAAAGAAAAAAACTTTGAATGGGAATTACTAAATTCAATTCTTACCCTAGGCCGTTCTCATATTGGCAAGACTCTTAGTTAAAAGGGGATTTAATAACATGAAGGTAGATAGGTTAGCAGCTAACACCTGAAATGCGGCCTCTCTTTATTTTTATATGAAGTTATTCACAGAGGTGACAGCCAAGTGGTGGTAGCAACAGTAGATTTTATTTTTTAATTTTTTTAATTCATGAGATAGATGTTGGGGAGTATAATTCATCTGATAGGACGAGTCTGCCATGAATCTTTTTGTTGATTGAGGTACTTATTGAGCATATTAATAAATAGGACCCACGAGTCCCGGATAAAAAAAAAAATAAAATAAAATAAAAAAAATAAAAATAAAAATAAAAAAAAAAATCTGACTAATCTTTTCATTTGTAGTTTGTGGTAACTTTTTGGATCACAATCGCTCATGATATAGCAAATAACATTAGCGATCGTATAACGTAAGGGCTGAGAGACTTGAATTTGCGGCAGTTATCACAATCGATTACTTTCAATCAATAGTGATAGCTTCTGATATATTTCATATTTACTCTGAATTGGAGAAAGTAATTTACCAGAGATTATTTTTCATCACGAGTGGGAAAGTGTTATTGAGATCTCAGACTTTGCAACGAAAGGTGTACTCACATTTAATAACTTTTTGTTTTCAAATGATTGAGCATATATTCAACTGCCAAATGCTGTGTTTATTCAAACTGTGAGATCTTTGGCCAGCTATGATGCTTTACCCGAACAGGAACTTACTGATAGCAGACGCAGTCAGATTTTTTCGCTAAAGTTGTTGTATCCAAGTGTCGTAGTAAATTATATCTCTGCGGTTACTCATTCTGATTAAGGGAGTGGCGACCACAGGGCTACAAATTACAAATTACTGGCTATAGACTGTATTATTACTGAGGGTACCAGACAAAGCCGTCAGTAAAATTTACCGGGTGTAGATGTTATAGTAATAGTGATTTTATACCTGGTAATAAAAATAATATTGTATATCATCTTCTCCCGATGAGCAGAATTACTCAGAGATATTATAACAGATCCTGTCTGGTATCGCCAAGTATAGGTGTCATAGGCTACCCATAATTAAAGTACAGTTAGTCACGATAGCTGTACTTCACGATATGCTGACTGACCTGTTTCAACCTCTGTATGAGCCCTAATTTCTCTTATATTGTCTTTGTGATCTTTACACAAAATGTAAGTATGCACTAGTAAGATCGTTCTGCAGTCAGCTTCATATTCTGGCCCTCTAAATTTTCTCAATAGAATTTCTCAAAAAGAACATCATCTTTTCTCCAGAAATTTCCATTTGAATTCCTAGAGCGTTTCTGTAACACCCACTCGTTGGTTGAACCTACCAGTAATAAACCTAGCTGCTCGCCTCTGAACTGCTTCCATGTCTTTCTTTAAACTGGTCTGATGCAGGTCCCAAACACCTGAGCAATACTGAAGACGTGGTCATATAAGCATTTTATACATGATCTCCTTAACAGATGAAGTACATATTCCCAAAATTCTCACAATAAACAGAAGTCTGGCATCTGCCTTACTCACAACTGTTCTTTCATGTTTGTTCCACTTCATATTGCTCTGCAATGTTACCCCTAGATATTTGAACAACATGACTGTATCAAAAAGCTCACTACTGATGCTGTTTTTGAACATTATGGAATTGCTTTTATACGCATGTGCATCACCTTATATTTTTCTATATTTAGAGCTAGATGCCATCCTTCACTCCAATTAGAAATTTTGTCTGTCATCCTTTCTGCTATTACAGGCAATTAATGAAAACACCCTCCCATAAACCATACCATCATCAGCAAACAGCTGCAAATTACAAGTTATTCTGTCCATCAGATCATTTATGTAGAAAGAAAATAATAGCAGTCCTGTCACACTCCACTGTGGCATGCCTGATGATACACTCATCTCTGATTAACACTCGCCGTGCAGTATGGCACATTGTTAATGAGATATGAGGACACAAATGCATCAGGGTTTAATCTATTACTTCTTTACTAGTAGCTGTATTCATAACAGATTTTACTGACATGCAACACTTATAAATTGAATATATACCTGCAAAATTATACAATTTTACAACATATAATTCAATAAATGTGAGATTGTGTATACTGCAATGGATAAAAACCTTTCACATCATGCACCACATTTTAATACATTTACACATTTACTACTAAGACACTCCTGTATTCCAGTCAGCTGAAAGAAATTCCTGAAAGCTGACAGTGCTGTTGACAACTGTGAAGCATACTTGCTTGAAGGCAAAAGCAACAGACTTCTATAGAGCTACAGGGAAAGGAAGGGAATGAAACGTGTACATTCAACACATACCCATTCTTTCCAGCAGATCTACCTTTTGACTTCAAGAGACCATAGTTTCTAGTGAGTCTTGCATTTTCTATTACGAGTAATTAATCATAGGGCAACCTATTAAATATTGTTGTGTGGTTTTGACATCTCCATGTTTCTCACAAAGAATTTATTCATATTAAATTTTAGACATGTAACCAGAAATATTGTTTATAATCAAGTTTTGAATCAAATGAATATATTAAGGTTACATATTATTTGCATCTTGATGACTACTTTTCTTTGTTTGGATACTGCAGTTATTATTTTGTACATTATGCAAGACAGCCTTATTTCTTGAATATTCTCCCCATTTCAAAGAAAGCAGGTGCAGACAGGAGTGAAAACTACAGAACCATCAGTTTGATAAGTCATTAATACGAATTATTTACAGAAGGACTGAAAAGCTGGTAGAAGCCGACCTTGGAGAAGATCAGTTTGGATTCAGGAGAAATGTAGGAACACAGGATGCAATCCTCGCTTTACGGCTTATCTTAGAAGATAGATTAAGGAAAGCCAAACCTAAATTTGTAGATTTGGAGAAAGCTTTTGACAACGTTGATTGGTATACACTCTTTCAAATTCTGAAGCTAGCAGGAGTAAAATATAGGGAACGGAAGGTTATTTACAACTTATACAAAAACCAGACAGCGGTTTTTAGAGTTGAAGGGCATGAAAGGAATGCGGCGGTTGGGAAGGGAGTAAGACAAGGTTTTAACCTTTATCCAATGTTATTCAATTTGTACATTGAGTGAGCTATAAAAGAAACCAAGGAGAAATTTGGAGAAGGAATAAAAGTTCAGGGTGAAGAAATAAAAAACATTGTTTTTTGCTGATGACATTGTAATTCTGTCAGAGACAACAAAGGACCTGAAAGAGCATTTGAACGGTATGGACAGTGTGTTGGAAGGTGCATATAAGATGAACATTAACAAGAACAAAACAAGGGTAATGCAGTGTAGTCTGAGAAAATCAGACGATGCTGAAGGAATTAGATTAGGTAACGAAACAATAAAGGTGGTAGATGAGTTTTGTTACTTGGGCAGTAAAATAACATGTGATGGTCACAGTGCAGAGGATATAAAATGCAGAACGTCAATGAGAAGGAAAGTGTTTTTGAAAAAGAGAAATTTGTTAACATCAAATATTAATATAAGTGTAAGAAGTCCTTTCTGAAGGCAGTTGTGCGAAGTGTTGCCTTGTATGGGAGTGAAACTTGGATGATAAACAGTGTGGAAAGTAAGAGGATAAAGAGTTTTGAAATGTGGTGCTACAGAAGAATGCTGAAGATTAGGTGTGTTGATTGCGTAACTAATGAGGAGGTGCTGACCAGAATTGGGGAGAAAAGGAATTTCTGGCATACCTTGACTAAAAAAGGAATCATGAATTTAGCATTGGAAGGAAGTGTTTGGGGTAAAAACTGCAGAGGGAGACCAAGAGATGAATACAGTAAGCCAATTCAAACGGTTGTAAGTTGCCGTTCTTTTGAGGAGATGAAGAGGCTTGCTCAGGATAGAGTAGGGTGGAGAGCTTCATTAAACCAGTCTCTGGACTGAAATCACAACAACAATATTACAGAGAGAGAGAGATGAAAAGAGAGAGAAGGGAGACAAGAAATATTAACTCAAAGCCTGAATATATATATATAATGCCAATTTTTCAGTTAGTTTCATATAAAATAAAACAGTTATAGCAAAATGTTTGAATGCCATAACATCTTATAACATTTAAATGTTGTTTAGTAATGACACTGACATATTTTCAGGTTTGCTTCAAGGCAGGATCAGCAGCACCCAGAAACATGGCTGAGTTCAAAGTGCACTTGTCCCCTCTGTCGCAGTACATTTTGTATTCTTGACGTGTGTATGATAGAAAAATGAAAATACAAGTATTTTTGTATACTTAAGATATACTCTATTATTGTAAATAACATATTTATAATAAACAGTTATTCTTCTAAACTAGAGTTTCTTTTAATCCTGGTGCAGTTTCTACTTTCCCCACATTGCTCTCCTTGTCTCTCACCCCCCCCCCCCCAAAATCTCTCTATCTATCTATCTGTCTATCTCTCCCTCTTTCATGCGTGCACACACACACACACACACACACACACACACACATTTTTATGAGGACAAACTAAGTCATTGAGTACAAAGAAGCAGACCACGTAAAGAACATTTACAGGACTCATCAGCTGCCTCCAACAAAAATGTGTTGTGAGGATAACTCCCATCTGCGCAGTTTAGAAAAGCTGGTGGTGGAGGGGAGGGCTCAGATGGCCTGAGCTGTAAAGCAGCCTTTGAAATTAAGCATTTTGTACCAAACAGTGGCCCACCTTGATCTTGGCCACAGTTTGGCAGTGGCCATTCATTCTCATGGATAAATGGTTGGTAGTCAATATAAAAAGCTGGGTAGTGATTGCAGCAGAGTTGGTAACTCACATGATTGCTTTCATAGACAGCTCAACCTCTGATGTGCTAGGATAATCAGTTATGGGACTGAATTAGGAAGTGGTGGCTGGATGGATAGGCCAGATATTGCATTGGGGTCTTCCATAGGGATATGATCCCTATGGCAAGGGATTGAACATGAGTGTTGCAGGGATGGATTGAGATGTTGTAGAGATTGGGAGGATTTCAGACCAGTACTTTAGGAGTGGTGGGAAGGATCTTGGGTAGGATAAGTACAGTATGTATTTTAATTAAGACACTGTTCCACCCATGTGCTTTGACCCATAATGTCATCAACATGGCGGAAGTGATGTATACACTCATAGCCAGTATGGAAACAAAAAAACAAAACAAAAAATCATGAAAATCACCAACAAATGCATATATAAATACATGAAAATTAATAAAATGACACTAATAGGACAAGTGAGGAAATGTGAAAGCTTTTGGTGGGACATTTTAAGCAGAAAGAATGACAAAAGCCAACTGAAAGCAGGTGGGAAAATAAATAAATAAAACACTGACATGAAATAAAAACAAAAAATGGCCAAAAACTATACAGGGAATCAAATAGTTCAATTGACCTGTAAGACATCCCAAATAAAGACAATGATACCAATTAACACCCTTGGACAAAACTAATAGTGTAAAAACAATAACAAATATTTCAGTTAATGTATACCACACCTCAAATCAAGAAAACATTGCCAAATAACCCCCACCCAAATCCCATCAATAGTAGAATACTTAAATATCCTCTAATACATGTCAACTGAAGACAGTGATATTAATTCACCTCCACTCCTCCCACCCCCACCCCCACCCCTCGCACACACACAAAACAATCATCAAAGAAATAGTACCAAACACTTCAGTTGTTTCAAATGTTCCATTCCAACATAATCTTCTTCACCACAGCCACTTTTATATTTTCACATCTGTTGGCTCCACCAAGTCACAATGAAACTGTTCACACACAACTTAACCTAGACCTCGGGTTATGCTGCAGATCAGCCTATCACCAAAACTAGTTTCTCACCATTCATATAGCAATAATCACACAGCACCACCTACATACAATATGGTATGTCACCAACCTACACACACTATGGAAATGCCTATGAAAACCCCCTTACAGTGATCTGAACATTCTCAACTACCACGAACAACAACAGAAACTACACTACAAAAGTGAAAAAAAGAAACTTACCAAAAATACATCCCAGCATATAAAACACTCATGCAAAAAATAAACCACACACACTTATCCATGTAACTCCCTACTCTCCCTTGCCATGACTTTCGCTAGTTTCATTGGTTACCGACATCTTGTACACCAAACACAATCAACTACAACACCAAGCAGCTGAAGAAGTTTTATAGTGGCCAACATAATCTTCCCCCACTGCATCACAAAGCGAGTAACGATAAAACTAATTCATCATATCCATCCTAACAATAACAGAACAATAAAACACATGACATTATAGAAAGTAAGACTAAACTGGAAACGTCACACTACTAAGTCATGTAGTAGTGAATAAGCAACCACACCACACAAATACAAAGAATGTCACACACCATATGGACGTTATAACCAAAAATGACTATGAACCATTTGACTTCCACCACAAGTGCATGCCACCACATACCTATACACACCACCAGTAAACACAGACAACTCAAAATTATCAGGCAACGATGACATCACAACACAACAAGCCAACATCATGGATCAAAGCCAATGGGTGGAATCGTGTCCTACAAATGACCCACACATTCATGCCACAGCACTCATTAAAGGTCTGACTTAATTAAAAAAGCAGTTAATCCTCTAATCTTTTGGCAAGCTCTTGCTGTTCTTTACAGGAATGTTTTGACAATGTCTAATGCTTTGTAAGTTTGGCTGGCTGTGTGAGAGTAGCAGGCTTGCAAATCAGCTGATACCTGTTGAGCAGAATCCAGAACAAAAAGGGCAATACAACAGTTACAGCAACATGTAGCAAAACATTGCCCAAATCACTTCTCATACACTTCCAAACCTTTAGTATCTCATCATATGGGATGAGTGGTGGTGGAAGCATAGCTGTCTGATTTGAAAGCTATTTGGCCAAGAGGGCCTCCTGATACTTATGTCCTAAATTTGTTACAAAAATTGTTCGTAAATGGCTGATTTTTCTCATTTAAATGAAGGAAAGATGATAATGTCAACTCAAAAAATAGTTTTAGTAAGAGAGTGGGTTAAGCAGCAGATACTGAGCATGACCTTTTTCTTGTTATACCTCCTGAAAGACAAAGAGAGGCAGACTATGTGAAAATAATAAGCCACAAGGTGGAATGGGAACATCCCTCTGTAGTGGTTTCATCCTCTTAGTGGTTTTATCCTCTTAGGCTTTGCCACCACTAACTCTGTTGTCTAATATTGTAATCGAAAACTCAAATGAAACTGTAAAATTTGGTTGTATGAGGAGAATTCTTGTTCAAGAAGTGATTCTAGCAAGAAATTTCTATCTCAGATTATACTTGTGTAATATATGAAGCAACATTTATCTATATACCCAAGTTAATAAACTCAAGACTAACTATAACTTCTTTCTTCCCAGCTCCAGCCTGGTTAGGAGAAGAAGTAAGTTAGCTTCAGTACATCACAATTATAAGTAGGCACTAATTAGCAGGTCCTCCCATCTGAAGAACAAAGAACACAGTGACCATGGAAATATGAAGTAAAGCACAACATACTTCATAGGGTGTATCAAATCTGAATTGGCATTTTATGTCAAAAATGATAGGCAACAACTCCAGAATCATCACTGCCACTTATATTGTGACTTGCAACCTAAATAATAATAATGTATGTTAGTCAACAGTTACATTTTACATCTCAAGTGTGTTAGAGAATGTTACAAGCATAGTTCTCACTCCAAATTAACAAACCACAAGAATAATCCTTATGCAACAGCAAATATTTTTACACAGAGAACAAAAACGAAAAGGTCAGAGTAACTTGTGGCAGTTACATAAATAGGCAGCTGTAGTGAAATGTGGCACAAATTTTGCTAGTAGGGCACCTGTGTGGGCAGCCTGGGTGGAAGATTCACTGTTGTGTCTCCTTCTGACGGCTGAGGCCTGTATTGGAGGGCAGGTAATGCAGGAGAGTCATAACTGTGACTGGATGGAGGTAGTTCATTGTAAATTGTAATATGAAGGCAAAATATTTAGACATTAAAATGTGCAGATTTGTCATATATCACAGTTACACTACATACATAATATATGGTAATAAGAACATCAGTACTATGAGAAACATTGTATAATAGGTCATTAAACATTACAACATCTAAATTTTGATGTTGGAATTTATGTTACATATTTCAACATAATTTACTGTTAAATAATCACTAAGCAGTAACCATCAATTAAGAAAAACCAGGCAATCAAAGTTTTATGTGAAACATGTATACAAACACACTGAAATGGATGTTATCATAGAATTTTACATTTACATCGAATCCAAATACAGTCACTTTTCAGTTGCAGTTGTGATTAACAATAAAAACTGGATTCAGATTAACTGAGAAAAATCATCACTGGAACATACAGTGGAGACGTAATTCTCATTAAGGCTCTCTGTCAATTTCTTGAGCTTAAAATAGAAAAAAAAGCTACAGGTAGATATAAAATCAGAAATAGAAAATATTTTAATTAACAGTGTTATTGTTGTTGTGGTCTTCAGTCCAGAGACTGGTTTGATGCAGCTCTCCACGCTACCCTGTTCTTTACAAGCCTCTTCATCTGAGAATACATTCGGCAACCTACATCCTTTTGAATCTGCTTACTGTATTCATCCTTCAGTCTCCCTCTACGATTTTTACCCCACACACTTCCCTCTAAAGCTAAGTTGACGATTCCTTGATGTCTCAGAATGTGTCCCACTAATCTATCCCTTCTCTTAGTCAGGATATGCCAGAAACTCCTTTTCTCCCTCAATTCAGTTAAGTGCCTCCTCATTAGTTACATGACCTACCCATCTAATTTTCATCATTTATCTGTAGCATCACATTTCAAAAGGTTCTATCATCTTTTTGTCTGAACTCCTTATCGTCCACATTTCACTCCCATACAATGCTATACTCCAGACAAGTGCTTTCAGAAAGGACTTCCTAACATTTAAATTAATATTGGATGTCAACAAATTTCACTTCTTCAGAAATGCTTTTCTTCCCATAGCCATTCTACATTTTATATCTTCTTTACTTTGGCCATCAGAAGTTATCTTGCTACCAAATAACAAAACTCATCTGCTACTTTTATTCTCTCATTACCTAATCTAATTCCTTCAGCATAGCCTCACTTTCTGACACTACCTTCCATTGTCCTTGTTTTACTCTTGTTGATGATCATCTTATACCCTCTTTTCAAGACACTGTCTATTCCATTCAATTGCTCTTCTAGATCCTTTGTGGTCCCTGACAGAATTACTATGTCATCTGTAAACTGAAAAGTTTTTTATTTCTTCTCCCTGAACTTTAATTCCCTCTCCAAATTTCTCTTTGCATTCTTTTACTGCTTGCTCAATGTACAGATTGAACAACATAGGGGAAAGGCTACAACCCTGTCTTACTCCCTTCCCAACCTTTGCATCCCTTTCATGTCCTTCGATTCCAATAACCAATGTCTGGTTTTTGTATAGGTTGAATATAACTCTTTGCTCCCTATATTTTACCCCTATTACTTTCAGAATTTGAAAGACTTTATTCCAGTCAACATAGTCAAACGCTTTCTCCAAATCTACAAATCTTCTACGATAAGTTGTAATGTGAGTATTGCCTCCTGTGTTCCTACATTTCTCCCCAACATTGGATTCCACAAGTTTTTCCATTTGTCTGTAAATAATTCATGTTAGTATTTTGCAACTGTGACTTTTTGTAGTGATAGTTCTGTAATTTTAACATTTGTTTGCACTTGCTTTCTTTGGAATTGGAATTACTATATTATTCTTGATGTCAGAGGGTATTTCTCCTGTCTCATATATCTTGCATACCAGGTGGAAAAATTTCTTCATGACTGGCTCTCCTAACGGTATCAGCAGTTCAGACGGAATATCATCTATTCCAGGAGCCTTGTTTCAACTCAAATCTTTCAGCACTCTATCAACTTCTTCTCACAGTATCGTATCTCCTATCTCCTCTTCCTCCACTTTGTCCTCCATTTTTAGAATACTACTTTGAAGTTTATTACTTTGTACAGCCCCTGTGTATATTCCTTCCACATTTCAGCTATCCCCCTTTGCTTTGTACTGGTTTTCTATCTGCTTTTCTTTCCCCTGGCTATACATTCTTCTATGTTTCCACATTTGTCCTCTAGCCACTCCTGCTTAGCCAGTCTGAACTTCCTGTCAATCTCATTTTTCAGATGTTTGTAGTTCATTTTGCCTGCTTCACTTGATGCATTTTTATATTTTCTCCACTCATCAATTAAGTCCAGTACATCCTGTGTTATCCAGGGATTTCTATTAGGCCTTGTCGTTCTCACTATATGATCCTCTGCTGCTTTCACTATTCTGTCTCTCAGAGCTACACATTCTTCTTCTACTGTATTACTTTCCACCGTTTCAGGCAATCTTTGCCTAATGCTCCCTCTGAAACCCTCAGTCATCTCTGGTTCCTTCAGTTTGTCCAGGTTCCATCTCTACCTTTCCATCTCTACCTTTCTGCTGTCTCTTAAGTTTTAATCTACAGTTCATTATCAATAAGTTATGGTCAGAGTCATATCCACCCCTGGGTATGTCGTACAGTTTAAAACCTGGTTTCTAAATCAATTCCTTACCATTATAAAGTCAGTCTGGTTCTATCCAGTGTCTCCTGGTCTCCTCCACGTATACAGCCTTCTCTCATGATGTGTAAACCAAGTGTTGGTGGTCATTAAAACTGTGCTCTGCACAATATTCTACCAAGTGATCTCCTCTTTCATTTCTTTTCCCCAGTCCATATTCATCTCCAACATTTCCTTCTCTTCCTTTTCCTACTACCGAGTTCCAGTTCCCCATCACAATCAAGTTTTTGTCTCCCTTAATTTTCAGAATAATTTCTTTTATCTCCTCATACATTTCTTCATTGTCCTCATCATTGGCAGAGCTAGTTGGATAATAACAGTGTATTTTGTCAATTTCTCTTTACTATTTGCTTGCCTTGATTCTGAGACTGAAAGCAGTCATATGCCTGTAGTATATAACTCGTTAAAAAATTATTATGTTCTCAATAAAAGAGGATAGGTAACAAACCACTGTAAGGACAATCACTGAGCCACTGACAGGGACATAAAATGCACAATTGTATTCACACTTAATTTTGTCCATGGCCATCTTCATTTTATTATTATTATTGTTATTCTTTTCTGATGAAGGCCATGGCTTAGTTGTGTGAATGTGATTGCCTACTTTATGTGTTTGTCTGTAGCTGAGCAATCATCTTTATGGTGAGTTGTTACCTATCCTCTATTATTGACATTCCAATCTAGATTTTCCTTTATTATTATGTTGGTGAGATATTTACTAATGTAAATACCAGAAAAGTTACTAGTTGAAAACAGATCCTAAAATGTAGGACTTGAAGAGTGGCAAATTGTTTCAAAATAAGTGAGTTGTTGGTGAATTGCATAAAGTGTAAATAATTTGCAAGTTTGTGTGTAAATAAGAAAAAGGAAGGGCCTCAATTAATAAATTACAAACATATTAATGGTGTGACATGCAGATACAGTCAATAATAAATGCCTTTTAATATGTTACTATATGTCTGAATCTTCTTCATTTTACTGGTATCACAGACACAATTTGTGAATGAATAAAAGATCAGAGTTATTATTATTATTATTATTTTAATCATTGTATTTACATCATAAACTGCATAGTAGCATGTTGTGGACTGCACAGGAGCTATCCATGACATTTATCTTTATTTCTTAGCTATAAAATTCTCTCTTGTTTCGTATCCTATATAAAGGGATGTAACACAGAAGAATGAAAGAAATTGCACTTAAAAAGTGAAAGTTATATCACTTTTAAGTTTTTATGTAGTATATAATAACATTATTTACCAGCTTTATAACAAGCATTTTGTCAGTTTTTGAAAAAATGTATCTGGTCATATAATTTGTCCATCATTTGGAAAGATCATGCATCTTACTGTTGTTCTTGTACTTTTTTAATTTAGTAAAATGTATGTAGTTAATATTTAAGTAAATACAAAGAGAATCTATGCTTGTGCTTGCCACATTATATTATTTTCTGCATGATTTTGTTTTCATTTCTTTCTATGGATTAATAACACAATCAATAAACATAATAGCTTAATGTCCTAAAAAAGGAACTGTTTTGGTTCTTAGTAGTAGCTTCTTACTTATGCCTTTGGTGTTATCAGTTGAAACTGAATGTTGTGACTGAGTGCTGGGTTACAGATAAAGTCTAGATAAAAAAAAATGGTGGAAGGTCAACTGCCTCAGGCAACAACTGTTTTTCGCATTTTTGTCAGATCTTTACACCTGACTTCAAACCAGCCAAAGAAGAAATATGATGCTGTCATCATAGGAGCAGGTGAAATTACATTTATTGTTTTTCTTCAAATTCTATCTTATGTTGGAAACATGAAATGTCTGCCTAACATGTTGCACTGTGTTAGATTTAATGTATTTTAAAATTTCTAAATTTTGCTTCCCTTGACTAGGTATCCTAAGCACAACAAGGATATTTTTACATCACATGTTACATTGATGTTTTCTTAAAAGAAACAAAACTTTCACAGTACTTTGCAACAAATTTAAGTCTTACAAAACATGCCTGTGGAAATCAACTTAACATACACCATGTGTTATGATTCTACCTGAAATTGTTACACTTTTGGAGAAAAAAATTAACAATGAAACATAGCACTTCAAATCTTCACACTTGAGGTGTTTTGCCAGTACAACTTTATATTGATCTATTAAGAATGAGCCTAGCTGCTGATAGTCTTTACTTCTGTAGCTACTATTATTAATATTATGTTTTGCCTCTGTTTCTTTTCTAAACATGCACATATGGTAACAGCCAAAATGGAAAATGTAGATCATGTAAAAATTCAAAATTCTTAAGTTACTGAACAGAACTCTAATTTTATTTAATATTTTTCATTTCTAAGTACGTTAGAAGACAGTAATAGGAATTTTTTTCAATGTGATTAAGTTACAGTCATTTAAATCAGTCCAGTAAACATTATACAAATGATTCACAGAACAAGTGACTAAACAACACCACTACATTATTTTCTCTCTTGAAAAAAATAACTTCATTCCTCTACCCAGGTACTTGCACAGTACTGAGCAGCACAGGTTCATACAATGCTCATGTGGCAAGTATATAAAAGAAAAGAAAAAGCATAGTTTTTTGTTGAATGAACTTCTGCTGATAACTGGCTGTGCACCATATCAAATTGAACAGAATTGCTATTGAACTCTTCAAACAATTAAACATAAATAAAAGGACTATACATAAATATAATCTGATGAAAATAAGCAAGACTCGAGTATCTTTATTGGCCCTTGATCACATAAGGTGAAATAGGCTTTGTCATTAACACATGTCAGAATAAAAATGTCTTAGTGAATTTATTTAAAATGTGCATTATTTGTAGAATGCAGCTAACTTCCAAAACTGTTAACTATGCACAAAATGTACAGAAAAAGTGAATGCAGCTAATATTTAGAATTAATAAATTGATATAAATGATACATAACAACCTACTTTAGTTAAATGATACATTTATTGTTTTGAATACCATACTTATAATAATAATTGTTGTTAAATCATAGGTGTACATAATCAACAGTCAAAATTTGTTGTACACCCTTTTATTTCAAAAACTCTGCAGGAATATGGAGACCTTAAGAGTCCAGAAAGGCATGGATGATGTAGTGATATTGTACAGTAGGGAACAAGGGTGCCAACTTCGAAGGTTTTTTTATTTATTTATTTATTTATTTTTCCTCCTCCAATTTTTAAGGGCTCATGTCATATATCAAATAACATCAGCATTTTCTGACAAGTTCATTCTTGTAAAGATATTTTATGTATCAGTTGCAGTTCACCAGTAACAACACATTTTATTTGTAGGTACAGACTGGACTGATCTCCATAAAGGACAGTCTTTTAATGTGTTCAGTATGCTATCCCTCTTGGTCAACACACATTTGAAAGTGCTGAATCAAATCATCATGCACTCATAGAAGGATTTCTGCAAAAAATGTGGGCAAATGCTAGTTCAATGTATTGCTCAAGATTGTGTCTGTTTCTTACTTTCTTTGGATGTACGATTTGCTTTAAATGACCCTACAGATAAGAGTCATGCGGTGTGAGATCAGATGATCTGGGTGACCATTTCACAGAACCACATCAGCCAATCCAAACATCAGGAAATTGACAAAGTTTATCCACTGGTGAACAATTATACCAGTATGGTGGAGCTCCAGTAATAGGAAAAGCTGACATCTTCATTAAGAACTAAAAAATAAAAAATAAAAAAAACCACCACTTTTTGTAGCATTTCCAGGTGGTTTGAGCATTTAGGTTCTGGTCAATGAAAGTGGGTCTAATTACACAGGTACCCCTTATTCCACACCACACTGTAAACTTTATGTTGACAACTACATTTGAAGGTTCCATCCAGTGTGGATTCTGCTCACTCCAGTATCTGTGACCGTTGACAAAAATGTTTGCCTCATCACTGATAAGATACCATGTTCAAAAGAAATATCACGTTGTAACTTTTGAATAATAACTGCTATGTCGAATCTGTTTACAGGAATGAACTTGTCAGAAAAAGCTGGTGTTATTTGATATACCATATTTCCATTAAATAAAAATGAACAATGAAAAATCCAGGGAGGATTCAACAATTTTTTTTTAGAAGGATTGTTTGCTATTCACCACAGAGATGTCTCAATGAGCTGCAGAAAGGCACACACAAAAGATTCCAATTGTAAATAGATGACTGCTGTCTCTGGCCATTGTGGCTACAGTAGCTGGAGACAGTGGTCATGTTTGTGTGTGTGTGTGTGTGTGTTTCTCTGACCAACGAAGGTCATAATGGCCAAAAGCTATTTACAGTTGTAACCTTTTAAATGTGCCTTTCTCCATCTCGTCAAGACATCTCTGTGGTGAGTAGATAAATGGATGGGGTGTAGTTTGATATGGTAAGGATTGGAGAAGTGCATTATGCATTATTTATACATGGAAGAGACGAGGAGACACTGGAAGATACCACATTGCCTTAATAATGGTAAGACATGGATTTCAAAATCAGGTTTTAAACTGTAAGACTTATTCAGGAGTAAATCTATACTCTGACTGTTACTTACAGGTTATGAAATGTGGGTTAAACATTAAGAAAATGGAGAAAGTTACAAAAATAAGGAGGTGGAACTTGAAAATAGGAGTCACTAGAGGACAAATGCAGAACTGTAGAAGAAAGTATAGCTAGGTGAAAGTTAGAGACCTACTGCCTACAGAAAAATAGAAGAGGCATTTGGAAACAAGTAAAGCAGCTGCATGAATATCCAGAACTCAGATTGAAAACCAGCACTAAGCAAAGAAGAAAAAAGGGAAAAGAACATATACTGTTTGCCCGTGATAACTTGCCGATCCGCACAGTCGCTGCTAGGAGCTGCAGGAGATGAGTGGAGCGATGAGGGGAAGGCAGCATCAGCTGCTTCCTGCAGTGTTGGAAACATTGCCCTAACAATGTGCACAGTAATACTTCATGTCAGAGAGCACTATAACGTTAGCAACACTTGTAAATAAATGAAAATCTTTCAACTAGTTCCTACTCTCGCCGCTTGTCGCAGCACCAATAAAATCGTCAAGTTATCGTGCCCAAATAGTAGAGGGTCCATACAAGAGAAATGAACTTGAAGGCAGTATTGTAGAAAGGGAAAAGGAGATAGATGAAGTTAAGATAGAGTATAAGATATTGCAGGAAAAGTCTGACAGAGCACTGAAAGATATGAGAGGAAACAAGGCTCGTGGAGCAGATGATATTCCCTCTGAACTGCTGATATTGTTGGGAGAGACAGTCATGAAGAAACTGTTCCATCTTGTGTGCAAAATGTGTGAGACACATGAAATACCCTCAGATTTCATTAAGAATATAATAATTCCAATTCCAAAGAAAGCAAGTGCAGACAAACATGAAAATTACTGAACTGTCAGTTTAATAAGTCATGGTTGCAAAATACTAACACAAATTATTTATAGGCAATTGGGAAAAAAGGTAGAATCTGACCTCATGGAAGATCTGTTTGGATTTATGAGAAATGTAGGAACACTCAAAGCAATTGTCACATTGACTTATATTAGAAGATTGGTTAAGAAAAATGCAAACATACACTTTTATCATTTGCTGAATTAGAGAAAGGTTTTGACAAAATACATTCTTTCAAATTCTGAAGGTAGAAGGTTGAGAAGTTGTTATCAACTTGTATAAAATCAGTCAGCATAGTTAAAGGCAAGGGAGGAAGACGGCATTGTAGTCTTTCCCCAGTGTTATTCAATCTTACAGTGAGCAAGCTGTGAAGGAATGCAAGGAGAAAATTGGAGAAGTAATTAAAGTTCACACTGAAGAAATAAATTTTTTCCGTTTCCCAATGACACTGTAATTCTATCAGAGACAGCAGAGGACCTGAAAGAGCAGTTGAAAGGAATGGATAGTGTGTTAGAGAGAGATTATAAGATGAACATTAACAAGAGCAAAACAAGAATAATGGAATGTAGTCTGAGGAAATTGGGCAATGCTGAAGGAATTAAGATTAGGAAATGAAGCAATAAAAGTTGTATGGAGTACTATTATTTGATAGTAAAATTATTTATGATGACCTAAGTAGTGTATGAAATCCAGAATGGGTATGGAAAAAAGAGCAATTCTGAAGAAGAGAAATTTGTTGACATATATTAATTTAAATGTTAGGAAGTCTTTCTTGAAAGTATATGTCTGGAGTGTACCATTGAATGGGACTGAAATGTGGATGATAAAGAGGTCCGACATAAAGATGATAGAATCATTTGCAATATGAGGCTACAGATTAATGCTGAAGATTAGGTTGGTAGATTGTGTTACTAATGAGGATATTCAGAACAGAATTGTGGAGAAGAGATTTCTGGCATATATTTACTAAGAGTAGGGATTGATTGCTGGGAAACATTATGATACATCAAGGAATCATCAGTTTAGCATGGGAGGGAAATGTGTGTGGTAAAAATTGCATATGGAGACCAAGAGATGAATACAGTAAGTAGGTTCAAAAGGATGTAGGTAGCTGATCTTATTCGGAAATGAAGAAGCTTGCACAAGATAGGGTAGTGTGGAGAGCTGCAGCAAACCAGTCTTTTGAATGAAGACAACAACTATCAATATTTATGAAAGGAAAATCAATTATATGGAAATGATAAATTGCTTCTACATACATAAAGGAGGCATTTAGTAACAGACAGGCACAATGACAAAAATTCTAAAAGCTTAAGCATTGAGATATGATCCTTCATCGTAGCTAGAAACACACACATTCATAGGAGAACCGTGCCCAGGACATGGAGACAGTGGTCATATGTGTGTGTGTGGTTTATTTATTACATAAAAACAAAAATACCTTGTATGAAGCTTCAACTTTTTTACACTGGAAAAACCTACCCGACTCAAGGCAGAGCCACATGTGTCCACTGTTCAGCCTTTTATGTTGGTATGACTACTAACAAATTGGCTGAGCGGATGAATGGGCACAGACAGACTGTTCGCCTGGGGGACACCCAATATCCTGTGGCAGAACATGCCCTCCAGCATAACTCCAGGGACATGAGCATGTGTTACACCACACATGCCATTTGGATACTACCAACAAACACCAGTCCCTCAGAGCTACGGAGGTGGGAACTTGTCCTCCAACATATCCTCTCCTCCCGCCACCCCCCTGGCTAAATCTACGCTAACCCCTCCCCTTCCTCCATCCTCAGCTCACCTATTCATTATCCCTTCCTTACCTCTCTCTCTCTCTCTCCCTCTCCCTCCTGCCCTCTTGCTCTCTCTGTCATTCTCTCTATCTCTCTCCGTGTGTGTGTGTATGTGTGTGTGTGTGTGTGTGTGTGTGTGTGTGTCCATCCATCTTTCCCTGTTAATTAAAAACGTTTTAGACAACCCCCCGCCCCTCCTACACCCCTCAGCATCATTCATTTAACTCATCTTCTCTTCTCTTTACTACTTGATCTTTCTTCTTTGGTTATATTTATCCTCTCTGGCTTGGTTCAGTACATACATGCAGTATCTCTGGCGTCCACACTCCCGAAACACCACCTACATGACCTAGGTCGTGAATTACCTTTCCCTTCTGTTCCCATCCTTTCTTCTTCCCTTCTCTCCCACCTGATGAAGGAACTTTGTTCCAAAAGCTTGTCCTTTTTGTCCCCTTTTTTCTGTTTCTTCATTTGTGTTAATATCGGCGGTACAGCACAAAGGTAAGTACTGGCCAGCCATTCTATCTCGTTTCTGAATTTCAGGTCTGTTATTATATAATCAGCTATCTGAAAACTTGCCATTGCCTGGGTATTTATTCAAGCCTTCAGTTAGTACTTCTCCTATCTCTTCTCTCTCTTTGTCTCCACCCATATCCTTTTTTTCTAAAAACGTGTATTTATGGGAGAATATTTAAGAAATAATGTACAAAATAATAAGTGCAGTATCCAAAAAAGAAAGGTAGTAATCAAGATACAAATGATATGTAACATTGATGCATTCATTTAATTTAAAACTTGATTATAAACACTACATCTGGTTGCTTGTCCAAGAGCTATATGAATAAATTCTTTCGTGAATAAGTGACATAAAGTGGTCCATGTGAGAAACATGGAGCTTTCAGGAATTTACTTAATCTTACTGGAATTCAGGAGCTTCTTAGCAGTAAATAAGAAATGTATGCCACAGTGGAGTGGCTGAGCATTCTAAGGCACCTTTCTGTGGAGTGCACAGTTGCTCGCCTTTGGACGTTCGAGTCCTCGCTCAGGCAGGAGTGTATGTTGTCCTTAGGTTAGTTTAAGTACAAGTAGTTTGTAATCCTAAGGACTAATAATCACAGATGTTAACTTGTTTGTAAGCCTAGGGAAAAGTAACCATGTAGGTTAAGTTCCTTAGATTTATAAAATTTTTGAAGATGTGTATTAAAACGTGGTGCATGATATGAAAGGTTTTTGTCCATTGCAGTATATATATGACCTCATATTTATTGAATTATATGTTATGCAGCTGTATAATTTTGCAAGTATATTTTCATTTGTATAAGTGCTGTATGTTGGTAAAATCTGTTGCGACTACAGTAATAGTAAAGAAATAATATATCAAAACCTGATGCATGATGGTGCAGTTTTCATTAACATTACTGTTTATGTCCTCACCTTATATCTCATGAATTATGTATTGTACTGTGATATAATTCCGAATGTACATTCAACTGTATGTGGGTATACTGTCTGTAAAATTTCTTGTGAGTACAGTTTGTAGTGTAGGAATTATAAATTGTAAAGTCTGACCGAATGCCCTAGTTTTACTCCATGAACTGCTAAAAAGTAGTAAGCAAGAAACTTTTTTCCTTTCATTTATTTATTTATTTATTTATTTGTCCACATAACAAAATGTTTACGGACATTGTCAGGAAAATTTAGCTTTCATTTATAAAAGTACATTACACATATACAAGGTATATTACATATATACAGTATATAATTACATTCTTTGCCAAGATGGCACTACAACTTAAAGTCCTCAATAGAGTAACAACACTTCTCTATTAGTAATTATTTCAATCTACTCTTTAGTGTATTTAAATCTGATTTGCTTTCTTCAATTCATAGAGTAGCGCATTGTAGAAGATCATTCCTATTCTATGTGGATTATGGTCTGTTGCCTTTTTATTGGTTACAATTCTATGAAAATTTTCCCTTCCCCGTGTATTATAGTTATGCACATTGTTGTTTGTCATATTAAGTTCAGGGTTTTGTTCCACAGACATGACTGTCTGCAATATATAAATGGAGTACACTGGAGAAGTTTTATATTTTCGAAAGATGTCTCTAAAGTCTCATTTTCCTTGTCTTGGCTAACACTCTTACTGCCTTCTTTTGTAGTCTATAAAGTCTATCGATATAGATTACTGTTGCCCCACTCCATATCTCAATACCATACTGAAGTTGTGGATGTATCAACCCAAAATATATTAGCCTTAACGTTTCATGGTCCAGGAAGGCTGAGACCCATTTCAGTAGGAATGCTTTTTTTTCTGATTTTTCTTACAGATGTTATCTACATGTTCTTTCCATGACATGTGTTCATAAACAACAATGCCCAAAAACGTATGTGAGTTTGCATATGCAAGTCCCAATTGGAATTTAAATGCAATATCATTTAAGGCAGGATTATAACTGACGATGAACTTCATTATCACTGTCTTGTCTTTATTTAAAAGCAACTTGTTTCTGAAGGTTGATTTGGTTGTCAGGAGCTGCTCATTATATTTATGGGTTAGCTTTACACGCTGCTTCCTATCTTTCAAATAGTAGGTAAGTAGTTTCAAGGCTAACCCTCTCATCCCATACTCTTCTAGTTTATGCAGAAGAATGGTATGATCCACAGTATTGAAGGCTTTACTCATATTTAGGAAAGTGCCTATTACCTTGTTATCTTTGTCTAGCTTATTTAATATTTCATATAAAAAATAGACGAAGATTACTCACCAGGCGAAGGAGCACAGGTGTGACAGCATCACAAATAAATAAATGAATACACACACACACACAATCGCAAGCTTTCGCAACCCAGTTGCGTCTTCAGGCAGTAGGGAAGGAGAGGGAAAAGGAAATGATGAGGATTTTAAGGAAGGGGGTAAGGAGCCATTCCAATCCCGGGAGAGGAAAGACTTACCTTGGGGGAAAAAATGGAGGGTAAACAAATGCACTAATGCCCACACATTTACACAGACACCTGTGTGAATGTGTGGGCATGTGTGCATTTGTTTACCCTCCATTTTTCCCCCCAAGGTAAGTCTTTCCTCTCCCGGGATTGGAATGGCTCCTTACCCCCTTCCTTAAAATCCTCATCATTTCCTTTTCCCTCTCCTTCCCTACTGCCTGAAGACGCAACTGGGTTGCGAAAGCTTGCGATTGTGTGTGTGTGTGTATTCATTTATTTATTTGTGATGCTGTCACACCTGTGCTCCTTCGCCTGGTGAGTAATCTTCGTCTATTTTTTATATTTTATTTTTCCTGCTAGGAATTTTTCGTCTTAATATTCGTATCATTTATTTAATATTTCATGTATACAAGATGCTACTGCTGATGTAGTAATAGGTCTTCCTTTTCTAAATCTATGTTGTAGGTTGTTTAACAGATTGTGTTTAGTGAAATATGATTTTACCTGTTTTAATATTACTTTCTCTAGAAATTTGCCTAGTTCTGAGATTAATAAAATTGGCCTGTAGTTTTTTCTCCCTTTTTATGTTCTGGTATAATTTCAGTGATTTTCAAAAGGCCAAGGAGTACACTATTACTGATGGCGGTATTTATCAAGTGAGTCAGAGGCTTCACTAATTCATACCTGCATTCCTTTCGTAGTTTAAGTGAAATGTCATCCCAGCCACAAGACATTTTAGGTTGAAGTGTTGATATGATTGCTAGGATCTCTGTTTCAGTAATTCCATGGATTTAAAAGGACTGGCTGGATTTTTCAGGATTAATATTTTGTGGCCTGACATGATCTTCATTTGTAGCAGCTGTACTGAACCTTTGTATAAATTTTTCACGCATTTCTTTTGTGTCATTTATTTCCTTGCCATTTTCTTTTTGTGTTATGTTGCTGTGTTCACAAGAAATCTGTTTCCCACTTTCCTTATGTATTATTTTCCAGGCAGTTTTCCTGATACAGCTGGAGTTTTTTATTTCAGAGGCATATTTCTGAGCTTTTAGGTTAGTCAAGGACTTTATGCTTTCCTGAGCAGTTTATATTCTGTTGAGAAATATTGTAGTTTAGTATCTCTAAAGAGTATGTAGTAATCTTTCATTTTCTTTCTCAGTTCAATAATTTCAAAAGATAGATTCTTAGAGTTATGGTTTACAGCTTTATTTACTTTTTTAAATTAAAGGGCAATTTTCATTTAAGGTGTTGCTGAATACATTATAGAAATGATCTCATTTCTCATTCACTTCAGTTGCATTATATACTGGTTTCCATTTTTCATTCCATAATGTCATCTGAAGTTTACAGTAATTAAATTTTCTTTTATATATATATATAACTGTATCACTTCCAGTTGCATCTACATTCCTTACATCAATTTCCATAGTAAGGGCTCTATGATCACATATGTGGTTTCCTAAGGTGTTTACATTAGCTTTTTCTCTTGCTAAGTTTGTGAGGACATGGTTGATACATGTCTTCATATTTGAAGTAACTCTTGTAGGTTCTAAGTTCATTTCCTTAAAGTTATAATCCTGTAATAATTCCATGTAACACAAAGAATTAACACTGTTATTATTATTATTTAATGAGTCTATGTTTATGTCTCCAACAAACAAAAAGTGTTTTTTTGTACATTGTTGTTCCCTGCAGTATTTCATCTAGACAATTTAGGAACTCTTCTATGTTACTTCCATGTGACCTATACAATGCTACTATAATCAGGCTGTTGTTACCATACTTTAGGTTTACTGCTGCAACCTCAAAATCAATTTCATTTTTTCACATTTTACATCATTTTAGTGTAAATGCCTACCCCTCTACTTTTGTGCGTCTTTCTGCAGTACAAGTTTATAAGTTTGTAATTTGTTATCCTGTATCATTTGATGTGGCTGTAAGCAAGAAAAAGCATAATAAAGATTTGAAATTATGTTTAAAGTTTATTGCAAGTCCCTATGTACTCTCATTCTCATACAGTGTATTTTTAAAGTCTCATCGCATGATGTGACAGTTTTTTGCGACTCCTATTGATTATGACATTATATTTCCTGAACCATGAGTCATATGTAGTTCTTACCCCTACAGAAAATGTTATCTCATGTATGGAATATACTTATCAAATTTGGCTGAAATCAGTCCCGCAGTTTAGGAGTAAATCTGCAGCATTATCGTATGATGCAGCAGTTTTACGCTCATCTTTTCGTTTCTCAAGTCATATATTGTGACCATGTGTTTACATGATCCTTATACTTGTGGCAACTGTCCTCATGGATTGAAGGTTATGTGTGCATAATTTCATAAAGACTGGAACAAAACAGTAGCTTTTTATCCAATATGTACATGCAAACACACAAACCTACAAACACATGAACACTCTGCTTTGTATATAAAGATGACAGATCTGGTTTGACTGCCTTCAGTGAATTTTTTTTATGCTTAAAAAAGAAGTTTTTGATAACTTAGCTCATACTGGCTGTAGTGTAACAGTGTGAGGTTACACTGCATCCGTATCCCGGCTTGAAATGTGCAGATTCACCTGAAATTAGTTTAAAATAAAGGTGAACAGATACTGTGTGTCATGCACTTGTGTGTGCAGGTACTCAAGAGCAAGAGAGTGCAGCCTTGTGGAGAATACTTGCTGTAGCTGAAGAGGAAGCTCTACCTGTCATGGAATAAACAAATAGTGAAGGTTAATCTGTATGGAGATACTATTAATTTTATAAAATTATTTAGGATTCTTTGATGTAAAGGCATTGAATTAAGATGTGTTCTGAATGCTGCTAAGCAGTTCATGTATTATATTGCTCAATGGTGTAATAAATAGCATTACAGCTGTTATTTAACATAAACTATGGTTTCAAGTACATCATTTATTATGAGAGAATAACCATTAGATTTCTGCTTCTGCTGCAATCTGTCTGATGTGCCTTATTCTCAATATTGTAATAATATAATTTATTTTCTTCAAGAGGATGGCACTACAGCACAGATCAAGTGAACAATATAATACAATTCCAAGTCACAAAACACTGCTAACGTATACACAAGAGGCTCCGGCGATAGCTACATCATAACTGAGGGTGAGGGCTCGCACACCTCGTGCTCACCCGGTCATGACTGCGCTGCAAGCCCTCGGACGCAGCACCATCATGCGGCAGACTCGGCTGTGGCTCGTCTTTCATATGAAGCGATGGACAGGACATGGTTTGCGGTGGCGAGCTCCAACATCCCTCCCCTCCACCGCAGGTGGACGTGAACGATGGCCAGTGACCCTGAATCGTGGTCAGAGACAGCGAGCGCCTCCATCGCCTCATCTGCATCCGTGGGGAAGTGGTCAGCACGTCACTGCATGGCCAACCAGACCGGGGGCACATAGGGGTGGAAGTGCCCAGACCAGCAGGGACCAGGTCAGGGCAGGGTCACTGCTAACAGAGGTGACAGTGGCGAAGAGGTCAGTCGCATCTCGACATCGCCACTAGAGGAAGATGCAACCCCTGCCGGCACTCCCAGTTTGGGAGACGAAACAGTTGCGTCTGTAGCATGTCCGAGCAGGCAGGAGGCAGGGGAACTGGCCATTGTGTTGACCCACGGGGAGAGATGCCGCATCTCGCATCTCGACATCGACATCAGTGGCTGACTGTTGGCGTTGTAGATGCCCATCCACAGCACCCCTTCCCTGAGCCTCATTGAGCATTGGCTCTGTCAGTAAGGCATTGTTGGGGTGGTGGGAAGGGGGATGAGAATGCAGCAGAGGCCGCTGGGCATGAGCCATCAACAGGAGGAGGCCAGTTCCTCCGTGATGTCGGATGGATGCCTCACTCAACCTCCAAAGCTACGGAGGGGTATCCAAGAGGCACAGACTTGAATCTGAAGGTGGTGGGGTGGAGCCCCACCTAGGACATAGTTGGTAGAGATGGCGGGAAATTGTCACCCCGTCTGCGTCTACCATGCACATCTGTTGACCACACGAATGGTGTACTACCCCTGGCGTCCACGCTTGGCGGCGGCCAAAGGTGCATGCCCAGACATAGGTGCCTGGTGCATAACGCCGAGGGCATGTGGACACCTCAGGTCAGGTGCAACAGCATCCAGGGCTGCCGGCCATGAAGTACCTTTACGCTCTGCCTTTGCATTGGATTGGGAATGGAAAGGAACATAGGTGAGGTGGGAAATACCATTATTAGTGCAGAAGTATTGAAAATAAGATGACGTGAAGAGAGGGCCATTATCAGAGACTAGTGTCTGGGGAAGGCCTTCAATAGCAAAGATCTGTAACAGGGCTCTGACCACATGTTCTGCCGTATTGGAATGCATACGCATGATGTATGGATAATTGGATAGCACATCTACCACCATGAACCACATTGACTGACAGAAAGGGCTGGCCAAGTCCACATGAATTGTGGACCCAAGGGTGATCTGGAGTAGGCCATGGGGAAAAAGTGCACTGGGGAGCATCTTGCTGGTTAGCACACTGACTACAGGTACGAACCATCTGCTCAATGGCGGTATCAATCCCTGGCCAATAGACAAAACAGCGTGCGAGCACCTTCATGCGTATCATACGCCAGTGAGCCCAATGTAACTAGCTAACATACGAGCCCGTAAGTCAGACGGAACAATGACATGAGGTTCATCAGAATCAGTACTGGGGAGGAGGACACCATAGATGACTGACAGCTGGCGTTGAAGCTGAAAATATCTACACAGAGGGCAGACAATCACTCAGGTCACCCGGTGGTGACATGCTTAAGCACCTCACGGATCACAGGGTCCTGACAGGTGGCATGTGTGACTCTATTGGCTGTAATCGGAAGTCTCTCAACAGCTTCACACAAATGATTGTCAATCTGAAAAATCTCCACTTCGTCTTTGTCAAAGAAAGGGTCGGTACCCATGGGCAGACAGGACAAGGCGTCAGCATTGGCATGGTACGTCAAAGGCCGATAATGAATTTAGTATTGATAGGCACTCAAAAACAGAGCCCAACGCTGGAGATGTTGCGAAGTCCAGTCTGGAAGATGTGAACGTGGACCAAACAGTGCCACCAGGGGTTTGTGATCCGTGATAAGATGGCATTTAATGCCATAGAGGGACACATGAAACTTCCAAACAGCATAAACAATCGCCAAAGCTTCTTTCTCAATCTGGGCAATGTTGGGCATCTGACAACGTCTTAGATGCATAGGCAATGTGCTGCTTGGTACCATCATACAGTCTGTGGACCAACACTGCTCCAATTCCATGCTGAGAAGTATCCATAGCTAGGACTAGGTGTTGGCCTGGTGTAAATGTGCCAAGACAAGGTGAAGGCTTTAACATCGACTTGATGTGTGTGAATACAGCCTCACAAGCAGCCGACCACACAAACAGAACACCTTTCTTTCACAGTGCGTTCAATGGATGAGTGACCTCCACCATGTTAGGAAGAAAATGACTGGAGTTCCTGCAAATTGGTAGTGTGAGGAAGGTTATCAATCACTGTCTGACCTAGGACGGACACCATCTCGTGACACCAGGTGTCCCAAATACTTATTTTCAAGTTGAAAGAACTATGATTTTTGAAGATTGCACTTGAGGCCTTTCGCATGCAGTTTTGTGAACAAGAGCTGCAGGTTGTTTAAGTGATATGTGCAGGAGGAACTGGTGATGATGATATCCTCCAGATAGTTTGCACAGCACGGAATGTCATCCAGCAACTGTTGCAAGAAACGCTGAAATTTTGCGGACACATTTGTGACACCAAATGGCAGACATTTGTAGCAGTACAGCCTGAATGGGGTGTTGAGAACCATGAATTGTTGGCAGTCAGAATCTAAGGGAAGCTGGAGATATGCTTCCACCAAATCAATTTTAGAAACACGCTCACCGCCCACCAATTTTGCATAAATGTCATCTGGGTGGGGAATGGGAAAACAATCTGTCACTGACTGTGAGTTAACTGTGGACTTGAAATCCCCACACAACCAAAGGGCTCCTGTGAGTTTCTTTATTATCACTGGAGGTGTCACCCACAGGCTAGAGGAAACTGGTTCAATGATACCCAAGCCATGCAACTGATCTAACTCGTCCTTAACCACTGGGTATGACAAAATTTTGGAACCGTTGTGGGTTTGAGAGTGATGTGCACCTCATAACCAATAACTGTTCCCAAACCCGCTGACAAAAGTGCTTCAAACTCACAGGAAAGCGAATCCAATTCATTAAATGGGATGGAGTCAGACACAAGATGAACAGCATCATGAACACTGAAACCAAACACCATGAATGCATCCAGGCCAAAAATGTTCTCTGAAGCCATGCTTGTGATGGCCAAAAACATGACAGCATGCACTATGTGCTGGTATTCTAACTCAGTCGTAAACTGACTGAGCACTGGAATTGGCTGTTCACCATAGCTGACCAAACGATGAGAAGTTTTAACAAGAGGCTGCTTTCCAAGTGCCAAATACATATCCAAATTTACGAGAGAGACAGAGGTACTGTTGACAACTTGAAAACGAAACAGCCAATTTTGAATAAGAAGTGTGACATAACTCTTTGAAGAAGTAGCCTGCTCCTGTCCAGGTGCAGTAGAAAGACAGTTTACTTCCATGTAGGACTCTTGAGAATACGGTGGCTGACTGCATGCAGAAGTCCGACAAACAGCCACCTTGTTTCCAGCAGGATGCACACAGCACACAGTGGGAGGGGCAGCGCAGGTGATCATGTGCATGAAAACAATCTGGACAAGAGGGAAAGTCACATTGTCGGAATGGAACAACTGAAGGTAAAGAACAAGAAAATGACGAAGAGGATGGAGAAGAATGACGCCTTTTGTGGCACGAGGACTGTACTGCTGCCATTTATACCAATTGCTCAAACTGATCCACTGCTGCCTTAGACACCTCAAAAGCCTGTGCAATGGACAGAACCTCATCAAGGTTGAGATCCTGGAACTGCAAAGCCTCACGATGCACAGCCCTATCAGGAGCCAAATGGACAACAATGTCATGAGTTAAGGAATTGACATACAACTGCTGACAATTTGCACACACAAAACCACACTTACGACTCAAACCACAGAGGTCTGGCACCCATGACATGACTCGCCAGATTTCTTTTTGCTCTTATGAAAATCCAGTCGGGAAAGCACCTCATGCATTTGTTGCCGATAATAAGAACTAAGCAATTCCGACATACGGGAAAAAGACAACTTGGTGGGCTCTGAGAGCAGAGCTAGTTTTTGCAGTAAATGAAAAGTATCAGGCTCAATCCCCAACAAGAAGAAAGACATTTGTAAGTCAGGATCCATTACCTTTAAAGCCGCAAAATGCCATTGTAGATGCCACACGGCACTCGTCGTCTCTGGCTGGATTCCGCCCTGCTGCAGTCGACCCCACCACAGGGTCTTGTGGGTGACTTCTGTGGCCGCCATGATTCAGTGTCACTGGCCATTGTTCACCTCCACCTGCGGTGTCGGCTTCCCGGAAGAGGGGAGGGATGTTGGAGCACGCCCTGTGTTACTTAGACTCTGGGATAGCTGGAGGGGTGGGAAGGGGGGGGTAGGCCTGTGTCAGCAGCGAAGGGGCTGCAGTGGTATGAGAAGATGTAATCAACTCTGTAAACAAAGGTAGCTGTTGCTGCTGTTGATCTAATTGCTGCTGCTGCTTTTGCAGTAATTGAAGCAATGCTGGATCCATAACAACCGGAAATAGAACACACATAAGCATGAAACAAGTCGCCAATTATACTGTTGTAACAGCATAATTTATTTTCTTCAAGATGACGGCACTACAGCATAGATCAAATGAATGATACAATACAATTTCAAGTCACAGAACACTGCTAACATATACACAAGAGGCTCAGGCAAGAGCTATATCATAACTGAGGGCAATGCCTCACACATCCCATGCTCACCTGGTTGTGACAGTGCCGCAAGCCCTCAGAGGTGGTGCCATCATGCGGTGGTCTCGGCCACGGTGCGTCTTTCATGGGCCGCAGATAGACATGACGTGGCTTGCGGTGGCGCACTCCAACACTCAAATAGTGCAGAAAATCAGCTGAAAGAAGAGAAAATGAACATAAGAAGAGGACTCACAGTATCAAGAGTATTTTATTAATATGATATACATATTTGATCTTCTTAGTATACCTCTCTCAGAAAGAATTCTATGAGTCCCAATCTCCCACACATGGTCTGAGAGGGGATACTACATGGCACAGAAACCCATGAGCTGTTTTCTGTTCCTGTTGTCCCCCACATCCTCTTCAAACTTATCCATTACTTTTTCATACCATTCTGTTCAATTTCCTATCCTAGCATTGAAGTCACCCATGAGCAAAACACTGTCCTTGTCGTTTACTCTAACAACCACATTACTGAGTGCATCATAAACACTGTCCATCTCATCTTCATCTGTCCCTTCACAGGGCGAACACACTGACACAATCCTAATTTTCTTGCTGGTGATTGCCAGAGCTATCCACATTAGTCATTCATTTACATACCTTATTGCAAGTATGTTGGGTTTGATTGCTTTCCTGATGTAAAGCCCTACACCCCACTGAAATTCTCCTGCTTTGACTCCTGACAGGTAGACCTTGTATTCTCCCACTTCACTGTTACTGGCATTAGGGGAAGGAGAGAGAAAGTGTCTCCCCTTTCCCAAACACCACTAACAGCCAAAACATCTAACCTCATCTGTTTTTTGCCTCTACCAGCTCTACCTATTTCCCAGTGTAGTCCCCATGGATATTAATAGCTACCCATTTCATTTCCTATTGTCTGCCAAGTTGTTTCAAAGAGTCCCTGGTCTGTCAATTAGAGGTGTGACTCTGTCACCTTGAAAGGTCTGAGGCATTTTGCTATGTGCCCAGCATATATCGAAGTACCTGGGAAGCAGGTTGCTTGCTTTACTTTCCCTGTGTCGTATTGGGCTTTACCCGTAATGGTTGAGGGACTAAACTGTGGGTATGGTAGTCTTTGATGACTGAGAACAAAGGAGGCTATGACTCAGAATGTGTCTGAGATGCCCAACCTTATGCCAAAGTAACTGGTATCCCAACTGTCAGGACCACTTACTTGGCCACTCATATGTTGCCTGTGGTTCATAAACTAGGACATGACTACAGGAATCCACATCATGAATCACAGCATTATCTAAGTCACAGAATATTGACAGTAAAGGGGATTTATGCTAAGGTAAACATTTATTCCCAGTCAAGATCATGCTGTCCTTATTACTTCACTACTGCACCATTTTTCTATGGAAATAGTTTCCTAAGTATTTCAGTTTTTTATTATTCAACAATATAATGAGGATAGTTTGCAACTAACTGTAAAAATGTACATTGAACTGCAGCATTCACATAAAAAATACTCTCACACATATCTTCAATTTTCAGCCATGCCTTCATCAGAAAAAAGACTGCATTCACACACTTCACAGACACAAACCACCATGTCCGAATCATTCAGAATACAACAGCTGAAGCTACCTATGTGATTGTGTGACTGGTGTCTTTTTCTGGTTAAGGCTGATTGCTGAAAGCTGCAGTTTTGTGTGTTTGAAGTGTCTCTTTTTCTGTGCCTGTCACAGCTTAATGTACATTTTTGCAGTGATTTGCAAACTAGCCTCATTATATTATTGAATTTCAGCCTGGACTGTATTGTTAGATGTTAGTTTTTTTGTTATTTATTGATCAAATTATACTGCTTGTGTCATATTGTAGTATTTCAAGGTCTTGATTTCACTTTGAAGGTAATAATATTTTAACTAGAGTAACACAATTCCAGCTTCCAATACTGAATACATTTCTATATGTAATCAGTATTATTGTTCCTTATTTAAGAACTTTGTGGTACTGTATAAAACTCTCCATAATTTCGTTTTAAAATGTATGTATTCATAGGACACATAATCGTAAAATTCAAGGTATAATGTAAACAACATATAAATGTGTACTTATCAGGTATCAAAATAATGATACAGAATTCCAGCTGAAATCACCAGTATGTTAAAAGCTGATATTATATGTACAACAGTAGAACTGTAACAGAATCAAACCATTGTCCAGTGCAATAATGTTCAAAGAG
The DNA here is from genome assembly GCA_026315105.1 of Locusta migratoria. Lineage (NCBI taxonomy): Eukaryota > Metazoa > Arthropoda > Insecta > Orthoptera > Acrididae > Locusta > Locusta migratoria. Next base: position 566,382,083 of record CM048746.1, read on the forward strand.
TCTCAACTATGGAGGCATTTGTGTCAATCATGTTGGTGGTTGCAACAAATGAATAAAACACTCAGAAATTTATTTAGACATTCATAATATAAGATACTGAAAAATCCTGGGTGTATTTGAAACAAGAGAACAAGTAAAAATAACAACATTTGATTAATGATGAAAATTCTCCTCAGAGATGATAAACTATTGTCCAAACGATATAGATTGGCTGGCCAGTACTTACCTCTTTGGTTATATATATCCTCTCTGGCTTGGCTCAGTACGAACATGCAGTATCTCTGATGTCCACACTTACGAAACACCACCTTCATGACCTAGGTCGTGAATTACCTCTCCCTTCCGTTCCCATCCTTTCTTCTTCTCTTCTTCGCTTCTCTCCCACCTGATGAAGGAACTGTGTTCCAAAAGCTTGTCCTTTTTCATCCCCTTTTTTTTTTCTGTTTCTTCATTTGTGTAACTATCGGCGGTACAGTACAGCACAATGGTAAGTACTGGCCAGCCAATCTATCTTGTTTGAATAATATTTTAAAAATAACAACAATTCACCATTTAGTGATGGTATTCAGCAGTGAAAAAGAATAAAAATAAGAAGCTAAAGATTGTGATTCAGGATTTGAACTTGCTTCTTTCTTAACACAAACATTAGATGTGTGTTAAGAGATTACATATATCTCTCTCTCTCTTTCTCTCTCTCTCTCTCTTTCTCTCTCTCTCTCTCTCTCTCTTTGTTGTATGTTTGTATGGTAAGAGAAATTAACCAATCACTTCATACTTAAATACTTTTATCTTGAGGCATTCTTAAAGTGCTGTATTAATGTACTCCACAGAATGCTTTATTTTATGAAATAATTAAACAAATGCATCTTTTTTATATATCAAAGTCAAAACATTGGATTGTACAAGTGGTTAAAACAACTGTTTGATTCACAGGTCATAATGGACTAGTATGTGGAGCATATCTACAAAAGAGTGGGTGTAATGTCTGCATCTTGGAGCGGCGACATGTCGTAGGAGGTGCAGCTGTAACTGAAGAAATCATTCCTGGTTTCAAGTTTTCACGTGCATCCTACGTTCTCAGTCTTCTGAGACCACAAATATACAAGGATCTGCAGCTTGAGGTTTGTATTTAGGAGTTGCCAGCAAATTACTCACATACTGTTTAGTGAATGTGATAAGGACTATATTAGCATTAGTGTAAAGATAACTCTGTGTAACTCATGCAAAAATGCTTGACAGGAGCTCCAATTATTTTTTATATTCATCAGTACATCAGTAAATCAATCACAATGGTAAAGCAAGATATAGATTTTGAAATGCCACTATGATCATATTTTTTAAATCTGTTTGATGACACATTTAAGCTATCATCTTGTCCAGTCTTGTTGCAGACATTTACTATTCCTGTGAATACAGTCATGTGGTCTCCCAACTTAGTTGCAACCTTTGTGCTATGTGGGAATGAATACTAAAGAGCTCTGTTCACATGACTGTTCTTTTCCAAGCTGTAGCCAAGGAATAGTTGGACCACACAAGCATGTTATTGCAAGTATACTGTACTTACATTTCACAGCGATGTTAGCAGCTATCGTTCGAAATGTTGGAACGAAGCAGTTGATTGTTTGTGTGTGCCAAGTGAGACAGCCATGTTCCAATGAAAAATATTATGAATTATTTAATTTTCACCATTCAGCAGTTTCCTTAGAAAATTATTAATATTTCAAACAATTAGTATTTATTAATTAATCATGGAGCTTGAAATTGAATGGATCAGGCTGTGGTTTAAAAAGTAATGACATATTCTTAATAAAAGTGAAATCTCCATTGCAAATGATCAATGTTCCCAGTGATTAGTGTCTTTAAATTAAATTATGGGGCTTGGTAGGTGGATAAGTGAAAATAAATGAATCATGTTTTATTGTAAAAAGTAAGGACATATTCAAAGCAAAACTTTACTGCTATTTAATTGCAGGACATGCAACATTCGATAATGTAGTCGTGCAGTTTAACCTCACTCAGGTCCAGCCATGTAACTGAATGGCCTGCCATATTGATGCTTAAGTTTAATATACACACGCAAACACAACAAACCATACTCTCACTTCAGATATGCTGGTATTAATTCACTCCACTGTTCCTTACCTCTTATTGGTTACATCAAATATATAGGTTCCTTGTGCAAGGGTTTCACAAAACAGGATCATGTTGTGATAGTGGGTGGGGTGGGAAACAGCATTGATAGGAATCAGGGTTACAGTATTGAGTGTTACCTGGTTAAAATAGCTTCTGCAATGACCCAGAGAAATGTTGGACTGTTGCCTGCTTTTGTGCTGTATGATCGACCCCAATTGAACTGCTCTGCCAGGAGGGTCAATATGGAGATTGATCAACTGCTTAGCACAATTACTCTGTCAGACACAGGTTTGGTTCCTGTTAATGCTATTGATAGGTGGGATTTCAATAGGCATGGCCTGCATCTCAGTGCGAAAGGGAAGGGGAAACTGGCTGGGTTGATAGCAAAATCCTTAAGGGGGAACACTGCAATTCATGGAAGTATTTCTTTTTTAGGCTAAGATGAGTGTCCAGTGAGAAGCTCAGGCAGACAGGTGCTAAAAATGTTGAAAAATTAAATGTTTCTCAGAAAGGTAAAGTAAAAAATAATGTTAGCATTTTTAACCAGAACATTGGGGGACTAAAGAAAAAAAATGGATGAGCTTTTTATTTGTTTAGATGATATAGAAACTGATAATGCAATAGATATACTATGCCTATCTGAGCATCACATTGTCATTGGTATGTAAAATGTGAATGTCAGTGGATATAAATTAGCTTCAAATGTAAGTAGAGGTAATAAGGTAAGAGGAGAAGTTGCCATATAAGACAAAAGCTATCACAGTGTAAAATATTTAGAAACAAAAAGGTTTTGTGCAGGGCAACATATTGAAGCATGTGCCTGCCAGCTTAAACTCAATGATGATTATCTTATAATTGTAACAGTACATAGGTTCCTCCAGGAAACTTCCAGTTATTTATGGAAAACTTGGATGCTTTGTTGTGCTATCTATCAGATAGGAGGAAGCAAATTATTATTTTGGGTGATTTCAATGGTGATTCACTGAAAGAGTGCAATAAGAAGAAAGACCTGGAAGTCATACTTGGCTCATTCAATTGATTTTCCTACTCGGGTAGTAAAGGACAGCAGTACATTGATAGATAACTTTTTTATAGGCCAAGATAAGTTTAACAACGTAAATGCGTGTCCTGTTGAGAATGGTCTTTCTGATCATGGTGCACAGCTAGTAACAGTATATGACATAGCTCCATTCAGTAATCTGAAACAGTCATTCAGAGTTGTGTGCTCAATTAATGACTTAACAACTAGAAATTTCAAAGAAAGTTTACAGCAGCTAGAGGGGGATGAGGTTTGCAAGGAACATGATGTTAATTTAAAACATAAATTATTTCATAATACCTTTGCAAGGTTATTTGAAAACTGTTTCAACAAAAAATTAGTTAAATATAATTGTAAGAAACCATGCAGAAAACCATGGCTTACTAAAGCAATAAAAATATCTTGTAACCAAAAAGTTATTAAAAAATCAAGAAGCATGTGCATCATGTCTGAGATCAGTTCCTCTGATAATACAATTAAAACAATTTGGTTATTAAAAGGGAGACAGGGCAACCAAGAACAGAGGAAGAGGCTATTACTATCAAAATAAATGAAAACTTTAGTAACAAAAAGTCAGAAGTTGAAAATATTTTTAATGATTACCTTTTAAATGTTGTAGACAAAATAGGATCTAAATGTTCATTAGAAGTAGCAAGGCAATTAATGAAAGAGGCCATACCTAGACAATTTGATACAATTGAAATTCCACCCATCTCTCCTTCAGAAATTAGGAAAATAATAAACTCTCTCAAGAGTGAAAGGTCATATGGAATAGATGGCATTTCCAGCAGGGTATTAAAAGCTTGTTACCAAGAGTTAAGTTGGATTCTCAATGTAATAGCTCTTTAAAGCAGGGTATTTTCCTGGATAGACTGAAATATGCTATCGTTAAACCTTTGCATAAAAAAGGGGATACGTCTGATGCCAACAACTACCGCCCCATCTCACTTCTTACAGCTTTATACAAAATTTTTTAAAAAGTTATGTAGTCTTGAGTTGCTTCACATGTTAGTAAAAATAAAATTCTAACAAAATGTCAGTTTGGTTTTTGAAACAGCTTTTCAACAGAAAATGCTATATATACCTTCACTGATGAAATATTAAATGCTTTGAATAACTGGTCATCACCAGTTCGGATTTTTTGTGATCTCTCAAAGGCTTTTGATTGTGTAAATCATGGGATTCTTCTAGATAAGCTTAAGTATTGTGGTATGAGTGGGTCTGCACAAATGGTTTAAACCATCTGCAAGAGTGCAGAAAGTTGTAATAAGTAGTTCACGTGATATAGAAGAAACAATTAATTCCTCTAACCGGGGAGTTATCAAAAATGGGGTTCCACAAGGTTCAATCTTGGGCCCTTTGCTGTTCTTAATGTATATATATGGCTTGCCATTCTACATTCATGAAGATTCTAAGCTAGTTCCTTTTGTTGATGATACAAGTATAGCTATTACGCCTTACAAACAGGAATTAACTGATCAAATTGTAAATGATATCTTTCAGAAAATTATTAAGTGGTTCTCTACAAATGGACTCTGATTAAACTTTGATAAAACCCAGTATATACAGTTTCATACAGTAAATTTAGACTTTGAATCTGTAGCTAAGGTAGAATATTCAAAATTTTTAGGTTTCTGCATTGACGAGGGATTGAACTGGAAGAAACACATTGAAGATCTGCTGAAACGTTTGAGTTCAGCTACTTATGCTATCAGGGTCTTTGCAAAATTTAGTGATATACATCTCAGTAAATTATCTTACTACGTATATTTTCATTCACTGTTTTTATATGGGATCATAGTCTGGGACAATTCAACATTGAGTAAAAAATTATTCATTGCACAAAAATTTGTAATCAGAATAATTGCTGGAGCCCACCCAAGATCATTCTAAGAAATTTATTTAGAGATCTTCACTGCAGCCTCACAATATATATATTCACTCATGAAATTTGTTATTAACAATCCGACTAAGTTCAAAAGTAATAGCAGTGTGCATAGCTACAACACTAGGAGAAAGGGTGATATTCACTATTCAAGGTTAAATCTAACTTTGGCCCAGAAGGGAGTGAATTATGCTGCCACAAAAGTCTTTGGTCACTTACCAGGTAGCATCAAAAGTCTGACATATAGCCAACTACTATTTAAAAAGAAATTAAAGGAATTTCTGAATGGCAACTCCTTCTACACTTTAGATGAATTTTTAAATAAAACTTAAAATAATAATAATAATGAAGAAAATGAAAATAAAACATCCTTAAAATATTGATTGTCATGTATAGACAACATTTACTAAACTGAAAAGTTCCACATCATTATGAAATGTCATATATATGATCTATGGAACAAGTATTAATCTGATCTAATCATGCCATAGACTAGGTGAAGTGCATGGATTTCCAACCTTAGTGCTATCAAAGTGCTGCTCCAACTAGGTGCCTGACTTTAGATGAACTTATCATTAGAACCAGGTTTTCTGTAATGTGCATACTGGAAGTCACCTTACAATATCTGTCCCTGTTGTCTACTTTATTTCCTTCTCTGCTACCATGCCAGTCTCATACAAGCCACCTGCAAAGTCCATTCTCCTCCTCTGCTTGTCTTGCCTCCCCTTCCTTCCTTCCTTCCACCCAACCATCATTCTGATGTTGCACCTAGCACCCTACCACCCAGTTCCAACAACTTTCTTACACACTGCCACAATTAGCTTCACAGTATCATTTTCCATTCCCTACCTTGCTAACCATCATCTTCGCTAGATCATTCCTGTTCTGTGCCCAACCAGCCAAGATTACTATTAACTTCTGACGTGTCTCATCATCTGAAGGCATCAGTGACTATACAACTGTGAGCTGCATAGGAATGGATATGTTTATGTTTCTCTAAATCAGATGAAGAACATAGTAAACAGCCCAGTTTAAATAGTCATTGTGGTATAGACAGAGCTGCCCCTGCGAACTCATACATCACACTCCAGAATAAAATGAATTTTATAGAAGGAGACTTTCCTGGTGGGAAAAAAGGAAAAGAAACCCACACAAATAAAGACACACAAACATTCAAGCTTTCACAACTGTTGGTCGCTTCTCCAGGAAAAGAGGAAAGAAGGAGAGGATAAAGGGAAGGATATGGGTTTTAAGGAAGCGTAAAAGGAGTCATTCCAATCCCAGGAGTGGGGTTTACCTTAGGGGGAAAAAAGTAAGGTAAACAAATACACACACAATGTGTATTTGTTTACACAGTGTGTAAATACACAACTTAATGTAAAGGTAAGTTATGTAATTTTAAGCTGACACCCCATAATATTTTGTATCAGTTTTGCTGCTCATATTAAGTGGATAATTTGCACTGAAGCCCCTTTTACTTTGCTGAGATTGAGCTTTCTTATTGTTGACATAGACCCCTGCTCACCACACATTAACACTTCAGGACATTTCAGTTCTACTCATATGTGGACTTCTATCCTCCAAATTGGTTCATTTGTTATTTCATCATGTTCAAATCAATCACTATCGATCACTAGCAGTCACACCACTCAGTGATGCACTTGCTCAGTTAATGAATGGAGAACAAATTCCAAAATGATAGATTGTGTAAAATATAAGACAAATGGTGTGCACTCTCATAACATCTTGTGATCACTGTGAACCTCTACACAAAGAAAACTAAAATCACCATTCCAAAGACATATCTGTAACTACTAAAAATGTGAAGTACAACTATGGCCTTTACAACCATAGAGACAAAGTGATATGTTTAGGTTTCACATGGGCCTCCCAAAAAACCTCATTCCTTGTCACACTTGCCAATTTAATCCTCACTCACAATTACTTCACCTTTGAGGATCAGACCTGCAAACAAATCAGTGAGACAGCTGTGGGAACTAGGATGTCGCCTCCTTATGCCAACCTTTTCATGGGCCGCATGGAAAAGGTGTTCCTCAGGATTCAGTGGTTACACCTACTGGCTTGGTATAGATTCATAGATATATCTTTGTGGTCTGGACTGGTGGTGAAGAAACTCCTCTGAGCTTCCTTCATGACCTCAACTCCTCCAGCCTAAAATTCACCTAGTCCTTCTCCAGAACCCAAGTCACCTTCCTAGATGTTGACCTTTACCTTGTTGAGTTCCACATCCACACTTCGATCCATATTAAACCCACAAACAAATAACAGTACCTTCACTTCAATAGCTGGTATTCCTTCCATATCAAATGATCACTTCCCTACAGCCAAGGCATCTGAAGCAAACATATCTACTCCAATGATGAATACCTCACCACCTACACCAACAACCTGTCAAAGGCTTTCCTCTCTCGCAACTAAGCAGTCCATTCCTCCCTTTCCAATAACAATATTTCTAATCCCAGATAACTCAAAAGCATCCCCTTAGTTACTCAGTAACATCCTGGTCTGGAATGCCTTAACAAATTGCTCCGTCAGGGCTATGACTTTCTCATGGCCCTCATCAGAAAAAAACCACATATATTCACACAATCATTCAAACAACTATAGACACACAACCCCAATATGGCTGCTCCAGCATTGGACTAGTCAAAGATGTTGTTGGTGTGTGTATAGTTGTTTGTGTGAATGTATGTTTCTTTTTCTGATGAAGACCATGTCAGAAAATTTCAGTTTCATGGATGTAATTGTCCATTTCGCATGCCTGTCAGCAGCTCAGCAAGCCTCTTTCTGGTGAGTTGTTATCTGTCCTCCATTACTGACAATATAATGATTCTTTAACTCATGACCACTTTGCTCTTACACATTTGCTCAAGGGCTGACTCCAGAGATTTTGCCGCTGTGTATGGAGATTTCAAAAACCTCCCCTCCTCCCTCCCCTTTCATTACACTTTTGACATAGTCAACTTTTTCCATAATGTTAATCATCCCTAACATCTTATTTTCATATATCATAGTTATTCATACAAAGAAGTATGATAAACAGTGCATATTGTTCAGTTTAGTCACTTCAGCACAAGATAAAATTTGACATATATTTTTTTATGTGATCCTAATATGTAGTATCATAATATGAGCATAGGCTGCAAATCACTGTAAAGATGATAACTGAGCTGTAGACATGCACATAGCATAGACAATGGCTGGTCAGATATTCTGCACAGGTGCACTGCTGTTGCACATGTGCAACTTCCAGATCATGGCTGTGCGCCACAGCCATCTCTGTCCTTGTAGTGCATGTTTCTACCCACAGGATTGTCAGGGGTAAAGAAACAATTGTGTTACGCTCTTGCTTTTACTGCATTAACGAGGAAGTGCAGCAGTCACCATTCATTATGTACACATCTCTAATGTCGCTGTTTACCACTGTCTCACATGTGCGCACCTGTGCAGCACTTCTGCTCCTCTGCACAGTGTGTAGCATTTAGCTGGCCCTGGTATAGACTAACAAATTCACACAACTTTAAATTTTCATCCCTAGCCTTCATTAGTAAAATAGTATTCACAGATTCACACAATCACTAAGGCACAACTCGCGCAAATGTGGTCACTATCTCTGGCCACTATGCCACAACTCACACTGTAATAGCGAATTGGATGTGTAAGGGAGGGGGGATGAATGCAGGGATAGGATGGGAATACAATTTTTCACATTGCCTGGTGGAGAGTAAAGGCACTGAGTGATGGGAATGTGAGATGCTGTTTGAAATGCAGAAAAGAGAGGGGATTAGGCACACATACACACACACACACACACACACACACACACACACACACACACACACAAAGTGTTGCATCACCATGATTCTTGGTGTTCATGGCCCTTTAGATAAAAATGGAACATATTCAACAACAACATTTCATTTCTCATTATTGCTTTTGAAAACGGAAATTCACTAACTGTATGACAATAATCTAGACATTCTGAATTTGTATCCCATGATTTCAGCACACAACAATACCCTCCGTACCTGGTAATACTCATTCTTGCACTGATGCATGCCTGTATTTGTCGTGACTTACTATCTACTAGATCAGGTCTGCTCAGCAATCTATTTGAGTGAGCTAGCTCATGCTCACACCACAGCAGTGAGTTGTCGGTCAGCTAGCAGTGAGCAGTGGCTGATGGTACTGGATGAGTGTGAGGAACAGGGAAGGGAGGTGGGAATTCTGCAACAACATCAAAAACAATGCAACAGAGAACTGTTGGCCAGTCTAATTCTAAGGCCACTGATGTCATGTTCTTTGGAGATGTAATACTTCATGGTGACTGAGTAATGTATTCTTTGCAAATTAATTGCATAAAACTGTTGTATTAAATACAAATGACAATTAAATTAAATGTACATCTCAGTTTGATGAAGGGGAGAACATGATATAGCTGAGAAACATATTTTGCTGCATCAATGTACACCATGTGTGAACAAAATTTTAACTTACAATTGCAAATCATTTTTATTCATACCTTGATGATAAAAATACAATATATCAATGAATATTACTTATTTTTCTTTTTACTAGAGTATCAATGTCCAGAACCACTTTCTGAGTGATGCAAATTCAGAGGCAAGCTTTTAAATTCATGTCTGCCTTTGAGCCTTTGTGGCTAGATTTCCTTCTTTCATTGCAGAAAAAAAGTTGCACACACAAGTACGTGGATCCAAACATTGATATAGTCACAGCTGTGGACTTGTGAAGACATGGAAATTTTTGTCGTGAAAAGTTTTTATAATAGTCCAACGGACTAACTTTGTTATTAAATTTATAACATAACTGAATGTCACACTGTAGTTCTACAAGTTTTAAGTGTAGCTCAGCTTCCACTCTGTCCACATCAACTGAAAAGGAAAGTGAAAATACATTAAACTTTTCATTTAGCTTCACAAAAATGTTCAAATGTTTGTCAAGCTTTTGGGACTCAACTGTGGGCTCATTTGTCCCTTAACTTACATACTGCTTATAAACTACCTTATATTAAAGACAGCACGAACATCCTTACTCGAGGGGGATTTGAACCTCCGGCAGGGAGTGGCCTCGTGCGTCAGAAAATGGTGCCTCATTCTGCTCAGTCACTCTGCCATGGTATTTAGCTTCACCAGATCCTGGAAATGAAGGAAGGAAGATTAGTTTTTAACGCCCCGTCGACAGTCCTGGAAATGGATATCAAATTCTCTGAGTAGATTAAGGAAAATAGTTAGATCCTGTTGATAATTCTGTTCTGTCTTATGGATAAGTGGCAACTTTGAGAAATGAGGAGTCTTCCCATTTCGGAGCTGCCTATTCCACAATGAGAGTTTCACCTTAAATCGTTGACTGCAGTCATACATTTCTGAAATTTACATAATTTTGCCTCACAGAGCCAAATTCAAAACATTCACTGATTTGAGAGCATGACTGTGTATAAAATTCATTGCACATCCCTCAGTTAATACACTTAGCGCATAAATTCTCTTGGTGCAGAATGCAGTGAATATCAGAAATCTCATGTGGAATTGATGTTGATTTTAGTATCTCCCTTAAAAGTGAAACAAAACTGATATTTCAGCCAACCATAGCTGCTGCACTGTCTGCAGCCACAGAAACAAGATTGTTCCATCACAGTCCCTTATTATCAACACCTTCTTGCACACAGGTGCATTGTAGTGTCTTTCATGCAACTTATTTACATAGCTCTTCTCTGATAATGAGACTAGTATCTACTCCACAAATGTAAATCACCAACAGAGCAGTATCAGAAACTTCTGTGCTCTCATCCAGCACCAAAGAATGTGCAATAAAGTTTTTTGGAAGAATCATTACCTTCTCTGAAATTTTATTAAGTATATCTTGAATTCTGCAGCAAACAGTTTAACTACCTGAAATGCTTTGAGTCTCTCAGGAGCTATATGCTCAATAACAGATATTAAATATGTCATTATAAAATTGCCTTATGTGAAACTGTGCAATGCTTTGGCAATCTGGAAAGCAATATCCTAACTAGATCAAACTGCAGATTTGTTTGTTGAATGTTCCTTCTGGAAATAGAAATACATGAAAAGTAAACATGTTGATGAAAATTTATTCAGATTTGTTTGTTTTCATTTTGTGCCACAACTAATATACTTATGTCTGTCACATCAATTAGTAGCATGTTCTTTAATCTTCAGGCATCCCTTCACCTAGCAGGTGCCAATAACCTTTCACATGAAAGGTATTGTAATGCTGTTGTAAAATCAATTTTTTTGTTGTGTCAAGAATTTTAAAACATGCTAAGCATTTTGAGACACAATCACATACATGAAACATGCCCGATTCAGCCATAAATGCTCATGGCCCAGGCAGAGAGTGAGCGTTTGTGCTCGCCTAGCCTCCTCCTGAGCAGGCCTGCACTAAATCATCAAGAGACTGTTGGTACATATTGTCCCACTCCCCAATGGTGATTCAGCACAGATCTCTCAGATTGATTGGTGGGTTGTCTAGTCCAAAAACAGCCCTTTTCAATGTATCAAAGGCAAGTTCAATAGGGTTCATTTCTGGAGAATATGTTGGCAATTCTAATCTTTCAATGTCATTATTATGAAGAAATGCATTCCCAAGATGTGCATGTTGAGCATGAGAATTGTCATCCATTAAGATGAATACCTCGGCAAAATGCTGCTATCATTGTACTATATGTCGGAGGATGTCATCCTTGTACCATATAGCCCTTTAATGTCACTCCAAAACATCAGGAAACCACCACCTTGCTGCATTTCCTGAACTGTGTGTCTAACACATTCAGGCTGACCAGGCTACCACCAAAACCATTTCACATGATGATCTGGGTGAAGGCAGATGTGAGTCTCATCTGTGAATAGCTCTTGATGCCAATTTTGATGAATTTATTTGTCATGCTGCTAGACCCATCTATATTGTGCTGAATGGAGTCTACATTAGGGTAACCAAACGTCCCATATTTTAAGGGATCATCCCTTATTTAGCCCAAGTGTCCCGTTGTCCCGACGAAATAAATATGGGGTATATAGTGTCCAATTTTTTACTAACTGTCCTGTATATTTTGAAACAAAGTGTTTTAAGTAATGTACAGCATAATCAAATGGAAAGAAAATGTGGTCATAATCAAACAAAGAAAATAGGCTTCAACTTAAAGTGAATAAAACATGAGGGGGTTTTTTTTTTTTTTTTTTTTTTTTTTTTTTTTTTTTTTTTTTTTTTTTTTTTTTTTTTTTTTTTGTATTACATTATGTTTTCACATTGCAAGTGCAGCATTTCTAACTATAAAAATTCAGCCATTGATAAGTTGATTGCTATAAGATGGTATGCTGAAAGTCTCATTTCTTGGACATCACAAGTTCATTTCACAGGAACTTATTGATTATATTGTGATATGAGCCTACCGATTTCATGAGCTGAACAACATAACTGGGTTGAGCTGAATTTGTTCTTTCGAAGTCTATTCAGTAAAGTCTTAAAACATTACCATAGTTTGGTAAAATATTTTGAAAGAAAGATGTGAAGGAAGGAAGTGAACTAGAGTATGTTAAAAATATATGAAGGACAAATTCATTTATTGAGAACTGTGAATCAATTTGCTAAAAACTGGTCTCTTATTTTCAACTTTCTTACATCTGAAGATAATTGGTGCAAAAATTTGCAGCTCATTACTGGATTTGTGCTAGCTTTACCTGACATTAATGCAGCTGCAGAAAGTGTGTTCACCATCACAAGCAATTTATGGACTACGGAAGAAAAAAAAAAAAAAAAAAAAAACATATCTAATGTTCAAACTGTGAAGGAAATAATTACAAGAAGACTCTTTTTCAGAATACTTCATGTGTTGATTATTATGAAAGTGGATGTGAAAATAGCAAACCCCAAATGAGATACATTCTTCTGCAAAATATAACTGAGAGAGAAATAAGTAAATTGTATAATAATTGTCTTTCCTATTTGTTTGCATGTGGCATCTATAAAACAAAGTATCTTTCTATAATTAGTATTGCAATTTATTTGGCTTTTTGCTGTCTGATAACATGTGGTTAATTTTTGTGTTAGCATTTGACTTGGGCTCTCTTGTTATTGAGATTACAGTATGTATAAAATTGGTCCCATCCAAAAACTCCTATGCTTGCCTATTTGGTTTCATATTCTTTCAGCAATTGAAATTGTTTCATGTTGTGGCATATCTTTTATACTCAAAAATCACTCTTTCCACACACAACATAAAATACTAAAAAAGAAGAGATTTCAAGAAGAGCAAATGTAAATACAAGAACCATTAAATACAATATGTTATCTTTTGGCTGGGTGTGACAAAAACACTGACTTTGTTTTTTATTATACAGTGTGTTTTTGGTTCGAGTTAATGAATGACACCAACACCATCTTATAGTATAAGCTGTAAAGCATAACAGCCATGTTGATGATGCCGCAGGTAAAGGGAATATTTGGTTTCACACTCTTTGTTACCCATGTGTTTCCTGTATTTTAATTTTGTAAATCTTGTCACCCTTGTGTAGGTGTCAAATATAGACCTCACTATAAACATGAAGTTGTATGTCATGCAGCTTATTACATATGGTTTGACTCGAAACACAACTTCCTGTGGCTGCACAAAAGTCATTATTCAGCATAGTGCCAGTCCTCTCGAGGTTCCTCTGAGCTGAAATCCATAAATACTGGCATCAGCTGCTGTGGCAGCCTTTGGGTGGCCAAAGTGAGGCAAGTCATCAATATTTCCTGTATCGCTGTACCTCCTCCACATCCAAACAATATTGACATAGTTCACTCCGAGACGTCTGGAAACATCCCTAGATGAGAGTCCCTCCTGACATGAAGTTACAAAGTTGATGCAATCAAAATTTAGAATTGACTTTCTAAGCATGACAATATTACAGTAAACACAAGCAGTATACATCCTTCCTGGTGTTATAATTGGAACTGATCAGTCGGTTTAACCACTGCTCTTTCATGCTTGTTTACAATTTTGTGTGAGTTGAGTGGCACCTATGGACAATCTAAGGAACTATGTTCTTGATGCAATATAAACATGTAATATCACTGTTCAAGAGACCTTGGAACCAAGGTGCTACAACACTTTATTGTATCTGTATACACTGAAGAGCCAAAGAACTGGTACACCTGCCTAATATTGTATAGGGCTCCCACAGGATACAGAAGTGGGAAGCTTAGGGTTTAACATCCCGTCGACAGCGTTGTCATTAGAGACGGAGCCTACGTTCGGATTGTTGGGGAAGGATGGGGAAGTAAATCAGCTGTGCCCTTTGAAAGGAACCTTCCTGGCATTTGTCTGGAGTGATTTAGGGAAATCACGAAAAACCTAAATCTGGATGGCTGAAGGTGAATTTGAACTACCATCCTCCCGAATGCGAGTCCAGTGTCTTACCACTGTGCCACCTTGCTCAGTGCATACAGAAGTGCAGCAACAAATTGTGACATGGATTTGACTAATGTCTGAAGTAGTATTGGGGGAAATTGACATCATGCATTCTGCATGGCTGCCCATATATATATAACAGCACATTGCAACCCAGACATGCTGAGTAATTGCAAACGTAGGCTTCTGCGGCAGTTGTCACTATCAACAAAATTCTTCTGGGTATGATACCGCATCGTCATTTTGTAAACTGTGCCGACGTTTCAGCCACTGTTGCAGGCGGCCTTCATCAGGGTCTGTGTCTGACTGCTGACTGTACGATCGCTTGGTGTTTATATAACCACCAATAAAGGATAACCAACACCCCCTTCCTCTCCTTCATCCGCTGGTATATAAACACCAAGCGATCGTACAGTCAGCAGTCAGACACAGACCCTGATGAAGGCCGCCTGCAACAGTGGCCGAAACGTCAGCACAGTTTACAAAATGATGACGCGGTATCATACACAGAAGAATTTGATTGATAATGCTGAGTAATGTTCATGTCTGAGATGTTTGGTGGCCATCAGAGGTGCTTAAACTCAGAAGAGTGTCCCTGGACCGAATCTGTAGCAATTCTGAGTATGTGAGGTGCTGCATTCTCCTGCTGGAATTGTCCAAGACTGTCAGAATGCACAATGGACATGAATGGAAGTAGGTGCCCATCAAAGATGTGTATGTATGTCTCACCTGTCAGTGTGATATTTAGATGTATCAAGGGTCCCATCTCATTCCAATTGCACATGCCCCATGCAATTACAGAGCCTTCACTAGCTTGAATACTCCCTTGCTGAAATGCAGTGTCCACAGATTCATGAGGTTGTCTCCATACCCATCATGTCCATCCATTAAATGCAATTGTAAATGAGACTCAACGGACTAGGCCACAGGTTTATAACCACCAGTTCAATGTTGATGTTGACAGGCCCATGTAAGGTGTAAAGCTTTGTGTCATGCAGCAAGGGTACATGAGTGGGCATTCCGCTCCAATAGCCTTTGTGGATGATGTTCTGTTGAATCTACATCAGTTAGCAGAAGGGTTGCACTTATGTAAAGTTGAACAATTATCTTCAGGCATCATTGGTTCCATTTTTGCATGATATTTTTCTGGCCTCAGCATTATCAGAGATTTAATCTTTTACCAGATTCCTGATATTCATGGTGCACTCATGAAATTGTTGTACGGAAATATTCCCACCTTATCACTATATCAGAGATATCTCCCATCTCTCATGCATATGACACACCACATTCAAACTCACTTAAATCGAGACAACCTGCCATCGTAGCAGCAGTAACTAAAGTAACGCCTGCACCAGACACCTGTTGTCTCTTGTAGGTGATGGGGGCCGCAATGCCTTCCTCTGAATGTTGACATTTCTCTGTTTGCATATGCATGCCCATTCTAGTTTCTTTGGCTCTTTAGTGAATATAAATAATACAAAAATAGGTGGCTCTCAGTTGGAAAAAGGACAAGAATTGGGAGGATATATAGCAGGGGGAAGGGAACTGTTGGGCATGCAGTGTAGGGATGATGGGTTACTTTTGTTGTGGACTGGATGTTTTAGAGACTGTAGACTATCTGAAGAGTTCAGAAGGGGGCGGTGATTATGGGAGGATGCAGATGGCCAAGGTTGGGTAAACCAGCCATTGAAATCAAGCATGTTATGCTCAACTGCAGGCTGAGCAACAATGGCAATTCATTCTGATGGACAGATGGTTGGTGGTCATATGAATGTAAAAATCTGTGGTAAAGATTTGGGATTGTTAGTGACATAGCGATGGAATAGGATGTTGTGGAGGTTGGGTGGGTGATTGAATTCTGCCTTTTTATTTATCAGTAATATTACAATTACAATAAACAAACATCATCAAGTTTGCTGAACACTAATGTGTCTCCACATTCTTCACAGTAATGTCTATCTTCCATAGCGGCCATGAATCTCCTGGACCACACTCTTCTGATGTGCATTCATGGTGAAGACGATTAATTTTTCCATTTTCATCACACTTATAAAATTTCAGAACTGATGGTTAACCTTCTTCTTCTTGTTCTTAATTTTCTCATGAGTTGAGTAATTATTCTTCTTTCACTTCTTAGCTCCACCTTGGAGTCTTAACACAAGGTGTAAAGTAAATTATTTTTTGATATTATAATCAGACAATGTTCAGCCATCTTCTAACTGTTTTCCAGCAAATATCCTTCTCTGCTGATCTGGGAGAATGCCTTCTTTATGATGGATTTTGGCTTTAATATTTGCAATTGTATCCAAAGCTTCTACCTTAATCTGATTGTCTTTTGCCTCAAAGTCTTCACAAATATCAGCATTTTGACTTCTTATAACCACAATTTAACATGTTTAACATAAAACCTCTATCCTACTGAATTTGGATGGCTTTAGGAGGAGTCAGAAATGTCTTGGATAGGACATCTCTCATTTCAGGGCATGAAGACAGATAAACAAAACAAAGATGAAGTAGGTGGTTCAATTGTTACAGTCCAAGGGTGTTATTGACTGACAAGGGGGTCACTCAATTGTGGCTGGTTATTGGAGTAGTTGTGATGTGGCATGAAAATCTGTTTGCACATTGGGTTGAGGGGTAATGCCTGTATGTGAAGGATCTTTAGCTTTTTGCATAAGGGAGTTCTTAACACTGCAAATATGTCATCTATAAGTGACAGGGCTATATGGGAGGTTTTTTTTTATGTGGAATGTATGTCAGTTGTCAAAGTTGGTGGGTTTAATGTCAACAGAAGAGCATGTGGACCCATAAGTGAGGTGGAGGTTAATGTACAGTAAGGTGACATGACAGCTAGAGAAATACCTAGTGGAATGGATGGAAGAGAAGGAGTTGAGATTGTGAAGAAATGAGTCCAATAAATATCATCATGAACCTGTACCAGACCATGGGTTTGGGGATTTGGGAGACTAGGAAGGTTTTCCTTGGATGACCCATAACTAGTTTGGGATATGAGGGTACAGTATTGGTGCCCTTGGCTGTGCTGCAGGTTTGATTGTATATTTTTCCTTTAAATGAAAAGTAGTTGTTTGTTAGGATGTAGTTGGTAAGGTATATGAGGAATGACCTATGGGTCTCAGAGTCTGAAGAATGTTAGGAGAGGTTATGTTTGAGAAGCAGCAAGACCATGTGTGTAAAGGATACTGGAGTGCAAGGAAGTGGCATCAACACAGATGAGTAAGGTCCTGGAAGTAAACGGATGGAGAAGGTGGAGAATCAGTGAAGGATCAGTGAGTCCAGTGCCAGCTGTCACCAGCACCACATCGTAAACAGCGCTAAGTATCTTAATTTAATTTGTGTGAATTTTAATTTGTCAGTCTAGTTCATTTTTGTTAGTACTTCTGTTTTAAGAGGTTTATTCCCGCATACTTGCAGATTTCGTTTGTACTACTGTTTTAATAGTTTATTCTTTCGTATTTGATAAATACCATTGTGTTTAGGATGTTGACTGGTGTATTTCAAAACAAGTCAGAGACCGTTACTAAAGCTCATAATCAGTCAGTCCAGCGCGTTTGATAACGGTGTATTCCACTGATTTTCTTGTTTATTTTGAAAACTGCCGGACTCAGTTTTGTTGATTTGACAGTGTAGTTACCACTGATCACAGTTCAGTCAGCAGGCAGCTGCCTTTATAGGAGTACTAGACTTCTTAAAAGTTGATTATTTATTTTTCTACTTTCTGCAGTTAATTGGATGGATAGGATGTGTGCCTGCTGTGTGCGGACGCAGGAGGAGTTGGCCGCAGTTCGCGAACAGCTGAATGTGCTGTTGTCTACGGTCAGCCGTCTTCAGGCTGCTGTCTCGGGGTGCAGCAATGGTGGGGAATCTGGTGCGTCGAGTGGGACACCTCAGGTGTCTCACGCTTCGCTCTCTGTCCCTGCTACCAAAGCACCTTCAGGTGTACCAGACGTCGTCTAGCCGCCTTCTCCACAAGGGGAGTGGCGGGTTGTATGGCGATCGCATCGCCCGAGGCGGAAGGCCAATGTGGAGGCTGGACGTACGTCCGCGCCCGTTCGTCCTGTGAGTGAGCGTGTGGCCACTCCTTCAGCAGGGTCCGAGCAGGTGCACGGGGGGAGGGGATTATTAGTTATTGGGAGTTCCAACGTTAGGCGCGTGATGGAGCCCCTTAGGCAGATAGCGTCCAGATCCGGAAGGAATTCCAACGTGCACTCGGTGTGTCTGCCGGGGTCCTCATCCGAGATGTGGAGGCGGCCTTGCCGGCGGCTATCGAGGGTGCGTGGTGCAGTCGACTGCAAGTCGTGGCTCACGTCAGCACCAATGACGCTTGTTGCTTGGGTTCTGAGGACATCCTCAGGTCCTACGAGCGGCTGGCGGAATTGGTGAAGGCTGCTGCCTTCGCACACGGGGTGCAAGCAGAGCTGTCGATTTATAGCATTGTTCCCAGGGTTGATCGGGGTCCTTTGGTTTGGAGCCGAGTGGAGGGTCTGAACCAGAGGCTTCGCCGACTCTGTGACAGTCATGGCTGCAGATTTCTGGATCTGTATTATCGGGTGGGGAATTGTAGGGTGCCCCTAGATAGATCAGGGGTGCACTACACTAAGGAAGTGGCTACTCAGGTAGCAGAGTACTTGTGGAGTGCACACGGGGGTTTTATAGGCTAGGCGCTAACTCTGATGAGCACTCGCCTGTCAGCATTCAAACAGCAAATTCAGGCCACATTAGGCTCAAAATTTAAAAAATATCAAAATATTAGCCGCGAACTTACAAAGTATTGGAAATAAAGTTCCCAAATTTGTCGCACTGCATGGAAGTTATTGCGCTCAGATAGTTTTAGGCACCAAAAGCTGGCTAAATCATGATGTGGCAAGTTCAGAAATATTTAGCGAAGCGTGGAATGTATATCGGAAACAATTGGAGGAGGAGTGTTCATTGCTGTGGATAAAGATATTGTTTCTACTGAGATCGATGTTGAAAGTAACTGTGAAGTTATCTGGGCACGTATAACAGGTCTAAAAGAAGTAAAGTTAATAGTTGGCTGTTTTTACGGGCCCCCAGTGCTGCTGTAGTAGTTTTAGAATCATTTAAAGAAAGTCTACACCAGGTAGTGCATAGGTATCCGGGCCATGTAATATTAGTCGGAGGAGACTTCAACCTTAAGAGTATAGATTGGGACCTCGCTAGTTACATTTCAGGCGGTACAGACAAGCAGTCTTGTGAGCAACTTTTGGACACATTCTCCGAAAACTGTCTTGAGCAGTTAAACCGGCAACCCACACGCAATGGAAATATTCTAGACCTTATAGCCACAAACAGGCCTGACCTTATTAACAATGTCTGTGTAGAGACAGGAATTAGTGATCATGATATCATCATAGTGTCAATGGTGACCAAAGTTCATAAACCAATCAAGAAGGCTAGGAGCATGTTTTTGTTGGGAAGAGCCAATAAGCAAATGTTACAATCGCACGTAGAAAATGAAGGGGCATCGTTTAATTCCAGGACTATGGATGTAGAGGAATTGTGGACTAAATTTAAGTGCATTGTTAATAAAGGGTTAGAGAAATATGTGCCAGTAAAGACGATTAAGGATGGAAAAGATCCACCGTGGTATAATAATAATGTTAGAAAGCTGCTGAGAAAGCAAAGGCTGTTGCACTCTCGATTCAAAAAAGAACACACAAATGATGACAGGAAAAAGTTAGTAGAGATTTGTGCGTCTATAAAAAGATCGATGCGCGAAGCATACAATAATTATCACAGCCATACCTTAGCAAAAGATCTTTCCGAGAACCCGAAAAGATTCTGGTCCTATGTAAAATTGATAAGCGGGTCAAAGCCCACTGTCCAGTCACTCGTTGATCATTCCGGGGCAGTAATAGAAGAAAACATACGGAAAGCTGAAGTTCTATTGGCCCCCTACTTATCTTGCATTTATCACGAATCTTTAATTCAATGCAAAGTTCCTAGTGATTGGAAAAAAGCACAGGTGAATCCCATGTATAAGAAAGGAAAGAGAACTGACCCATACAATTACAGGCCAATATCGTTGACATCAGTTTCATGTAGGATTTTGGAGCATATTCTAAGTTCGAATATAGTAAATTTCCTTGAAACGGAAAAGCTTCTTCCCATGAATCAGCACGGGTTTAGGAAACATCGCTCATGTGAAACTCAGATTGCTCTTTTCTCACATGACATCTTGCGAGCCATGGACGAAGGGCAACAGGCGGATTGTGTTTTTCTCGATTTCAAAAAGGCGTTCGACGCGGTGCCACACTGCAGACTGCTAATGAAGATACGAGCTTATGGAATAGGTTCTCAGATTTGTGACTGGTTGGAAGACTTCCTAAGTAATAGAACGCAGTACGTTGTTCTCGACGGCGAGTGTTCATCAGAGACGAGTGTATCGTCAGGCGTGCCCCAGGGGAGTGTGATAGGACCGCTATTATTTTCTATCTATATAAATGATCTGATGGATAGAGTAAGCTGTAATTTGCGGCTGTTTGCTGATGATGCTGTGGTGTATGGGAGGGTGTCATCTGTGACTGACTGTAATAGCATACAGGATGACTTAGATAAAATTTCTGATTGGTGTGAAGATTGGCAGCTAGCTCTCAATGTAGAAAAATGTAAGGTGATGCGCATGAGTAGAAAAAACAATCCCTTCGAATACAGCATTAGTAGTGAGCTTCTTGATGCTGTCGCATCATTCAAATATCTAGCCGTAACATTGCAGAGCAATATGACATGGAATGAGCATGTAAGGACAGTTGTGAGTAAGGCGGACAGCCGACTTCGGTTTATTGGGAGAATTTTGGGAAGATGTACTTCACCTGTAAAGGAGACCGCGTATAAAACGCTTGTACGACCATGTCTTGAGTATTGGTCAAGTGTTTGGGATGCACAGCAGATCAGTTTAAATGAAGACATCTACATCTACATCTACATACATACTCCGCAATTCACCGTAAGGTGCGTGGCGGAGGGTACACTGTACCACTACTAGGCATTTCCTTTCCTATTCCACTCCCAAATTGAACGAGGAAAGAAAGAATGCCTATATGCCTCCGTACGAGCCCTAATTTCTCTTATCTTGTCTTTGTGATCTTTACGCGAAATGTATGTAGGCGGCAGCAAGATCGTACTACACTCAGCTTCAAATTCCGGCCCTCTAAATTTACTTAACAGAAATTCACGAAAAGAATGTTGTCTTTCTTCCAGCGATCCCCAATTGAGCATTTCCGTGACACTCGCGCATTCGTCGAACCTACCGGTAACAAATCTAGCTGCTCGCCTCTGAACCGCCTCTATGTCTTCCTTCAAACCAAT
The DNA here is from genome assembly GCA_026315105.1 of Locusta migratoria. Lineage (NCBI taxonomy): Eukaryota > Metazoa > Arthropoda > Insecta > Orthoptera > Acrididae > Locusta > Locusta migratoria. The sequence goes on from CM048746.1 coordinate 566,403,944, forward strand.
CTGCTACGGGTCCCAAATACTTGCGGTCCTCCTGCGTGAAAGATTTCTTAAAGGTTAAATTTAGAACTTCAGCTTTCCATTTGCTTTCTTCTATTACTGCCCCGGAATGATCAACTAGTGACTGGACAGAGGGCTTTGACTCGCTTATCGATTTTACATAGGACCAGAATTTTTTCGGGTTCTCGGAAAGATCTTTTGCTAAGGTATGGCTGTGATAATATTGTATGCTTCACGCATCGATCTTTTTATAGACGCACAAATCTCTACTAACTTTTGCCTGTCATCATTTGCGTGTTCTTTTTTGAATCGAGAGTGCAACAGCCTTTGCTTTCTCAGCAGCTTTCTAACATTATTATTATACCATGGTGGATCTTTTCCATCCTTAATCGTCTTTACTGGCACATATTTTTCTAACCCTTTATTAACAATGCACTTAAATTTAGTCCACAATTCCTCTACATCCATAGTCCCAGAATTAAATGATGCCCATTCATTTTCTAAGTGCGATCGTAACATTTGCTTGTCGGCTCTTCCAAACAAAGACACGCTCCTAGCCTTCTTGACTGGTTTATGAACTTTGGTCACCATCGATGCTATGACGATATCATGATCACTAATTCCTGTCTCTAGACAGACATTGTTAATAAGGTCAGGCCTGTTTGTGGCTATAAGGTCTAGAATATTTCCATTGCGCGTGTGTTGCCGGTTTAACTGCTCAAGACAGTTTTCGGAGAATGTGTCCAAAAGTAGCTCGCAAGTCTGCTTGTCTGTACCGCCTGAAATGTAACTAGCGAGGTCCCAATCTATACTCTTAAGGTTGAAGTCACCTCCGACTAATATTACATGGCCCGGATACCTATGCACTACCTGGTGTAGACTTTCCTTGAATGATTCTAAAACTGCTACAGCAGCACTGGGGGGCCGGTAAAAACAGCCAACTATTAACTTTACTTCTTTTAGACCTCTTATACGTGCCCAGATAACTTCACAGTTACTTTCAACCTCGATCTCAGTAGAGGCGGTTCAAAGACAAGCAGCTAGATTTGTTACCGGTAAGTTCGACCAATGCGCGAGTGTCACGGAAATGCTTCGGAACTCAATTGGGGATCGCTGATAGAAAGACGACATTCTTTTCGTGAATTTCTGTTAATTACATTTAGAGGGCCAGAATTTGAATCTGAGTGTAGTACGATCTTGCTGCCGCCTACTTATATTTCGCGTAAAGATTACAAAGACAAGGTTAGAGAAATTAGGGCTTGTACGGAGGCATATAGTCATTCTTATTTTCCTCGTTCAATTTGAGAGTGGAATGGAAAGGCAATGCCTCGTGGTGGTGGTACAGTGTACTCTCCGCGACGCACCTTATGGTGAATTGCGGAGTATGTATGTAGATGTAGACATGTTTGTTATCTTTGATGTTGGCGGGTAGTTTTCGGACCATATGTTGAAGGTGTTTGTCAATGAGAGTTGACATTTTATCAGTGGGACCACAAAACCACCCACAACTGAGTATCCAGGATTACATGGTTTGTGGATTTTTGGAAGCATGTAGAAGGTGGTTATGTAGGATGTTGTTGGGGATGAGGAGGGAGATTGATTTGGAGAAAAGTTTATGGGAAGGTCAATAGGATTTTAGCAGAAATTGTAGGTCATATTGGACTTTTGGACAACTGTTGGAGGCTTTCTGCCATGTAGTCACTGTGATTCATCACAACAGTGGTTGTTGGAAAAAAGACGCATTGGGAGGAGATATAGCAGGGGGAAGGGAACTGTTGGGCATGCAGTGTAGGGATGATGGGTTACGTTTGTTGTGGACTGAATGTTTGAGAGACTGTAGACTATCTGAAGAGTTCAGAAGGGGGTGGTGATTATGGGAGGATGCAGATGGCTAAGGTTGTGTAAACCAGCCATTGAAATCAAGCATGTTATGCTCAACTGCAGGCTGAGCAACAGGGTGGCCCATCCTGCTTTTGGCTACAGTTTAACAATGGCAATTCATTCTGATGGACAGATGGTTGGTGGTCTTATGAATGTAAAAAGCTGTGGTAAGGATTTGGGATTGTTAGTGACATAGGGATGGAATAGGATGTTGTCGAGGTTGGGTGGGTGATTGAATTCTGCCTTTTTATTTATCAGTAATATTACAATTACAATAAACAAGCATCATTAAGTTTGCTGAACACTAATGTGTCTCCACATTTTTCACAGTAATGTCTATCTTCCATAGCAGCCATGAATCTCCCGCACCACACTCTTCTGATGTGCATTCTTCAGCGCAGTGTAATGTATTGGCTTTTTTAATGGACAACTCTTAATCTTCTCCACTACCATAACAACTCCTGCAACAAATAATGCCTACATAAGACTGTGTATATGGGAACAGTCATTTCATACTTCTCAAATGCAGCCCCAATCACATCCTGTACTCCTTACTTTTTTATAGCTCACAATCATACTTAACATCACTTGGAATAAAGTTACTAAGTTGCACAAAATTTACTTTCTGTAACAGGATTTGTGGTTATGTGTCCTGCCAAAACCTCTAAGCAAATTTTCGATTTGTTGTTGACAACATTGTTTTTACTGTACTAACTAATTGTCAGTATTAATGTCCTAAGTTTCTCTTGGCATTGTTACATTGTTTCATGTAGTACTTCAGCTTTTACTATTGAGATTTGCCATAAATTATTTGATTTGAAATGTTGTATTCATTAGTGGTTCTATTGGGCTTAAGTCCAAAAATATTTACTGTCCTAATCCATTCAAATTACTGACATTATTATCTTCAAGTATGGTAAATTTGTAGTTTTATGACCACACATTAGTTTATAGACAAATCTATCAAGTAACTTCAGGAAAGTCTAAAAATCAGGATCAATACATGTCTATGACAAAGAAAGATACAGTGTGAAATATAAATTTAACTATTTTGAAAATGCTTGTCAACAAAAAATTTACCAATCTATAGTTTCTGATCAACAATAGGAAGTTATGAGTAAAGAATTATTGCATATAATTTACAACTAGCTTAGTAGAAAATTATATTTATGTTTAGAAACATGGGCTGAAAGTATATGAGCGCAATCCAAACCTGTACACGCCACTGAGACCAGCTTTCTGGAAACCAAACAGTCCTCGATCTCTCACTCTTGGACAAGATGACAGTTATAATAAAGAACAGATTGCTAAATTTTCACACCGTGATGCAGAGGTAAGTTGGTTATTGTCTATATCATTGTACGAGTATTGCTTTCTTTATATTATTTACATACTGGACTAATTAGTAAACAAAAAACTGAAAATTAAGAATTAAATTATACATATAATGCCTGTCCTTTTGGACATGTCCAAAAGAACAGATGTCATTGATCAACTTAACATTATTATTATTATTATTATTTGCATTTAGGCCCTATTGGATCATATAGTGTGTTAATGATTTGGACCCTATTGGCTCGCATAGTGTGTTTATGATTTGCTTTCCCCCTCATCCATAAGGCCCTCATTATCTCTCTGTGGGCTCGCTTCCTTTCTTCAGTCCACTTACTTTATGATATCTGCAGAACTTGGTTCTTTGCTATTAGAAGCCATCTATATTTATATTTTGACTGCAGAAATCCCTGTCTAATATTTCCCTTGTTTCTTTTCTATTTGTTTCTTGGATTCATAGTATGTTCTTTAGCCTTTCCATGTAAGTCAGTATGTTGTGTGTAAGCCTTGTTAGGGGTCTTTGTTGTCCGTAGCCTTCATTTCCCAATGTCTGCCACCAAGTTGGATAGTCTGTCTGTTATTTTCCATGATTTAAGTCTATTCCCTTCTTTTATTTTCCCAGGGCAAGAATTTTTCTCATTATTTTTGTTTCTTCTTTCAAGATGTTTTCCAAATCACCTTGTCTATTAATAACCCTGTGTTTCACTTGCATACTGAACTTCAAGTTTTGTCATGATAATGTAGTGTCTGACATTTGTTTAGAAGGACACATTTTGCTCTTGATTTTCTCCAGCCAAACTCTCTAAGCATTCTTTTCTAACCTTGTTGGTTTGCGGATCTCACAGGTAAACTATCGGGTGATCAAAAACTCAGTATAAATTTGAAAACTTAATAAATCACGGAATAATGTAGATAGAGAGGTAAAAATTGACACACATGCTTGAAATGACATAGGGTTTTATTACAACTGAAAAAAATTCAAAAAAATATCTGATAGATGGAGCTTCATCTGATCAGAAAAGCAATAATTAGCATAACAAATTAAGACAAAACAAAGATGATGTTCTTTACAGGAAATGCTTAATATGTTCACCATCCTTCCTCAACAATAGCTGTAGGAATAATGTTGTGAACAGCACTGTAAAAGCATGTCCAGAGTTATGGTGAGGCATTGGCATCGGATGTTGTATTTCAGCATCCCTAGAGATGTCAGTCCATCACGATACACTTGCAACTACAGGTAACCCCAAAGCCAATAATCGTACGGACTGAGGTCTGTGGACCTGGGAGACCAAGCATGATGAAAGTGGTGGCTGAGCATACAATCATCACCAAATGACGCACGCAAAAGATCTTTCATGCATCTAGCAATATGGGGTGGAGCGCCATCCTGCATAAAAATCATACATTCCAGCAGGTGTTTATCAGCCAGGCTGGGGATGATGTGATTCTGTAACATATCAGCGTACCTCTCACCCATCACGGTAACTGTTACAAAACCAGAATCACACAGTTCCTCGAAGAAAAAAGGCCCAATAACAGTAGGTGTGGTTCTAATAAAACCCCATGTCATTCCAAGCATGTGTGTCAATTTTTACCTCTCTATATATATTATCCCATGATTTATTAAGTTTTCAAATTTATACTGACTTTTTGATCACCCGGTACTGTGAGCATTGGAGTGATTGCCATATCATAGTCAAGATAGATACAAAGCCAACACCGAACACAGAGGTACTGGTTTATATGCCAACTAGCTCTGCCAATGATGCAGAGATCGAAGAAATATATGAGGAGCTAAAGGAAATTATTGAGACAATTAGGGGAGAGGAAAACTTAATTGTGGTGTGAGACTGGAATTTGGTAGTAGGAAAAGGAAGGAAAGGAAAGTAGTAGGTGAGTGTGGACTGAGCAAAAGGAATGAAAGAGAAAGCTATCTGGTAGAATTTTGTATGGAACCTAATTTAATCATAACAAACACATGGTTCAAGAATTATGAAAGAAAGTTGTATATGTGGAAAAGACCAGGAGAGACCAGGAGACACCAGAAGGTTTTATAATGGTAAGACATACATTTTAGAACAATGTTTTGAACCGTAAGACTTATTCAGGGGCAGATATAGACTCTGGCCGTATCTTCTTGATCATGAACTGTAGGCTGAAACTGAAAAAAAAAAAAAAACTGCAGAAAGGTAGGACAATTAGGAGATGGTTCTGCATAAATTGAAGGATCATGAATTTTTCAGAATTTCAGAAAGAGCTTTAAGCAACAATTGACAGAAATGGGGGGAAATAAAACAGTAGAAGAGGAATGGGTAACATTGAGAAATGAAACGTGAAGGCAGCAGAGGACAAGATAGATAGAAAGGAAAGACCTACAAAAAAATCCTTGGATATCACAGGAAATACGAAATTAATATAAAAAATAAAAAACGGATGACTTACCCAAAGGACAGGCTCGTCGACAGACACATAAAATCACACACAAACACACATACAAGCTTTCGCAACCGTTGGTCACTTCTTCAGGAAAAGTGGAAGAAAGGAGAGGAGAAAGGGAAGGATATGGGTTTTGAGGAAGTGGAAAAGGAGTCATTCCAATCCCAGGAGTGGAAGGACTTACCTTAGGGGAAAAAAAGGAAGGTAAACAAATACACACACACTCACACATATCCAAATGCAAACACACCTAGGCAGACATTTGTAAAAAGTAAAGAAGTTGGACAGAGATACCACTTGAGGCAGAGGCTCTATCCACAGAACCGAGGCAAACATGCTAAAGATGGTGGGCGGGAATTTGAATTTAGCGGAGGTTGAGACCAGGTGGACAATGGGAGGAGAGAATAAGCTGAAGGGCAAGTTCCCATCTCCGGAGTTCTGAAAGGTTGGTGTCAGTGGGAAGTATCCAGATAACCACGATGGTGTTAACACTGTGCCAAGATGTGCTGGCCATGCACCAAGACATGTTTAATCTCATTACCAACAAACACTGTCTGCCTGTGACCGTTCATGCGAATGGACAGTTTGTTGCTGGTCATTCCCACATAGAACACTTCACATTGCAGGCATGTTGGTAAATCACGTGGGTGCTATCGCAAGTGGCTCTGCCCTTGATCGTGTTATGATGATCCCTCTTTGAATAAGGTGATCGCCACATTTAATAATATATTTGTTATAAAATTTGAACTTGACAATAAATATTAATTGTGAAGGGGTGTTTTTCAAAAAGAACAAATACTTCTTCGAAATTCACTTCAATTTATTGCTACAGGCAAGATACAACTGGCTTGAATTGAACTCTAATTCTGAACTTCAACAACTAACTGACTACTAATTCTCGCGCATTACATGTATTTATTACATTATTAACAATGTTAAGTGATGCATAATAATCACAATGATAATTTATGAAACGGTTCTTTTATAAACAACAAATTCATGTAATTTGTATTCGTTATACAATGTCAATGTATTAGTATAACAAATAACTGATTAAATAGTTTTAATATTTTATCAATGAAATGAATCTTATTGTTTGGTTGAAGTTAAATAATCTGCTTTACAATGAACTACAATGTCTGACAATTAGCCATAATGACAATTAGATGTAACAACAACTTTAAATTACAATTTGTACTGGAATTTGGTCAAGCCAAAAATGTTATGAAAATTAATCTAATCTTAATAAAGAAAATAAATGCTGCGAAATACTACGAAATTACTGGGGTTTAATAATGGGAACAATGGTGGGAACAATGGTAATAGAGCATTATGAAATTAATGAGGTTTGATAATGGGAAAATAAGGTAATAGTAATTATGAAGTTATAGAAATTTAGTAATGGGTATAAAAGCTGTAATTACTATGAAATTAATGGATTTAATTAATAGGAATAAAATGAGGTAAATACTTAGTGACATAAACAATGTAGTTGTTATAATGTAGCAATTAATACGGGTGGTATCACAAAATTTACTACAGGATAGAAAGGTTTAAATGTGGTACAGGAAAGAAAGGCATCCAGAGCTTCAGTATATAGGAAATGGTATGCTAAACTACACTAGGAAAGAAGGAAAGAAGGGTATCCAGGGTTTCAGTAAAGATAGGTATTGTATACTACATTAGATGGAGGCTCATGTTGTTACATTACAGTTTACACCTTCCGGGTTACTGGACTGGAGTAAGTGGTGGTGGAAGGGTGCATAGGGCAGGTTATACAACGGGGGCGGTTGCATGGGTAGGAGCCAGAGGGTAGGGAAGGTGGTTTGGGGATTTCATAGGGATGGACTAGGAGGTTATGAAGGTTAGGTGGGCGGCAGAAAGACACTCTTGGTGCAGTGGGAAGGATGTCATTAAGGATGGATCTCATTTCGGGGCAGGATTTAAGGAAGTCATATCCCTGCTGGAGAGCCACATTCAGAGTCCGCTCCAGTCCCGGAAAGTATCCAGTGACAAAAGGGGCACTTCTGGGGTTCTTTGGTGGAAGGTTCTGGATTTGGGGGGATGGGGAGGTGGCTCTGGTAATTTGCTTCTGAACCAGATCAGGAGGATAGCTGGGGGATGTGAAAGCTGTTATTGGTGTACTGGTTCAGGGATTCGGAACTGGAGCAGACTCTTTTGCCACAAAGACCTAAGCTGTAGGGAAGGGAACGTTTGATGTGGATTGGATGGCAGCTGTCTTATTGGAGGTACTGTTGTTTGTTGGTTGGTTTGATGAGGACAGATGTGTGAAGTTGGCCGTTGGACAGATGGAGGTCGACATCGAGGAAAGTGGCATGGGATTTGGAATAGGACCAGGTGAATTTGATGGGACCAAAGGAGTTAAGGTTGGAGAGGAAATTCTGGAGTTCTTCACTGTTAGTCCAGATCATGAAGATGTCATCAATGAATCTGTACCAAACTTTAGGTTGACAGGCTTGGGTATCCAGGAAGGCTTCCTCTAAGCATCCCATAAATAAGTTTGCATACGGGTGTGGGGTGTCGGTGGGGTCATGAGTTTGATGGATTCAGGTGAAAGGTTTTTTAGGGGGCCTAAGGATCTGAGGATTCCCTGAAGCTCTGCCTGGACATCAGGAATGGGGTCGTCTTGACAAACTTTGTAGGTAGTGTTGTCTGAAAGCTGACACAGTCCCTCAGTCACATACTCCCGCCGATCAAGTACCACGGTTGTGGATCCCTTGTCGGCAGGGAGAATGACGATGGAATGGTCAGCCTTCAGATCACGGATAGCTCGGGATTCAGCTGCGGTAATGTTGGGAGTAGGATTAAGGTTTTTCAGGAAAAACTCAGAGGCAAGGTTGGAAGTAAGGAATTCCTGGAAGGTTTGAAGTGGGTGATTTTGAGGAAAAGCGGGTGGGTCTTGCTGTGATGGAGGATGGAACTGTTCCAGGCAGGGTTCAATTTGAATGATGTCTTGGGGAACTGGATCATCAGGAGTAGGATTATTTTTCTTCATGGCAAAGTGATATTTCCAGCCAAGGCCACGAGTATAGGATAGTAGATCTATGACAAGGGCTGTTTGGTTGAATTTGGGAGTGGGACTAATGGTGAGGCCTTTGGGTAAGACTGAGGTTTCAGATTGGGAGAGAAGTTTAGAGGAGAGGTTGACTACTGAATTCGAGTGTTGTGGTTCAGGATTGTGTGGATTAGGATTTAGAGGTTTGGGGGGGTGGGGTGGGAGTGGAGCTGGAGGTGGGAGATTGAGTAGATGGGAGAGACTGGGTTTCTGTGCAATAAGAGGAGCTTGAGGTTTAGTGGAGAGGTTGTTGAGTGAGAGTGTATTGCCTTTCCGTTTTTGAGGTGGAGGGTGGCATGCTGTTCCAATTTGCAGCTGGCCTGAAAAAGGATGTTCTGAACTGCAGGTGTGGATGTGGGAGTGGAAAGGTTGAAGATTTTGACCAGGGATAGGAGTTGACAGGTGTGTTCATTGGTGGAGTTGAGGTATAGGTTAAGGATAAGGCGGGTGAGGGCTGTGGATTGTTCTGTTTGGAATTGGTATAAGGCAGGATGGAAGGATGGGTTACAGCCAGAGATGGGAACTTTTAGTGTGAAGCCCTTGGGGGTGATGCGAAATGTTAAAAAGCCTGAATGATTCATAATATAAAGGAGTTTAAAAAATGTATCATGTCATTAAAAAGTAGTATTTATGCTGAGAGGAGAATTAGTTATGAAGAGTATTAAAATGGGTAAAGACTTGATGTAACTACCTTCAAGCTATCTTTATGATAGGCAAACTTCCCAAAACACATAAATACAATCTATAAAACTGAAGAGAAGCATAAAATCTTGAAGCTGTTATCATCATCACCATCATCAAACTGTAATTTCCCAGGTGTGGGGTCGAAGTGTTCATCATTTCCTCCTGTCATCATACATCTTCTGTTCCAGGACATCTTCCAATTTGTGTCCTCTCTCCTCCAAATCTGATCATACAGTCTTTACCCAGTGTTTTGGTCTTCCCTGTAGTCTGCAAGGTTCAGGTTGTAATACTTTTTAGCAGGTCTTTCACTGTTTATTCTCATTATTTGCCCATAACACTGAAGCCTGCATTTCTTTATGGCACTGGTTATTGGTACCTCAATACCAGCTACTTTTCTATTCACCTCATTTCTAATTTTGTCCTTTCTATCTGTTTCACTGCCTGAATTCCGCTAAGGTCTCTGTTTACTAGGTTACATATTGCTAAATCATATGTAAGGATTGGTATGAAATAGGTAGGCCTATGGTAAATGGCTGCTTTTGATTTTTATAGCATTTTATCATCCCAGAGAAGATTTCTAATTTGAATGAAAAAATTGGATGTTTTCTGTGTCCTGCTGAGTACTTCCTGCTTAATGGTTTCATCTTTTGAGATCATGCTTCTTAGATATTAAAATTTAGATACAGATTCTAGTTTGGCTCCTTTAGAAATATATTTGACTTTGTATCTTGCCGGTTGATAGTCATTTTTCTGTCATTGTTTTACTTATCTTTAGTCCAAAATTTTGGAATGTGTTGTTCCAGTCATTAAGTTTCTTCTGATATTCAGCTTCTGTCTTTCCCCATACTAGCAAATCATCAGCAAAATCAAAGGCATTAGGTTTGCCATCTACTTTCTAAATACATCTTATGATATTGTCCATTACTATTACAAACAGAGTGGTGACGACACACCCCACAGCATAGCATCTTAACTTTGTCAGTTAGGTACTGTGGCACCTTTAGATCTTCTAAACATAGCCATATCTTGCTTCAAAGAACACTGTCATATACTTTTTCAAGATCCACTAATATAATCACAAGATTTTTTCCACATCCCCTGTATCTTTCTGTCAGCCTTCTTACTACAAAATAAGGCCCATAGTACCTCATTCTTCCCTGAATCCATGTTATTATTCCTCAAGCAAGTATTTTACTATCTTTCTAAGTCTCATTTCTATAGTATTTTTTAACAGCTTCAGAATGTGGAATAGCAACATGATGCCTCTGTAGTTTCCACATTGTCGCCAATTGCCCCTTTTGAATGGAAGAATATGTAGTCAGAGCAGAGCTAAGTGAGAAAAATTAGTATTTTCTGGGACCTTGTCCAGGTCTTAGATTGTTAACACCTCTTTTGCATGCCAGGAATGGGTGTGCACCGAGCTTCAGAAGTAATGGAAATGTCTGCCACCTGGCATGTATCAGAACATAATAGTAAATGTTCCATGAAGATTAAAAAGTAACAAAATATAGTTCTAACCACTGTTGTATAACTATTGTTTTTGGAATAAACATTTACATTTTCCTAGAGAATTTTTGTCACATAATGTACAATTTCACTTGTATTACATCCACTCACCAAAGAAGTAAAAACCATTAAGTTTGAATGAATGATGATCATATTTTAAATTGATCACTATCTGCTAAATAAAGCTACCTCAATGGTATATACTTAAAATAGATGACTGTGTTATATTACCATTCTTAAAGTTATTGTCCATGTTTCAGATTTACACAGATTATGAGCAGCATTTAATGAAGATTGTGAAGATTGTGGAACCATTCTTGGACACATCTCCAACAGATATTGGGAAGATATTTAGTGAAAACAAGTATATAAAAAAGATTCTACATGTCCTTTCAACACCAGGGTTAAAAAATGCAGGTAATCTAAATGCTTGCTGCTAAGAATGAATATTTTTATTTACTAGCTGCAAATACATGCTTTGCTGGGTTTTTATTTTGTAGTACATTTATTTATCTATGTGTCAATAATTTATTGAAACATTGTTAGATGTGCCTCTCTTTCTTTTGTAGATTCACTTTTCTACACTGTTTTCTGACTTTTTGATGAGTATCAGAAAGGTGAAATCTTTTCTCATACTTTGGCATTATTTTTGAAAGTTTTCATAATTTTTAAAACAATCCAGAATTTTATATATGTTGACATCTTACTTCCACACCCTTGTAACTACTAACATGCAACTGCTATAGCAAAATTCATACACACACACAAATTTTGTATAAGTTGATAACTTTCAATCCCCATATGATCCACTGCCTTATCACTTACCATTACAAACCCTCAACCACCAAAGTGCACAATAGGAAAGTGATAACTACTACCGCAAACAAACACTATTTGTTTGTAATGTGTAATTTTGACTTCAGAATGAAGTATAGCTACAGACACCTCAATTTTTATACACTGCTCAAAACAATTAGGGGGGGGGGGGGGAGGTGTAATTGTGTATAATTTTAGAATGAATTTCAGAATTAAGTATAGCTACAGACACCTCAATTTTTATACACTGCTCAAAACAATTAGGGGGGGGGGAGATGTAGCTGTGTATAATTTTAGTTCAAACCACCACAAAATTACTTTTATACACCAGTTTAGGATTTTTCATATAATTATTATTAGAGGCCCAGTAATACTGTTCCTCACAAATTTAATTTTTTCTTTCTTCTCAGACTCAGGCATTCATCTCCGAAGTATTCAGTTGTAAGAAAAAAGGAAACTCATAATAACATACTGATTATTTTGATGATAAATAAACACACTTCAAAGTTTTTAGTGCTGAATTAACAAAAGGGTTTATTGGAACCCCAATAATACATTACATTGTAGTTAACTGAGTTAACATCTTTCAAATAAAAATCTTGAAGGACCCCTCTTAGCAGTTAGTCCTTCCTTTTACCATCTCTAAACTTATAATAATCAAATGACAAAAGAACCAATGTCTCTAGTCCATGGATCTGATATAATTAATTCATATATCATCTTTTTCTTGAGTTTTAATTTCCTTCTTGCATATTCCTTGTACTTGAAGTTTAACTGCCCGGACATCCACCTGGACAAACAAAATTATCCGGGGCATTACTCATAATTGTAGCTTTTAAATATTTCACAAATAAATTATTTGATCATCTTGGATCAACATGTTAACATATTTAATTCAGATGTTGGTTACAACTGTAATTTGTTTGTGTTACAGTATGATACTTCGCTGTATCAACTCTCTACTTAATGTTTACATGGTATTTATTAAGATAAAGGCACCATAGGGCTACCATAATAATGACAAAGTCATTCTCATTGTCCTCTAATAAGGTGTGTGATCACCTCAGATGGTTAGAACAGTTGCACACTTGCATGACATGAAAACTATGAAGTTACCAATCACCTCATGAGGGATACTCGTCCATTCCGCCATGAGTGCAATATTCAGCTGATTTGGCTGCAGTGAATTTGCCAAATGCATCACACACATGCTCAATCAGGTTAAGTCCAGTGACCAAGCTGGCAACTCCATTCATTCAATTCCCTCCACTTCAAGCATGTTGTCCGTCAGTGCAGCTGTTTAGGGACAAGCATTATCATCCACCAGGAGGAACCCATCTCCTATGGCACCAGGGTGGGACATGACTATAGGTCAAAGGATCTTGTCCCTATACGTCTGAGTAGTCAAAGTGCCATTCTGAATAACATAGAGGGCCATGCATCCACCAATACAATACTGACTCCTGCCCAAACTAGATGTTCATCGTCCTGATTTGAAGATGTTTCCTGCACATAAGCAGAATTGTTCTGAAGTCCACATTCTCTCTTGATAATGAAAGGATGATTGTCAGGTTGAACACAAAATCTTGACTCATCTGTGAACAGAACCCAGTGCCATTCATTACAACTCTAAACCTGATGTACCTCCACCCAGGTTCTGCGGTCTAAACAGTGTCATGGTTTCAATTGGACACACATCATAGGCCTCCGTACATAGAGACCACATTCCCAAAGGCAATTATGAACTGTTTTTGTTGATATTGCACATCCTGTTGTTATCTGGAGGGTACATTGAAGCTGAGTCGCTTCCAGCCTCCTATTTCAATGGGCTGTTAACTGCAGAAATCTTACTGATGTTACTTGTGGATGACTTCAGCTTGCCTTCTTTTACTGGTTCCTGTTGTCTGAAATTGTGTCCATGTCCTGGAAATTACACTTTGGGGCACTCCAATAGTTGCAACCACCTCCCTCTGTCGCTGTGCCACTTCTAACATTCCTATAGCTCTCCATACCACAGCTTCAAGTAAGTCACATTGTTGTTATATTGCATTAGACTATCTGAACCCAATTTCTTGTGTAATTCATTTGTTAGAGTAAACACAATTAAACACCAACTCCATCTGCAGCAACTTTCTGCTATTGCTGCTGTTGTTGTTTTCCCCACTACATAGAACAGAGAGAAAGATGTGGTACCATTTTAGTTCATTCTGCTAATGACAATACTTCACAACCTAGATATGTCAACTGATCCCCTAGTTGTTTCTGTCATTGTATACATAATGCAGTTGAAAGCCATGTTTGGTGTTTTATAATCGGTACATAGTCTGCTAATATTTTTCATTGAATTTAGCAAAGTATATACTTCAATGGGAAACTAACACATTTTTCTGCATGCTTACATGAGTTTCTTCCCACATTTTATTTTTACTCGCATCATTAAAACTTCAATATTCCTAATATCTGCTACCAGTACTGCTGTAAACTAAAATAAGAAACAGATTATGAAGCTCTTGACTTTAATTATCTGATACTTTATTAGTGAGAGCAGTATATTGTCATTTGATAAAATCTTTTGCATGATGTAGACTGTTTCTTGAAGTATTTTATAAAATAGTCTCAGTAGTTCATTGTAATTCTGGTGTGTTTTCTAAACTCATTATCTTGATGAATTGCTTTGAATCTTTGATACAATATTTCATATATGGATGTATTCCACAGATCTATACACTTTTATTTGATACATTTGTGAAATGTGTTGCAAATAGCTTTTACAGTGAAAAGTAATAAAACAAAATGTCATGAGAGTTTTCATTCATCTCAATTTTTAAGATGCCATATTTACTGGTGTGTGTATTATTCAGTTATATAAATTTGCTGGCACACTTTGTGGCATATGCTTCTGTTTGCATAATTTGTTGACAATACAGCAAGATGTAATGAAGCAATACATTAATTTTTTAAATTCTAATTTGGCAGTTTATGGCATGTGCAGTGAAAATTAAGTTAAAAATAAAATAAAAAAATATCATTCATGGTCTTTTGAAACTAGATATAAAGTTTGTAGCTAGTCAATAAGTGCTGTCATTCTTATAATGAGGATTCATAAATCTCGGTATTCTCACGTGGTGGAATCTCATTGTTTATGAGACCATATCTCCTAAACTTGAGTCATACTTGATCATAAATTTATGCATGGCTTAGGAGCACAGAGAGGACAAATAGACAAACATATTTTTTTTTTTTTTTTTTTTTTTTTTTTTTTTTTTTTTTTTTTTTTTGAGATTTAGGATATTACAGGAGGCACGCCAGTGTCATCTTCTGTAAAACTGTGATGTGAGAGGACATTGTGGGGTGATGTTGATATTCAGATATATATTAGATGCTCTTACTAATGATGTAATAATGATTAAATTATGGAAGTCAACACAGCTTTTTTCCAGCCTGATGAGCTTGCTTGGAACTACACTTCTATTCAGTTGATCCAGTAACTTTTATATGATTTAAAACTATTATAATACATTTATCTAAAATATTAATTATTTTCCTTTGCACATTACTTCAGGACAACAACTTCTATCCTCTGCCAATAACTTTCCTGCTCTATGGGACTTCATGACAGCTCCAGCTGGTAAAATTTTGTCCCGTTGGTTTGAATCAGAACCTCTGAAAGCAACTTTAGCAACTGATTCTCTTATTGGATCAATGGTTGGTCCACATACACCTGGAAGTGGGTAAGAACCATTTCATTTATTTTAATAAATCAATAATAATAACTTATTCAAACAAACTATGAATACATTCCACTGTATTTTACAATTACAAACATCTTACATCATCATTTATGTTTACAAGAAAGGGATTTTTACTGGCATGTCTTGAAAGAAGATTGAGGTTCCATATATAAAATATTTATTTTATAGTACTGTAGCTCATAAGAAGGTGGTTGCAATATACCATTCAAAGGTCAAAAATTCTGAATTTTGTGAAATACTAAACTATGCAGTAGTAATATACATTCAGACCTCTAATTAGGACCACCATCCTCCTTAAGCAAAACACTGAAGTGTCTTTTAACAAATTATTTGAACAGTTTTTTTGAGAAACAGCTTTCAACAACAGGTTGGTTTTGCTCCCTTACAGACTTTTCTTTTCTTTTCTCTCTCTCTCTCTCTCTCTTTATATATATATATAAAAAATAGAAAACGGATGACTTACCCAAAAGGACAGGCTCGTCGATAGACACAAATAAAAATCACACTCAAAACACACTTACTAGCTTTCACCACCACTGGCAGCTTCTTCAGGAAAAAGAGGAAAAAAGGTGGGGAGAAAGGGAAGGATATGGGTTTTAAGGAAGTGGAAAAGGAGTCATTCCAATCCCAGGAGTGGAAGGACTTACCTTGGGTTTCTACAAATGTCTGCCTAGGTGTGTTTGCATGTGGATATGTGTGAGTATTTGTTTACCTTCCTTTTTGTCCCCTAAGGTAAGTCCTTCCACTCCTGGGATTGGATTGGCTCCTTTTCCACTTCCTTAAAACCCGTATCCTTCCCTTTCTCCTCTCCTTCCTTCCTCTTTTTCCCCAAGAAGCCAACACTGGTGGCGAAAGCTCGAATGTTTGTGTGTTTTTGTGTGTGTTTTATGTTTCTGTCGACGAGCCTGTACTTTAGGTAAGTCAAATATCTTTATTTATATAAGCTGCGACAGGCACATACAAAAGACACACACATACAACACATTCAGCTATCGGCCATGGCCTTCTTCAGAAATAGAGCACTCACGCAATCACACAGGCACACAACACAGTCATACAACCATCACCTCGGAGGTGATGGTTGTATGACTGTGTTGTGTGCCTGTGTGATTGCGTGAGTGCTCTATTTCTGAAGAAGGCCATGGCCGATAGCTGAATGTGTTGTATGTGTGTGTCTTTTGTATGTGCCTGTCGCAGCTCGTCGCCACGTCTTTGCGGTGAGTAGTAAACTGTCCTCACTATATTATTTATTCCAACCTGGACTTTCCATTATTATATTTATTTATATAACACTTTCTACAGTTCTACAGTATGTCTGCCTAAGTGTACTTGTGTCTGTGTAAATGTGTGGGTGTGTGTGCATTTATTTACCCTCCATTTTTCCCCCCAAGGTAAGTCTTTCCTGTCCCGGGATTGGAATGGCTCCTTACCCCCTTCCTTAAAACCCTCATCATTTCCTTTTCCCTCTCCTTCCCTTCTCCCTGATGAAGCAGCTAGGCTGCGAAAGCTAACATTTTTGTGTGTGTGTGTCTGTGTGTTTATTTGTTGCTATTACTGCCTGTGCCCCTTCGCCTGGTAAGTGTACTTCATCTATTTTCGTGTGTATATATATATATATATATATATATATATATATATATATATATATATTAAGACGAAAAATTCCTAGCAGGAAAAATCAAATATAAAAAATAGACGAAGATTACTCACCAGGCGAAGGAGCACAGGTGTGACAGCAGCACAAATAAATAAATGAATACACACACACACACACAATCGCAAGCTTTCGCAACCCAGTTGCGTCTTCAGGCAGTAGGGAAGGAGAGGGAAAAGGAAATGATGAGGGTTTTAAGGAAGGGGGTAAGGAGCCATTCCAATCCCGGGAGAGGAAAGACTTACCTTGGGGGAAAAAAAGGAGGGTAAACAAATGCACACATGCCCACACATTCACACAGACACAAGTACTACTTGTGTCTGTGTGAATGTGTGGGCATGTGTGCATTTGTTTACCCTCCTTTTTTTCCCCCAAGGTAAGTCTTTCCTCTCCCGGGATTGGAATGGCTCCTTACCCCCTTCCTTAAAACCCTCATCATTTCCTTTTCCCTCTCCTTCCCTACTGCCTGAAGACGCAACTGGGTTGCGAAAGCTTGCGATTGTGTGTGTGTGTGTGTGTATTCATTTATTTATTTGTGCTGCTGTCACACCTGTGCTCCTTCGCCTGGTGAGTAATCTTCGTCTATTTTTTATATTATATTATATATATATATATATATATATATATATATATATATATATATATATATATACGTAAAAAATAGATGAACACTTACCAGGCGAAGGGGCACAGGCAGTAATAGCAACAAATAAACACACAGACACACACACACTCAAAAATGCTAGCTTTCGCAGCCTAGCTGCTTCATCAGGCAGAAGGGAAGGAGAGGGAAAAGGAAATGATGAGGGATTTAAGGAAGGGGGTAAGGAGCCATTCCAATCCCGGGACAGGAAAGACTTACCTTGGGGGAAAAAATGGAAGGTAAATAAATGCACATACACCCACACATTTACACAGACACAAGTACACTTAGGCAGACATACTGTAGAACTGTAGAAAGCTTTCTACAGTTCTACAGTATGTCTGCCTAAGTGTACTTGTGTCTGTGTAAATGTGTGGGTGTATGTGCATTTATTTACCTTCCATTTTTTCCCCCAAGGTAAGTCTTTCCTGTCCCGGGATTGGAATGGCTCCTTACCCCCTTCCTTAAATCCCTCATCATTTCCTTTTCCCTCTCCTTCCCTTCTGCCTGATGAAGCAGCTAGGCTGCGAAAGCTAGCATTTTTGAGTGTGTGTGTGTCTGTGTGTTTATTTGTTGCTATTACTGCCTGTGCCCCTTCGCCTGGTAAGTGTTCATCTATTTTTTACGTATATTTTTTTCCTGTTAGGAATTTTTCCTCTATAATATATATATATATATATATATATATATATATATATATATAATAGAAGGAGACTTTCCAGGTGGGAAAATATGTATAAAATAAAGATTTTTCACTTATCTAAAGCACAGGCTCGTCGACAGAAACACCAAACACACACAAAAACACACAAACATTCGAGCTTTTGCCACCAGTGGTGGCTCCTTCAGGAAAAAGAGGAAGGAAGGAGAGGAGAAAGGGAAGGATATGGGTTTTAAGGAAGTGGAAAAGGAGCCATTCCAATCCCAGGAGTGGAAGGACTTACCTTAGGGGACAAAAAGGAAGGTAAACAAATACACACACACTCACACATCTCCACATCCAAACACACCTAGGCAGACATTTGTAGAAACCAAAGAAATTGGACAGAGATACCACTTCAGGCAGAGGCTCTGTCCACAGAACCGAGGCAAAGATGTTAAAGATGGCGGGCGGGAATTCGAATTTAGCGGAGGTTGAGACCAGGTGGGCAACGGGAAGAGAGAATGTGTTGAAGGGCAAGTTCCCATCTCCGGAGTCCTGAAAGATTGGTGTTGTTGGGAAGTATCCAGATAACCCGGACGGTGTAACACTGTGCCAAGATGTGCTGGCTGTGCACCAAGGCATGTTTAGCCACAGAGTGATCTTCATTACGAACAAACACTGTCTGCCTGTGACCGTTCATGCGAATGGACAGTTTGTTGCTGGTCATTCCCACATAGAATGCTTCACAGTGCAGGCATGTCAGTTGGTAAATAACGTGGGTGCTATCGCAAGTGGCTCTGCCCTTGATCGTGTACACCTTCCAGGTTATGGGACTGGAGTAAGTGGTGGTGGAAGGGTGCATAGGGCAGGTTTTACAACGGGGGCAGTTAAAAGGGTAGGAGCCAGAGGGTAGGGAAGGTGGTTTGGGGATTTCATATGGATGGACTAGGAGGTTACGGAGGTTAGGTGGGCGGCGGAAAGACACTCTCGGTGGAGTGGGAAGGATGTCATGAAGGATGGATCTCATTTTGGGGCAGGATTTAAGGAAGTCGTATCCTTGCTGGAGAGCCACATTCAGTCCCGGAAAGTATCCGGTGACAAGAGGGGCACTTCTGGGGTTCTTCTGTGGAAGGTTCTGAATTTGGGGGGATGAGGAAGTGGCTCTGGAAATTTGCTTCTGTACCAGATCAGGAGGATAGCCGCGGGATGTGAAAGCTGTTATTAGGTTATTGGTGTACTGGAGCAGATTCGTTTGCCACAAAGACCTAAGCTGTTGGAAAGGGAACGTTTGATGTGGAATGGATGGCAGCTATCATAGTGTAGGTACTGTTGTTTGTTGGTTGGTTTGATGTGGACGGATGTGTGAAGTTGGCTGTTGGACAGATGGAGGTCGACATCAAGGAAAGTGGCATGGGATTTGGAATAGGACCAGGTGAATTTGATGGGACCAAAGGAGTTGAGGTTGAAGAGGAAATTCTGGAGTTGTTCTTCACTGTGAGTCCAAATCATAAAGATGTCGTCAATGAATCTATACAAAACTTTGGGTTGACAGGCTTGGGTATCCAGGAAGGCTTCCTCTAAGCGTCCCATAAATAAGTTCGCGTACGAGGGGGCCATCCTGGTTCCCATGGCTGTTCCCTTTAGTTGTTGGTATGTTTGGCCCTCAAAAGTGAAGAAGTTGTGGGTTAGGATGAAGCTGGCTAGGGTATTAAGGAAAGAGGTTTTAGGTAGGGAATTGGGTGGTCGGCGTGAAAGGAAATACTCCATCGCAGCGAGGCCCTGGGCATGTGGGATGTTTGTGTACAAGGAAGTGGCATCAATGGTTACAAGGATGGTATCTGGAGGTAAATGGCTAGGCAAGGATTTCAGGCGATCGAGGAAGTGGTTGGTATCTTTGATGAAGGATGGGTTGAAGGTGTTGGTCTATGTAGGCAGATTCGTTCAGTAGGGGCTTGGTAACCGGCCACAATGGGGTGGCCGGGGTGATTGGGTTTGTGGATCTTGGGGAGTATGTAGAAGGTGGGGGTGCGGGGTGTCGGTGGGGTCATGAGGTTAATGGAGTCAGGTGAAAGGTTTTGTAGGGGGCCTAAGGTTTTGAGGATTCCTTGAAGCTCTGCCTGGACATCAGGGATAGGATTGTGTTGACAAACTTTGTAGGTAGTATTCTCTGAAAGCTGACGCAGTCCCTCAGCCACATACTCCCACCGATCAAGTACCACGGTTGTGGATCCCTTGTCGGCTGGGAGAATGATGATGGAACGGTCAGCTTTCAGATCACGGATGGCTCGGGATTCAGCTGTAGTAATGTTGGGAGTAGGATTAAGGTTTTTTAGGAAAGACTGAGAGGCAAGGTTGGAAGTAAGGAATCCCTGGAAGGTTTGAAGAGGGTGATTTTGAGGAAGAGCGGGTGGGTCTAGCTGTGATGGAGGACAGAACTGTTCCAGGCAAGGTTCTATTTGAATCATGTCTTGTGGAGTTGGATCATTAGGAGTAGGGTTATTTTTCTTCGTGGCAAAGTGATATCTCCAGCAAAGGCTACGAATATAGGATAGTAAATCTTTGACAAGGGCTGTTTGGTAGAATTTGGGTGTAGGGCTAAAGGTGAGGCCTTTGGATAGGACAGAGGTTTCAGTTTGGGAGAGAGGTTTAGAGGAGAGGTTGACTACTGAATTGGGATGTCATGGGTCCGGATTGTGTGCAGTAGGATTTAAAGGTTTGGGGGGGGGGGGGGGGGGAATTGGAGCTGGAAGTGGGAGATTGAGTAGATGGGAGAGACTGGGTTTCTGTGCAATAAGAGGAGATTGAGGTTTACTGGAGTGGTTGTTGAGGGAGAGTGTGTTGAGGGAGAGTGTATTGCCTTTCCGGAGGTGGGTGACAAGGAGTTGGGATAGTTTTTTGAGGTGGAGGGTGGCATGTTGTTCTAATTTCCGGTTGGCCTGTAGGAGGATGTTCTGAACTGTGGGTGTGGATGCGGGAGTGGAAAGGTTGAGGATTTTGATTAGGGATAGGAGTTGACAGGTGTGTTCATTGGCGGAGTTGATGTATATGTTAAGGATTAGGCGGGTGAGGGCTGTGGATTGTTCTGTTTGGAATTGGTGTAGGGCTTGATGAAAGGATGGGTTACAGCCGGAGATGGGAACTTTTATTGTGAGGCCCTTGGGGGTTATCCCAAATGTTAGACATGCCTGAATAAACAAAATGTGGGACCGTAATCTGGCGAGGATGAAAGCAATTTTTGCGGAGGGAATGTAGGTAAAACTTGATGGGGTCAAGGTAGGGTAACATAATGTATGGAATGGAAAAGTGGGAACTATGCGTTGAATAAATGACTACAAAGTGATTAGAAAGGAAAGAAAAATAAAATTAAAAAATTTATAATTATAATAAATAGTTTATAAAATAAGAAGGTGGATAGATAGTGAAAGGAATTCAGCAAAGAAAATAGAAATCTATAAAGTTGTTCAAGAGAGTTGTTGAAGTTGAACCTGGTGGAAACTGAGGTCAACTACAGTTGGTTAACAACGTAATGCACAATGGTTTGGTGGTTGTATTGGCGTCCAAACAAGTTACAGGGAGGAGAAAATCAAAGGAAAGCGTATAATATGACTGATTAGTAGTGGCAGATTACGTCTATGAGGTAGACAATAATCTTAGGAAGGAATAATAGGGTTAAAAACGTATGAAAGTTACTGAAAAATGAACTGGAATGTCGGAAGATTGAACGGAAATGTGGAAAAACGGGATTTGGAAATAATAATAATAATATGCTGGCGAAGGGATAATAGGGTTAAAACGTTATTGAAAAATGACCGGGAATGTCGGAATAATGAAAGGAAATGTGGAAAAACGGGAATCGGAAATAATAATAATAATAATAATAATAATAATCTGACGAAGGAATAATGGGATTAAAACGGATAGAAAGTTATTGAAAAATGAACAGGAATGTCGGAAGAATGAATGGAAATATGGAAAAACGGAAATCGGAAATAATAATAATAATAAGCTGACGAAGGAATAATAGGGTTAAAACGTATAGAAAGTTTAGAAAAATGATCGCGAATGTCGGAAGAATGAACGGAAATGTGGAAAAACGAGAATCGGAAATAATTGCGAAGTTTCTAAGAAAAGCCGAAAATGGTTATTATAGGTTATTGTAAAATGAAGTTGTGAAATAGTATTATCACACTAAATGTGGATAACGGGTAGATATTATACAGGAGATGCAGTGATGAAAGCGGTAAATAACAAAAAATAAGAAATAAAATAATAATGAAAAGCGTAAACGAAAAGTCGTTAGTTGTATTATTAGTTTTAGTTAAGGTTCAGAAGTCAATACTGATTGTTGTATTTGGCTAATTTGGCCAGGAGAAAAATGAACTTAAATGAGAGCGAATATAGGCTGAAAATATAATGTAAAACAAAAACAGGAGGAGAAAGTAAGAGGACAGAAAAAATTTCGACAGGCAACAGAGCAATAAAGAAGAATAAAGAACGTAAGTAATTGTACAGCTTAGGTCTTCGTGGCAAACAAGTCTGCTCCAGTACACTAATAACAGCTTTCACATCCCGCGGCTATCCTCCTGATCTGGTACAGAAGCAAATTTCCAGAGCCACTTCCTCATCCCCCCAAATTCAGAACCTTCCACAGAAGAACCCCAGAAGTGCCCCTCTTGTCACCGGATACTTTCCGGGACTGGAGCGGACTCTGAATGTGGCTCTCCAGCAAGGATACGACTTCCTTAAATCCTGCCCCAAAATGAGATCCATCCTTCATGACATCCTTCCCACTCCACCGAGAGTGTCTTTCCGCCACCCACCTAACCTCCGTAACCTCCTAGTCCATCCATATTAAATCCCCAAACCACCTTCCCTACCCTCTGGCTCCTACCCTTGTAACCGCCCCCGTTGTAAAACCTGCCCTATGCACCCTTCCACCACCAATTACTCCAGTCCCATAACCCGGAAGGTGTACACGATCAAGGGCAGAGCCACTTGTGATAGCACCCACGTGATTTACCAACTGACATGCCTGCACCTTCTGTGGAAAGTTCTGATTTTGGGGGGATGAGGAAGTGGCTCTGGAAATTTGCTTCTGTACCAGATCAGGAGGATAGCCGCGGGATGCGAAAGCTGTCTCTAATTAGTTATCTACTAACATCTGTAGTGACTATATCAAAATTATACATTTTTATTTCTATAATAAATATGACAACTTCGTAATCGCACCATAATATGACATCAAAATAAATATAATGATCTGGCAATTGCACATTGTCATAATGACAGAACAATAATTTATATTCCATTATGCAACCAAAAGTAACCATATAATAATGAAGTACACTCAAATATGCATAAAGTTTTTTAAATATTAGTTTATGTTGCCATGGGAAACCAATTTGGTTATTTTAGTTAGTGTTCATAGAACCACTTATTTCTTATCTAATTAGGAATCTACCAACATTTATAGCGACTATATCAGTTATGCATCTCTAATGCTATAATACATATAATGGCTTCGCAATCACACCATAATAGAATGATATCAGAATCCATATAATGATCGGGCAATTACATATTTATATATAATTTATATTCCACTATGTAATCAAAGGTAATCACATAGGAATGAAATACCTCACATTTGCATAAAGTATTTTAAATATTAGTTTATTTTACCATGTGATTGCCAAGTCATTATATTTATTATAGAAATAAAGAAATTATGATGAGGTGTTGAATAGTTGCTTTCATGAACACTAATTGGTGTTTCCTATGAGATCTCATGACTTTTTGTTGTGGAAAGAATTCATCGCGAGACTTGAATTTTTGTACATTTTATGTTATTGGTGGGATATCACTTCGTTTTGTACGTAGTCCTTTGCAATAAAATTTTTTATACATCAGTCATGGATTTTCTTGAAACCCATTCCTGTCTTTTGGTCTGGTGTGGTTTCATTTGGTTTTATGTAATAGTATTTTGGAAACCGGGAAAGTCAATTATATTGTTATTGTCCAGTTCTTTCATCATGTACAGTATTACAACCTGTGGTGGCCAACTAGAGAAATATCAACAAGTTAGTGTTGTATTTTTCATCAGTTTATGCACTATGCAAAAGTTACTGATAAAGTACATTTTCCTGTATAAGTGAAAGTAGTAGTTATTATTTTGCCTCTTATTTATTGAATGATCAGTTTATTTCATACAACAGTAATTCAAAATTAGTTATTTTAGTGTATAAAAAGGAAGCCTTGCTTTATATTGCATATGATTGTACGGTATTTTTCTCCTAAAATCAGTAACATTAAAACTTATGAGAGTTACAGAATAAAAGTAATTTCTTTCTTGAGAAAAAAGTCAAGCCAGAGAGCATTAATAATAATTGTGAAATCAAAGAGGAATTTCTGTAATTTTCATAATTGTGGGCTCCAGCTGGAAGTGCTTTTGAACATGATGATAATTTTGTGTGCCATTTTTGGACGTTAGACCCCTTCTGGGATTGTGTTTGGCCTGCCTTGTGGAAGTCTTTTGGTGACATCACTTAGGCGACTTGCACGCCGATGACGATTACACAACACCAATCCCCGAGTGGAGAAAATCTGTGACCAGACTGGGCATCAAACCTGAGCACCCTACATGGCAGTCAACTACGATGTGTACTGGACTGCAGAGGCAGATGCTTTTGGAAAACAAGCACGTTTTGGCATAATTATTTAGTTAACTTGCAGTATAATGCATGCTGCATTAGTTCTGTATTGCATTCCCCATATTTTTCTGTGATACAACTTTAACTTTTATTTTAATAAGGTCTCTCTATTTTTGGAGATATTCCTAACCCTTTTCTTCTCTGATATCATTCATTGTACATCAGCAACAGATTTTCTTAAAGGCCACTTCCTATCCTATTTTAACATTTTTCTCAAAGGCTTCAATGCAACAGTTTTCAGCATAGATATTGACAGCATGCTAGTGCTCACACTAACACTGATATTACACTAATTTTCTTCTTTGATAAATATTCTTCAGTATGCTGGTGGTTGCACTAACACCAATATTGCACTAATCTCTTCCACACATTAGTCCAATATTTTTTGATAAAGAATCTTTAACATGGCACTAAGGGTAATCCACAGACACACAATTCATAGACCATCAGACTTATAGGTATTAATATGTCTGTGGCACATCGAAGATATGAAAACATCAGACTATCAATATTTCCCTACAGAAGATTCTACTCGATGATCTAAGAAAAAATTGTATAGCGTAACATACCAAGCCACAAATGAGATAGATGAATATAAATGTATGTTCTGTTTTGTATACTACATCTTTGTCTAGTACAATGGAATTTTACCTACGGCAGTGGTGGCATAGTGTGCTGAAGTTGGCAGCAACACTCCAGAAAACCAGTCACATAGAATAAGCGAGATAGTCTTTCATGTTAACCATGAAGTAAATAATTAATTTTGTTCCTGCTCTGCAGTTGACAGGTTCTTCTATTTATCCCTCATAAAGCAAACATTTCATTGCCAACATTTGCACACTATGCCAACGCTGTAAGTAAAATTTAGCCTTTATGTCAAAACTCTAAATGTAATTAATAATTAATCAGTTTATCCCTATTTCTTATGACTCTTATATTTGTACAAAAATAATTGTTGATATGTTGTTTAAAGTGACAGGGAGACCAATAATACTGTATTTGGTAATGCCAGTTTTAGTAATGGGTGTCATTGGTTCTGCCGAGGATTGTTTGTTTTGGCATCCAAAACACTAATATTCTCAGCCATCGGTCATTTCCTTTTGATGTTCATTGTACATTGATATCTTTGAATTTATGTGAACATTGATGTTACCATTGATGTTTTTCTAATATTGATCATCCCTAGGGCAGCAGCTGGTAGCATTTCAGTTTTTGACATCCCCTTTTTTATTAGAGATGGATCATTTAAATCATCAAAACGTCTATTTCGTTTTACCATTCTTATTGGCTATGTATATTCCTGAGTATTGTATTGTACACATCCAAAGCAAACCACCTTTCAAATCATGTAAGTTTAATTGGCCTCCTGATAAAATTATCACAGAAAATCGGTACTTCAATTTTCAAGTTCGTGTACAATGGCGTCCCAACATCTCCGCCGTGTTTTAGTTTGAAACCAGCGTCTAATGTTTTTGCTCCCAGTCTAATGTTTTTGCCCCATGTCATGTGGTGAAATCTTCGACATTACGAGCAATAGTTTTCTCATTTATAACTGAAATCAAGCTAGAATGTAGGTGTCATTGTTACTGTTTCCATCTGCAGTAATTTAAGCTATATCATACCTGTTATTCTTCATTCTCTAATCAGGTGCCACTTGTCATTTCTGATGATTCCTCACTTACAGTTAGTAGAAAGGTGATGGAGATGGGATATGTTAAAAAAAAAAAGATTCACCTCTGGGAATTGAACCCATGACCTCCGGGTCATGAATCCAATGCTTTATCACAAGACCATTATCAATCCAATCCCCACAACCACAAGATAGCAGATACTCTTCCGTCAAGCGAAAATGTGTTCATGAACAAAATTAATATTTACAGATGTTTCAGTTTTTCCTTCCATTACAGACTAAACACTATCTAAATACAAAATTTGACATTTGTGTGTCTCCTGGAAGTACCTAAGAATTTTGATGATCGGTGAGTCAGTGAGTGTCAGAAATTAGCGATTTTCAACTGCTTGTATTTCAAAAACTATAAGGTGTAGAATATTATAATTTGAAAATATAGCTAGTTATAGTAGATACTTTTGGTAACCGAAAATTCAGGCTTCTAGCTTTATCCACAACTGAGATACAGGCGCATCAAAAGTGCCGTCTACTGCTTCAAGAAAAGGATGGTACGACCGTGCGCTCGACTTGGCAGGGGCACTGCCATGCCCCCAGATTTCATATCCTCATTTTCCATGAATCTGTATTACATTGGGTGGCTTGCATTCCTTGACAATCCAGATAGTTCTAACATAGACACAACTACTATAAAGGGGTATTTTGAAGATGTCAGACTAACAGTCCAGTCAAGGGAAAATGATTGATCTGCCCTTGTCACATGACCCAGCATGGCAGTGCTGTGTTGATGCTGTCAGCAATAGAAAGTAACAACAAACTTCAACTGTTATGTTTCATGAGAGTATGCAGTTCATTTTGTGGTTTAATGATGACAGCATCCTCTTGGTTAAAATATTATGAATGCAAAATAATCTCATCTTGTGGCACTGATTACTGAAGAGGACATCATCACCAAGAAAAACAGAAATGGTTTTTTACTGGTTGGTGCATGGGATTTTTAATTTTTTAATCATGTAGGTTAGGGTATTTTAAAAAGGAAACAGATAAACTCAAATTATACATATAAACTGAAATGTGGTGGCAGGATGTGTTTTATGCTATCCACTTTGCTTTAACCCATCATTGGGTGGTGCTGCAACACAATTTTCTATACCATTCCACTGACCAGCATGAAAATTAGTATACTTTGCTATTTAAGAATATTAATGCACTTCATTCTAACTTGCCAATAGATAGTGCTGAAGCATACAGGCTGTAGATACTAAATGCAACCTTGTGAAGCCTGGTTGGACTGCTATTTAGTGGGAAGTGCAGTTTGTCTGTTATTTTTTATGTACAGCATGTCACCTAGGTCACAAGATTGAGAACTGCAATGACAAAGCAATTTTGTTAGTGTTTATCAAGACCTAAGATCAATCCAATGAATACCACAACTATATTTTAAATCCTTTTTGAAATTTCTTATGGTGTAAAACATCATAACACTGCATGGTGATGCACAAGGTAACTGGAGAGAAGGGTATAAATGTACAGGTTCTTGGAGCAGACATGTACACAAACAAAGAAGGTTAGATATGCTTCTAGTGTATGGTGAAAGCAGAAGAAATGCTGTTAGAGCAATAAAGCAATATGGAGAACTGTATCCTGATTGTGAGTGCCCTACACGCCAGCTTCTTGCATGTATTTGCAAGCAACTACTTGAATTGGGATTATGGAACACCATACAGAGGACAAGGCAAAAAACTACAACTGGTGGGGTGCATGAAGAAGGCGTTCTAGCATTGGCACACAACGACCCTATTATTTTGTCATGACATATTGCCACAGAATGTGGCATAAGTCAGAGAAGTATTTTACGCATATTGCACCAGCATACATTTCACCCATTTCACCTCTCATTACATCAAGCACTTTCCGGTGTGGATTTTGAACGGCAACATGTATTTTGCTGGTTTTCTCTGCAGCACCTGCAAGGTGATCCAACATTTTTTCATTGGGTGCTTTTTACTGGTGTGACTTTCACCAACCACGATAATTTGAATTAGCATAATATGCATTACTGGTCAACAGAGAACCCTCATTGGCTTCGACAAGTACAGCATCAGCAACCGTGGAGAGTTAACATGTGGTGTGGCATCATCGGAAATGTCATTGTGGGGCTGTACATCATTTTGGGTATACTAAATGGCAATAACTAGTCACAGTTCCTGTGAAATGTTCTGCCCATTTTGCTGGAAGAGTTACCACTAACTATGCTCAGTGCATGTGGTTCCAACATGATGGCTGTCCTGCTCACTCTTCCCGTGTGGCTACAGAGCTCACCAAACTGTAAATATTACACGAAGTGTAAATAGTTATGGACATTTGGTTGTTTTGCATGCAGTGTTACACCACATCAGTAATTCTGGATGGCACTGTAACCTCACAGATGTTGAAAATCAAATCCATTGCTCTCAGTCAGGCGATAATGAACACTCTACTGTGTTCAGCAACCTCTTCTGTTTCTCGTTGAGCAATCAAGACTGTGATAATGTTTATGCCAACTATGGCACTCACACTGATCGAGCATCTGTAACCTTGCAACCACAGGCTCGGCGCCAAGTGAACTCCTCGATACCAACTCAGCAAGATGCTCACTGTTCAGACCGGTCGCCCTACAATGCCCCCGTTCACAGCAATATGTGCACCATTTCTTCAACTTCAGTTTTGTCAAACCTACTGAAGCTACCAGCATTTAAACCTGCTCACTCAGAATTCTGGTTTAATCTGGTAGAGTAAACTTTTACTGTCTGCGCTCTTGACGACAATGCCCATTTCACATGCCTTATGAACCACCTTCACGAGCATGTCAATTTAATTTATGACCTGGTAAAGTCACCTTCACTGGTAGAGAAGTACACTTTGGCTAAGCAGACAATCCTGGAAAGCGTTTCCAAGACCAGAAGAGAGAATATGCGGCAGCTTATCTATGAGGAACATCTTGGTGACAGGTCTCCGTTCAAGCTTTGGCGATGCTTTAGACTTCTCGTCAACGAGTACGACATGCCAGACCACACACTTGTGGAAATTTGGATGGAAAAGCTGCCTCTGCCTGTCCAAACCACTATCTCCGCATATGAAGATAGGTCAAACAGCGAGTGCTTATGCACCGCCGATCAAGTTTATTCCTCTCTACAGTGTGAACTCCATGCCCAGCAGTCAGAGAGCTCTGCCAGTTATCAGTTGCACCCATTGTTCAGACGTGAAAACACCAGCAAGCTTTTTAACACTGTGCCCTCTCTGGGTACCGCTAAATCAAGGTCTGTTAAGCTTGTGACCCTGTTGCCATTTTCACCTCCATGCAAAGACAACGCATCGGACTCCGTGGAAGATTCTGGGCAGCATCCTCATCCGCCACCATCTAATTTCTCACAGGAGCAGGTGTCTGTGCATCCATACTGTTTATTTCATTCAAGATTCGGGGAGCAAGCACGCAAATGCAAACCACTGTGCTTCTATCCAAAGTCAAATAGCAAGTAGGCTGCGGCACCACCTCCTGCATAGTAAACATCCTATGTTACACTCAGTGGCAACTGACAGTGCACCTAATGGCCGCATCTACATATGCTAATTGCCATCAGGCGTCCATTTTTTAATAGACACTGGTGTGGACATATCGCTCCTTCCCGTACATCTCGTGCCTAAGAATGTACACCCTCACAAAACTATTTTATGTGCAGTGAACTCTTTGGGTTTATTGTCTTCATGTTCTACATCTTTCACAGTTACTCTTTCTCCTGAATGCAAGTTAAAGTGGACCTTCCTTGTGGCTAACATTGAAGAACCTATCTTAGGCATTGACTTCCTTTGGCATCATAAATTGTGGTCTGACTTGGTTAGAAACGCTGTTTTCTACCACCCTTTAAATACCTGTGCTCCGTCAAGTGGCTGTGGTTCTATCGACAATCGTGCACCTAACAACAAAA
Source organism: Locusta migratoria (assembly GCA_026315105.1). Taxonomy (NCBI): domain Eukaryota; kingdom Metazoa; phylum Arthropoda; class Insecta; order Orthoptera; family Acrididae; genus Locusta; species Locusta migratoria. Next base: position 566,434,669 of record CM048746.1, read on the forward strand.
TGCTTCAACCCTTGTACCGACTTTTCAAACCTGGACAAACAAGTGGCTGGTGGAACGGGTGGAATCAACGCACCAACATTTGGATCAGCTAGAGCACCGTCTTCACCTCCAAGAATTGAATGACGAGGTATCGGCAGCACGACAGCAACTCACCACACTCCATGCAGAAACTAACTCAACAGCTCAACAGGTTAGTCAGTGCCACTTCAGTGTTCCTGCACCCGTGCACAATGATTAGTGTGTACCACATAAACTGAACAGTGTCTGAACCCCCATCAGTTCTGATGGGGTTAGTGTGAGTGGAAACATTTCAGCTGCCCTGCTTGAACAGTTAACTTACCATGCACTGACCAGTGTCATTGCAGCACAGCAATCAGCTGTTCACTTGCCCCTACTAGTGCCCTCCGCATCACCAGCAGCATCTGTGGCAACTAGTGCTCCTGAAACGCAGTGTACCAACCACTCTCAGCGTAGTTCACTTGTTAGTAATGCTCAGCCAACCAGAGGTTGGCACACCTGCAACAATCCGCTGTCCACACGACAACACAAGCTAGCGGCTGCTCAGCACAATACAATCACAACAGCTGAAGCATGTGCTGAGTCCCACGTGTTTGTGGCTACCAATGGTACCGTTCACAAATTATGCTTGACTGATGGTCCACCCATCTCTTGCAGACTGCGCCCTCTCAAACCAGAACTTATGAAATTAGCTCATGAACATTTGGATGAACTCTTAAAAGCAGGTCTCATTGAACCTTCCTCCAGTTGCTGGGCCTCACCTATTCATTTCGTTCCTAAAAGTGATGGCACTTGGCACATGGGCGGTGATTACACATGTTTGAACATGCGTACTATTATAGACAAGCAGCCTGTTCCCAATGTTGCAGACTTTAGTCACGCACTGTCAGGCGCTAGTTTTTTCTCAGTAATTGACTGTAAGCAGGCCTACCATCAGATCCCTATGGCAACAGAAGACATTGAAAAAACGGTGATCACAATGCCTTTTGGTTTATGCTCTTTGGTTTACATAACACAGTTCAAACATGGCAAAGGATCATCAATGAGGTGTTGTTTCACTTGCACTTTTGTTTCGTCTACTTGGATGATATTCTGATCTTCAGCTCCTCTCTCGAGAAAAATAAATAACATGTTAAGATTGTATTAGACACACTTTCTGCTGCTGATGTTGAAACAAATAACAAAAAACTGCAATTGCACCAGCCCTCAGTGACTTTTCTTGGTTATGTAGTTTCCGTTAACAGCATCTCACTACTTAGCAACAAAGTTAAGCCTTTGTTGGACATGCCACACCCTCAGACTTACAAGGAGCTGCATAGGTTTATCAGAACCATTAACTACTACAGAAAGTACTTGCCTGCAGCTGCTGATGTTCAAGCCCCTTTAACAGATGCTCTTACTGGGCCTAACACCTCTGGCATTCATCCTGTACCATGGACATGTGAGATGGAGGCTGCATTCAAGAGACTTAAAAAACTTCTCACTAAAGCAGTAACCATTGCCCACCCACATCCGGATGCAATTCTGTGTATTACCACAGATGCAAGTGATAATGTGATCGGCGCGGTGCTCAGCCAACCAGTCGGTGCCACTACCTCCCCACTTCAGTTTTTTTCAAAGAAACTAAATAGTACACAAAAAAAAGTATTCTGCTTTTGATCGTGAGTTTCTCACAGTGTACAAGGCAGTGAAGCATTTCTGCACCAAGGTTGAAGGCAGAGACTTCTATGTACTGACAGACCGTAAACCTCTGGTCGCAGCTATCCAGAAACTCCCAGCCGACCCTCCACCATGCCGCTTCCACCACTTGGACTATATTTTGTAGTTCACATCAAACATTCACTATATTAAGGGTGCCGACAATGTCGTGACCGACTTCCTGTCTCGAGTGAGTGCTGTCACCACACTTGTTGACCTCTCAAACCTACCCCAGCTTCAATCGCTGATGCTGACATCTTGGAGCTCATCTCCAACCATAGTTCATCACTAAAACCTATTCAAACAATTTTTACTGGTGTTGTGGGTGAAGTGTGGTGCAATGAGTCCACTAGTACTCTTTGTCCGTTCATACCTAAACAGCTGCAATGTCAAGTCTTCGACAAACTGTACAGTTTTGCTCATCCTGGAGTGAGGGCTTCCACTAGGCTGGTTACAGAGCATTTTGTCTGGCGGGACATATGGCGTGACTGCCAGTCGTGGGCACGTTCCTACATTCCGTGTCAACAAAACAAGATTTCCTGACACACATCAGCCTTTCTAGGCGACTTCCCAGCCCCTTCACATCGTTTCCAGCATGTGCACATAGATTTAGTAGGCCCACTCACCCGATCCAAAGGTTACCGTTACATACTGTCTATGATTGTTGGGTGGAGGCTCCACCTTTACTCAACATTACCTCTGAAACCATAGCATGAGCCTTCATTGATACTTGGCTTGCTCGTTTCGATTGTCCTGCTGTCCTTACTACTAACCAGGGCCACCAGTTCAAGTCCACCCTGTTTTCAGATTTATGCAAGATCTATGGCATTAATAAGATACACTCAACTGCTTACCACCCACAGAGCAATGGTTTAGTCGAGCGATGGCACAAGACCTTGAAAACTTCCCTGTGATACCATGGCTCCTTGTGGACTGAGGATCTACCATTTGTTTTGCTCGGCCTTCATACTTGTACAAAATTGATTCAAATGATGAAAATGATTAAATGAAAAATGATCCCGTTGGAGCACAAAAAATGAATATGTTATTGTTTAAAATAAAATGATAGAAAAGAGTCACATGAGCAGTCAAATTTTCATTCCACCTTTCTCACCACAAGTTTGACATGCAGACATATTTACATTTTTTTGTTGAAAGAGAATAACAGAGATACAATTACAGTGGAAGAGAGAGGAGATAAAGAATGAGCAGACATTAATGGTAGGAGTAGGGTGACCCTATTTTCAGACACAAAAAGCGGGAGCTACCAGTTGTACAATATAATGGTACCAAATTTACATCACATTTTCTATTTTCTTTTTGTAATTGTTTACAGAACATAAAATAAGTTAATAAACATCTGCTCTGTATCTTATTACTGTAAATATGGTGAAACAAATGATAATGGTGAAATTCAGTTGTGGTGAATACTATGATTTGAGTATGGTGAAACATATTCAAGTAAATTTTTCATCTGAATGAATTACTTTTAACACTTTAGAATTTCTCAGAAGTCTATCATAGACCTCTAGAAATGTTTAATCAAATGTTTCTGTCTGAAGTCTGGATTTTTCATGGGTCCATATACTGTTTATTACAGAAAATACTTATTCTGTTGGCAGAAGATTCTAACTGCCTTGTTTGTAACACAATGTTACCAACAATATGAGAATCAATATCTAACTCATCAAGTTCTGAAAATATTTTAACCACTCTTAAATGAGTTAGTTTGTGACTTGCATTCCATTCCTTTACTGTAATATTAGTAATGTACTGTCTAACATTTGAAATTTTATCAAAACACTTGTGTTATTATGGTAATTTCCTTCTCAAAGATCTTGTAACATTGAACCATTCAAACATAAATCAAGTAAGCCCAACAAACAACATACCATTCAGAAAAATCAATTTCTCTTAAATTCCTACAATAAATAGATACACAATTCAGCATTAACACACATTTTTTGACACTTTTAGCATGATTACATCTCTAACAGCTCTTATATTAATAACTTCCATCAACTTTCAAACCACACAAAGAGCTATAAAATCTGTTGCATTATCTGTGACTTTCAGTTTTACCAGCAGCCCTTCATCATAATATCGCTATCACCAGATATATTGCATTTCTGAACAAGGTGAACAATGTTTAAATCTGCAATGACAGCAAACGACATGCGTGGTGGACACTACACTAGCAACAAAACCTCCTTTCCTCCGCAGAAATTCTTCATTAACTGTATAATTACTGATTTCCCTTGAATGAGATGACAATTGAATTTCGATGGATAATATTGAAATGCAGGATATTTTTAAAATTTTGCAGGATAAGACATACCAAAATAGGAGTTCCTGTGAAATGCAGGATATCTGGTCACCCTAGATGGGAGTGAGGCAGTGGCAGTAAAACAGAAAGATAAACTGATGGAGACAGTTAAAGGGGGCAGCAAAGGCGAGAGAAGATAATAGAAATGCAGAAGATAAATGAATGGACACCGTGCATGAGTTGTATGATCTGGACTCCCAGACTAGTGATCCACTTTCTCCCATCTCCTATACCCACTTTTTAAAGTGTCCTTGTCTAGAGGCCAAAACCCTGAGCAAATCATCTCCAAATAGATGTGTGGAGAGGAGTCAATGGTAATTGATGATAATGACAGCAGAAAATCAGTGTGTAAAAATATAAGTATAAAAATGACATTAAAAAGGCTGTTGGGCTGCAGAAAAGAAGAAAATCTAGGTAGAGGTGGATTCTTTATTTTCCTTTATGTGTTTTGGGCTGAGCCCATCATCAGAGAATCTGTACAAAAACATTTACAAAATATGTAACAGATGTAATGTGTAACAAGCGTTAAAAAAGCTTGTACTGATTTCTATAACCAAAGGTATGTAATGTAAATTTTAGCTGTAACTGTTCACTTTTAAAATATGAGCTTTTTAAATGCTTGTTACATCTAACATCTGTTACATAATTTGTAAATGTTTTTGTACAGATTCTCTGATGATGGGTCCAGCCCGAAGCACATAAGAAATATTAGAAAAATAAAGAATCCACCTCTATCTGGATTTTTTTCTTTCCTACAGCCCAACAGCCTTTTTAATGTCATTTTTGTACTTATTATTATGGCTGCATACCTCCATAAGGACTTTAAGTTGGGCTTTTACTGTAAAAATTTAGTTATCCAATAGCTGACCTGTGCATTGTTATAGTAGAAACTAAAATATGCTAATTAGTCAATACTTTATCACACTGTAGTATTAAATTTATTTTCATTTGTCATTCTCTATAGCTGTAATAGCCTAAGGACAATAAAATCTGTATTATTATTATTACTATTATTACTATTAGTGAAAGTGGCAGAGAAGGTGACAGTGGTAAGAAAGAAAGGGATGAAGACAGTGACAAGGGGAGAGAGACAGACTACCTGTGGGAGAAAAATAGGGAGTAGAAGAGAGGCCTAGGTAGCTAGTGGCAATGATAGAGAGATGCTGAGTATGAAGGCTGATTACAAGGAGAGAGTGAGTAAAAGGATTTAGAATCTCAGGGGCGTGCAATGATATTTATTACTGGGTACGCTGGCAAGAGCAGTTCTAGCAGTAGGTCAAAAGGGTGGTGGGGTTAGATGAGCATTCAATGTATATCAATTAAAGGTCAGTTTGGAGTTCTTCTTGCCCCAACAAACTGGTAAAATGTGGTGTAGTTTAAAGTAGGTTTTTTTTTTTTTTTTTTTTTTTTTTTTTTTCTTAAAACATCTTTGAAATACAGTGCAACCTACATTGTTACATAATTATGAGAATTTTTGAATCAGAAATGTATTTTCTGAGTTCTGAAAACATTTTAACCAGTATTATATGTTAAATTATTTCTCAAAAGAGATAGATTGGCTGGCCAGTACTTACCTTTGTGCTGTACTGCCGATAGTTACACAAATGAAGAAACAGAAAAAAAGGGGACGAAAAAGGAGAAGCTTTCAGAACAGAGTTCCTTCCTCAGGTGGGAGAGAAGGGAAGAAGGAAGGATGGGAATGGAAGGGAAAGGTAATTCACAACTTAGGTCACGAAGGTGGTGTTTCAGGAGTGAGGACGTTAGAGATACTGCATGTTCGTACTGGGCCAAGCCAGAGAGGATATATATAACCAAAGAGGAAAGATCAAGTAGTAAAGAGAAGAGAATATGAGTGAACTGAATGATGCTGAGGGGTGCAGGAGGCGTGGGGCGGGGGGGTTGTCTAAAACGTTTTTCATTAACAGGAAAAGATGGAGACACACACACACACACACACAGAGAGAGAGAGAGAGAGAGAGAGAGAGAGAGAGAGGAGAGAGGGCTACTTCTCATGCACCTGCATGCTAAAATAAATAATAATAATAAAAATTAATAATAAATACATAGAGATATTTTACAATGTAGGCTTACTGAAGGTACCGCAAGAAAGATTTTATTACTTGCAGTTAACATCACATTCATTGAAATATGTGCTTAACGATCTGATTTTGGTGTTTTCATATGAACATAATAGAATTGTATTCTAAAATACTTGATGTGATATTGTTTGCTCTTGTTTTGCCCTGAAGTCTACCTAATGGTAAGTTTTGGCACATTGCCGAATATCATGCCTGCGGCACATGTGCACATGCAGCTAACAAGCTGGGCAGCAGGTGGCTCACAGCTTCACTGGTCACTGATATCTGTGCAATCACACGCGATGGGACTCCACCATGCATAACGTACTACAAGCAGCTCTTGGCTTAGTGGTAAGAGCTGCAGCTTTTCCACTCCAGAAACGTGAATTGCTAGAGGAATTTCTGCATGTCCATAAAACAGGAGTACGATTAATTGTAAAATCTTGTCCACTTTTTATTTTAAAAATTTATGTGGGTAAGTGGTGCATACCTAGCATATCCAGAATCCTCTGTGTTGAAAGAGGTCAAATTTGTAGGCATGCCAAATGAGGATTGATGTAGCCGGTTTAACACTTTGCCGTCAGTATATTAAACAGAACATTAGTGCCATTTTTGTGCTCTGGCAGGAGCAGTTTTCAGCTGGTAACAGTTGTGTTTAATGTCAACTATTGGCAAAACTGTTTACCTTGTAGCATATCAAACTGCCTCTGTCAGTTTAGGGGCTGATTGTGGGACAGTATGGAGTAAAAAAATGACAGACTTATTTGAACAGTTATGTTTCTCAGCATCACTGTATTTGTATAGTGTATGCCTTGCAATGTCTTGTCTTATATTCTTTATTTTGCACTAAAATTTTATGGTGGAGTTCTCCCAAAATATGGCATGAAAGGGAAAACACACAATTATTTCAGTAAATAAGACAAATGCACTCCCATTTAGTGTCAAACATCATCACAGATTTTATGAGATGCATTTTTCCTTTCTTTTTCTTTTATTATTATTATTATTTTAAGTTATAAAATATTTCCTCTTGGCGATGTCTTTTGTAAATAAATCACACTCCAAAATTCTTATTTTCTTATTCTATTCCATCATGAAATTCCATTTAAGGCATCCTGGAAACCCAAAGTTTTGATTTAAATGGCCTTCTATTCTATGAATTCATCATGTGAATCTTCATAAAACTTGACAAAGTATGCACTCTCTTTCAGTTACATCAGATGCTCAATCATTTCATCAACCTATAACTAGCTGTTTCTAAAAGAGATGTATTGCTGTTGCATATAATGTTACTAAAGACCAATTATAACAGATAAAATTCTCTGTATGGCAAAAGTTACTGATGAGAAGGAGCAAAGACCTATGAATTGAGAAAGGTATATGTATCTTACAACATTTGAATGGAAACCGTAACTGTTCTCATATGTGTCATATGTAGGTTGATAAAGTAACAAACGAACAGGTTTTGCAAAGAATTGGTGAAGGGTTGTCTCTGAGAAGAACTCTGCAAAAGAGACACAATATCTGGATTGGTCATGTCTTGAGGCATGAAGGATTGCTAAAAATCATCTTGGAGGGATTGGTGGAGTAAGACCCAGTATATGAGTTAAGTGATGGACAATATGAACTGTAATAGCTACAGAAACATTAAACAAATGGTAAGCAACAGGACACTATGGGGAAATACTGCAAACCAACCTATGGGCTGATAACCAAAGAAGAAGATGTGTCATATGTATTTGTCTTCACTCAGTTAACTTCAATATATTCCACCTGAAACATATTTCTATACTTTTTATTTATTTATTTCATTTTTAAAAATATCTTCTCGAGCAACCTGCTGAAAGTCTAAAATTTCTTTTGTTAGTTTATTTATTATTCCCATTATTGATTAAAATCAACCTATTTTCTAATTGAATTTTATATTTACTCTCAAATTTTTCATACTTACCTTCAAATGTGCATGCGTGCATATGTATGTATGTGTGTGTGTGTGTGTGTGAGAGAGAGAGAGAGAGAGAGAGAGAGAGAGAGAGAGAGAGAGAGAGAGAGAATGTATGGACACAAGATCATTTGTATGTTAGATATCTCTCAGTACCTCCATATGTAAAGAAGATCTTATGGTTGATTATAAATATTTTATTATCTATAGATATGTTTTGATTCATCATATGCTTGGCCAAGTGAATGGGAAAATTGGTGCTTGGGGCTACCCAAGAGGGGGAATGGGAGCTGTCTCTGAATCTCTGGCATCTGCAGCAAAATCATATGGTGCTGAAATATTCACTTCCCAGGTACTATATACTACATCAATAGTGATAATTTCTTAGAATGCATTTATTTTATGTTTATGTTTATTTTTCCCTATTTTTAGATTTTAATATTATGCTCTATGATGGCAATTGTTATGAAATTCTTAGCCTGAAATATTATTTATTGATCCAGCTGCTAAGCAGTACCTTCAATAATTATGTTTTATCTGTAAATCAAATTTCCATCAGCACTAGATCAATAATGCTTTGTTTTTCTTTCTCAGATAATTTTAAAGATTTGAACAATATAACAACATAAATTTCAACTCAATTGTTGAGTTGCAAAGCAGAAAGGTAATGACATACACACAACTCAGTGTTTAGCCACAGCCTTTATCAGAACAAACACACATTTATACAGTTACAATGACACAACTCACCAATATGTGACCTTCCTCTCCCCACTGGGGGACTGAAGACCTAGGCAGTATGGTCCCCCCCATCCTAAACAATGAACCAACCAATCAAAACCCATAAACATGCTGAAGGACAACCAATGCAAGAAGGCTAATCTACACAATGAGCAGTCTGAGCAGTATTCCAACATATGGGATCTTCTTTTGGTGAGTCTACCCAGTATTTTTGTTAGGAATACAGAACTTAATACATTGATAAATATCATATTGTAAGAAATTATTCTGTGGAGATATTAAAAACTGTATGAATTTCTGCCAACAAAATTGGGTTCTTATCTCGGTTCTTAAAGTCTTATAACTGTACATTCCATAGTGCTGGCCTTTCCTTGTAAAATAATGATAATAATAATAACAATAATAAACTCCGCCTAAGCTGGTCCCAAGCCCGGTTGTGAAAGGAGGAGCGAGAGGAGTAACACCTCATTAAAAAACCTTGGTTCACCTTGCCCAGGTGATAGTACCTTGTAAGGGTCCGTTGTCAGTGTACAATGAAGACCTCAACGGCAGTGTAGACGGAGATGAAGATCATCGGTACGGCGGAACTGGTGGAAGAGGCAAGCTTTACAGAGAAGATAAAGCATATTCAAAAGTCCAGACATGTCTGTGTGGCAACCACCGGTACTCTGGCCAGCATCTGTTCACCATGTGAGGTGCGGCTGAACACCAAGCTCCAGGAACTAACAATCACTGGTTCTAATCACCCAGTATAACTGGAACTGAACTACTAGCAGTATGATTCGTACAAGTAAAATTAATATTAACGCAGGTGGTCAATCCACTCACCCTGTGGCGACAACCAAGCTATTGGTTTCTGGGGAGCTTAGGCTCTTACGACAGAGAAAGTCGGAGTTCTGTAGTAAACTTCCATGAAAGTCTCATACATTTATTGGCACTTTCAACATACAAACCCTAATACAAACTGGCAAGTTACATGATCTTATGACAGAACTCAACAAACAGAAAATTCAAATCCTTGCACTCCAAGAGACTAGATTCACTGATTCAGAAACAATAGACTACAATGACTGCCATATCTTTAAAAGTAAAACAGACAAGAAAATATGCAAAGAAGCTTCATTATTTGGCATGGATTTTATTGTGAATAAGGACATCCTTGACTCTGTTATAGATGTGAATCAAATCAGTAACAGACTAATGACCATGCGTATCAAGCACACCAACAAAACATATACATTTATTAAGGTTCATACACCTACCGACATTGATAACAAAAAAAAAAAACCAAGAATATAGAAAAATTTTGGAAAAAACTTGACAATGAAATCTCCAGAATTCCAAATGAGGATGTAAAAATTCTTCTCAGTGATTTTAATGCACAAATTGGCAAAGAGGGGAAATATTTTTCATTCGATAACTACCTGCACACAAATTTATGAACAAGAATGGCATGAGGCTCATCGAGCTATGCCAGCAAAACAACCTAAAAATCATGTCAACATCATTTCAAAAAGACCCTATGAAACAAAAAATGTGGTGATCCCCTATCCTTCAGCCAGGGAATTGCAAATAGACATGTTGTGATTTCCTACGATTTCCAAAAAGAAATACACAACGTTCAAGTCTGCAGAGGGGCAAATATAGATTCTGACCACTAGCTTACCAGACTGAAAATTAAATTCACTCCTAAAAGGAAAGGCAGAAAGAAAACCCCACTAATTCCCAAATTTGATTCGAAAAAAATCCAAGAACCAAATTACAGAAGTATGGGAAAAGCAACCTACAAACAACTGGAGAGATTTCCAAACAAAAATTATACAGAAAGTAAGAGAACTGATCCCGTTAAAGAAAAAATCCAAACACCCATGGTGAAATTCAAATTGTGATACTGAAATAGAATCCAATACTCTGAGATTTTCAGCTATCAGTCGATTTTTTGATATGTATCAAATGATTATGTACAATCATTAATTGACTAATAAGCCAAACACCTAGGCATGAATTGATTTTATCTTTCGTAAATGGCTTATCATGGCTTTGAAACTATTTTCTAAAAACAAGTGACAATGTGTAGAATGGTTACTTTTAACTTTTTTACTTTTTATGACAAACTTTCATTTTAATTTATTACAATGTTTTTGCAAACTTGTCGTAAATGAAAGCCATGTTGTTTTATTACTTTGACTTCTCTAATTTATTTATTCTGTTGATAAAAACTGTTATATTCATTACACTGTAGAGGGCAGCACATGCCCAAATGATGTTCTATGACGTCACCCACTTTTGTTTTGAAATAGTGTTTGTGTAGATTTGAAATGGTAAAAATGTCCAGTTGTCATACTTGGCATGGTGTAAGTTATCCATATTAATAACATCTTCTGTTAAATATATGATATGTATAATTAATTAAAACGTTGTTATGTCTGTCATAATGTCATAAGTGGTACTTATGTAACATTTTCATGTAGTAACAGTGTGTTTTTCTTGTACTTTTTAGCACTGATAATGGCCAGTTAATGGCCGAAATCATGATTTGCTAATAAAGATTTTTAAAAAAGATTGACTGATTGCTGAAAATCTCTGAGTATGGGAAACATAATACAAACGTGAAGTGCAAACCATGGAAAGTAACCTAATGCAACAGAAGAGAGACAACGTGCCCTCCTAAATTACAATTGTGACAAATCAGAAACCACACAACAGACATTTTTCAAAGTGAGAAAACAAACAGCTAAAATACTTAGACAAAATATCTTAACGAACAGCTAAACTCAATTGAAGAAGACTTCAGGAACCACAAAACACAAGAATTTTACAAAATGATCGCAAATCAAATCAAAGGGTACACTCTACGAAACCTCTGTTTCAGGAAAGATAATGGAAAATTGGAATTAACTAACAAAGAAAATTGCCAAGAACTAGCTAAATATTTCTCACAACTTCTAAATTGCCCACAACCGAATACAAGATTCCCCAGATTACAACCAGAATACATAAATGAAACTTCACTAGTGCCAACTCAGGAAGAAATATATAGCCACATTAAGAAGCTCAAAAATAATAAGTCATCAGGAGAGGATGGAACTGTAGCTGAACTACTGAAGAACCTTGGCCCAAACTCCCTAAAAGAGATCACCCAAATCATCAAAGAAATTTGGTAGATAGAAAATATTCCAGAGGATTGGAAGTGTACACTAATTCATCCATTGCACAAAAAGGGGGAGAGAGCAGATGTAAACAACTACAGAGGCATTTCACTTTTACCGGTGACCTATAAAATTTTATCTGCGTGTCTGCTAAAGAGAGCACAAGAACAACTATAACATACAATTTCAGACTACCAAGCAGGCTTTCAACCTCATAGATCATGCCCTGAGCAGATCCTTAACCTTAAAGCTATTATCAAAATTAAAGCAATCCAGTCTAAACCAATAGTGTGCATATTCGTTGATTGTAAGAAAGCACATGACTCTGTAGACAGACAGTCTCTATTTAACATTCTCAAAGAATGTGGACTAGACACCAAAACCCGGAAACTAATTGAACAAACACTGACAGAAACCAAATCAAAAATTAAAATTCATAGATGAAATTTCAAAACCATTCTTAATTAAAACAGGAGTAAGACAAGGAAATGAGATCTTGCCACTATTATTCAACATAGTTTTAGACAAAGTAATGAAAGAATGGGAAATCAAACTAAGGAAACAAAACTTCTGGAAGCCAATTGAACTAGGAGGAGGTAAAGGAAAATTGAACATCCCTTATTTATCATTTGAAGATGACCTAGCAACTATAACTGACAGTGAAGAAAACCGCAATAAAACAAATTGAGATCCTCAAAGAATATGCGGAGAACATTGGCCTACAAATCTCCTTTGAGAAGACTGAATTTATTTGCTCCAAATTAGATATTCCAAAACTCAAAACAAATTATGGAGAAATCAACAGAGTCGAACACTTTAAGTATCTCGGCGAAGTTATTGAACCAACAGGACTCGAGAAAATAGCACAAAACAACCGATTACAGAAAATCAAGAAAGCATTCAGACTTCTTCAAAACATATATAACAAAAATGCCTGTCAAAAGGAACTAAAATCAGATGCTATAACATCAAACCCGCAAGTGAAACACTCTCAGTGAATAGAAAACTAGATTTACAAGAAATTAACAAAGTAGAGAGAAAAATTATTAGGAAAATTCTGGGGCCACGATACACACAAGATGTATACAGACTGCAGACCATTGAGACAACTGAAAAACTATCAAATATTGAAACTGACATCAGAAAGAGACGAATGAAATTTTATGGACACCTATACAGATTACCTGGAAACAGATTAACTAAACGTCTACTGGACTATGTGACATCACTTAAAGCAACAATACCCTGGGTAACTGAAGTTAAGAAGGATTTGACAAAAGCAAAAATTGACATAATAAACACATCAGACAGGGATACATTCAGAAGAAAAATTGACAAGTGGAACTTTACTTCAGAAGCGGCATCATAACCATACCAACCAAAGTGGACCAAAGAAAGAAAGAAGGCCTTTGGGGAGAAAATGAAGAAATATTGGAAAAATAAGAAGAACCTTAAGAAATATTGACAAATCGCCTACTTATTATTCTCCCATGGGGACATTCGCTAATAATAACAATAATAATAAAATAAAAAATTTAAAAAAAAAATTCCTTGAGTCTCAGCTGTCCCGACTGTGCGGGGATACATTCATCGAGCATTTAATCACAGCGTCAGTGTTGGGGTATTAATAACTCACTTCCCTGCATCTTTATTGATGTAAGCATCAAGTCTTTTCTGTGATTTTTCTTTTTTCTTTCTTTTCACTAATATTGCCAACTTTCATGGTGGTGGGACAAGCAGTGTTGAGGTCTGATTATCACAAATGAATCAACATCCAGGCTGGTGGTGTTTTTACTGCATTGCTTTGTGTACAAATTTCTAAATACATTACCCACTCATGCTGTTGATGTAGAGTAAAACAGGAGGTTTCTTCTCTCAGCAACTCCCCATGGTCAAAACCCATGTCTCAAATTTAGTGAGTAATTTCACTTTCTGTGTTTCAGTGAAGCAAATTATATAACCAATATGTAGTAAAGTAAAATCTGAGAAGTACGGCACCAAAACCTGGACTATCCAAGCACTGTCAGCTTTCTCTACAAACCAGTACAATTTTGCTTCTCCGAGAGCTACTGTGAGCAGCTACTGAGAGATGGAGGTCAGTGTTTGCAGAGCACATCTTTCTGAAGTCTTGCATGCATGCCCCCTTCCCCCCTCATTTTGGACATTGCTGATGAGCTGAATTTGGTGCAATTTACATGGAACGTTACTCACAAAAGCTGGCTGAGAGTGAAAAGGTGAATACTTTTCAGTAATGAGTATAGCAGGCTATATCATTGTCTCCCGATATATACACTCTTGCCCATTAAAATTGGTACAGCACTAAGATGACATGCTGTGATATGCAAATGATTAGCTTTCCAGAGCATTCACACAAGGTTGGCGCTGGTAGCAACATCTACAATGTGCTGACATGAGGAAAGTTTCCAACCGATTTCTCATACACAAACGGCAGTTGACCGGCATTGCCTGGTGAAATGTTGTTGTGATGCCTTGTGTAAGGAGGAGAAATGTGTACATCACGTTTCCGACTTCATTAAAGGTCAGATTCAGTCTATCGTGATTGTGGTTTATTGTATCATGACATTCCTGCTTGTGTTGGTCATGATCCAATGACTGTAAGCAGAATATGGAATTGGTGGGTTCAGGAGAGCACTACAGAACACCATATCATTAGGTCTCGTATCACTAGCAGTCGAGATGACAGGCATCTTATCTGCCTGGCTGTAACAGATCGTGCAGCCATGTCTTGATCTCTGAGGCAATAGATGGAGACGTTTGCAAGACAGCAACCATCTGCACAAACAGTTCAACGACGTTTGCAGCAGCATGGACTGTCAGCTCATATGTTAAAAAAAGTTCAAATGTTTGTAAAACGTATGGGACTTAACTGTGGGGTCATCAGTCCCTGAAATTACAAATTACATATGAGCTACCTTATACTGAAGACAGCACAAACATCCATTCCCGAGGGGTGATTTGACGGCCCGACGGGGAATGGCTTCGTGCATCAAAACATAGCGCCTCAATGCACTCGGCCACTCCACTGCATCTATCAGCTTGGACACCATGGTTGTCGTTACCCTTACACTGCATCACAGACAAGAACGCCTGTGATGGTGTACGCAATGATGAACCTGGGTGCACGAATGGCAAATCATCATTTTTTCAGATCAATCCAGGTTCTGTTTACAGCATCATGATGGTTGCATCCGTGTTTGTCTACATCATGTTGAATGCACATTGGAAGCATGTATTCATCACCATACTGGTATCTCACCCGGCGTGATAGTATGGGGTGCCACTGGTTACATGTCTCGGTCACTTCTTGTTCGCATCGAAGGCACATTGAACAATGGCCATTGCATTTCAGGTGTGTTACGACCCGAGGCTCTACCTTTAATATGATGCCTGCGAAACGCTACATTTTAGCAGGATAATGCATGACCCCATGTTGCAGGTCCTGTACAGGCCTTTCTGGATATGGAAAATGTTCTACTGCTGCCTTGGCCAGCACATTCTCCAAATCTCTCACCAATTGAAAACGTCTGGCCAATGGTGTCCGAGCAACTGGCTTGCACAATACACCAGTCACTACTCTTGATGAACTGTGGTATTGTGTTGAAGCTGCATGGGCGTCTGTACCTGTACATGCCATCCAAGCTCTGTTTGACTCAATGCCCAGGCGTTGTTGTTGTGGTCTTCAGTCCTCAGACTGGTTTGATGCAGCTCTCCACAATACCCTATCCTGAGCAAGTCTCTTCATCTCCACATAAGAGCGACAACCTGCATCTGTCTGAATCTGCTTACTGTATCCATCTCTTGGTCTTCCCCTGCGATTTTTTCCCCATACACTTCCCTCCAACACTAAATTCACAATTCCTTGATGTCTAAGAATGTGTCCTACCTATCTATCCCTTCTTTTAGTCAAGGTAAGCCAAAAATTTCTTTTCTCCCCAATTCTGTTCAGTACCTCCTCATTAGTTACGCGGTCCACCCACCTAATCTTCAGCATTCTTCTGTAGCACCATATTTCAAAAGCCTCAATCCTCTTCCTGTCCACACTGTTTATCGTCCATGTCTCACTCCCATACAAGGCAACACTCCATACAAATGCCTTCAGAAAGGACTTCCTTAGGTTTAAATCAATATTCGATGTTAACAAATTTCTCTTTTTCAAGAACGCTTTTCTACCCATTGCCATTCTGCATTTTATATCCTCTGTACTGCGGCCATCATTTGTTATTTTACTGCCCAAGTAACAAAACTCATCTACCTTACTCCCTTTCCAACCCCTGCATCCCTTTCATGCCCTTCAACTCTGACAACCGCTGTCTGGTTTTTGTACAAGTTGTAAATCACCTTCGTTCCCTATATTTTACTCCTGCTTGCTTCAGAACTTGAAGGAGTTTATTCCAATCAACATTGTCAAAAGCCTTCTCCAAATCTACAAAAGCTAGAAATGTAGGTTTGCCTTTTCTTAATCTATCTTCTAGGATAAGCCATAAAGTGAGTATTGCCTCCCGTGTTCCTACATTTCTCCTGAACCCAAACTGATCTTCCCCGAGGTCGGCTTCTACCAGCTGTTCCATCCTCCTGTATATAATTCGTGTTAATATTTTGCAACCATGACTTATTAAACTGATGGTTCTGTAGTTTTCACACCTGTCTGCACCTGCTTTCTTTGGAATGGGGATTATTACATTTTTCTTAAAGTCTGAGGGTACTTCACCAGTCTCATACATCTTACACACCAGGTGAAACAATCTTGTCATGGCTGGTTCTCCCAGAGACTTCAGTAGCTCTGAGGGAATATCATCTACCCCAGGGGCCTTGTTTCGACTTAGGTCTTTCAGGGCTCTGTCAAATTCTTCTCTCAGTACAGTATCTCCTGTTTCATCTTCATCTACATCCTCTTCCCTTCCTATAATATTGTCTCGAAGTTCATTTCCTTTGTAGATCCCCTCTATATACTCTTTCCACCTTTCAGCTTTCCCTTCTTTGCTGAGAACTGGTTTTCCATCAGTGTCCTTGATATGCATAGAGCTGTTTTTCTTATCTCCAAATGTTTCTTTTATTTTCCTGTAGGCTGTATCTATTTTTCCCCTATTTATACATTCTTCTACATCCTTGCAGTTGCCTTCTAGCCACTCCTGCTTAGCCATTTTGCACTTCCTGTCAATCTCATTTCTTAGTCGTCTGTACTCCATTATGCCTGAATAATTTCCTTTAGCTCCTCATATATTTCTTCGATTTCCTCATCATCGGCAGAGCTAGTTGGCATATAAACCTGTACTACTGTTGTCGGTGTTGGCTTCATATCTGTCTTGACAATGATAATGCGATCACTGTGCTGGTCATAGTAGTTTACCCGCATTCCTATTTTCTTATTCATTATCAATCCTATTCCTGTGATACCCCTAATTGATTTTGTATTTATAATCCTGTACTCACCTGACCAGAAATCCTGTTCATCCTGCCACCAAACTTCACTAATACCCACTATATCTAACTTCAACCTATCCATTTCCCTTTTTAAATTTTTTAATTTTCCTACTCGATTAAGGGATCTAACATTCCACGCTCCGACCCGTAGAATGCCAGTATTGTCTTTCCTGATGATCACATCCTCCTAAGTAGTCCCCACCTGGAGATCCAAATGGGGGACTATTTTACCTCCGGAATATTTTACCCGAGAGGATGCCATCATCATATGTTCATACAGTAGAGCTGCATGTCCTCGGGAAAGGTAACGGCTGTAGTTTCCCCTTGCTTTCAGCCGTTCGCAGTAGCTGTGTGGCAAAGCCACATTAGCTGATGTTACAAGACCATCTCAGTCAATCATCCAGACTGTTGCCCCTGTAACTACTGAAAAGGCTGCTGCCCCTCTTCAGGAACCACACGTTTGTCTGGCCTCTTCACAGATTCCCCTCTGCTGTGGTTGCACCTACGGTACGGCTATCTGCATCGTTGAGGCACGCAAGCCACCCCACCTCGGCAATGTCTATGGTTCATGTGAGTGGCCCAGGCGTGGCCCATGGCTAGAGGTGGTTGTTTTGGGTACTGATTTCTCAGGATCTATGCACCCAAATTGCGTGAAAATGTAATCACATGTCAGTTCTAGTATAATATATTTGTCCAATGAATACACATTTATCATCTGCATTTCTTCTTCGTGTAGCAATTTTAATGGCTAGCAGCATATTTGATTTAAAGATGTGTTCTCATAAGCAGATATCAAGGATTGTATAATGTACTAGCCATAATACTGTAGTGTGCCAGACAAGTGCGAGAAATGAGCACCTTGAGCAGACTAGGCTATGTTCAAGTGCACTGCTGTCAGCTATTTGACCTGTATGCTGGCCATAATTGTTAAGTCACCTCACTTCCAGGACTGTGTTCTCATGACTGCAGACCCTGGGAGTGGCGGTGTCACCTTGCGGTCCCAATGGTGGGAACAAATGGAGTGATGCCACATTTGATGATCTGTAGTATCAATATCCACCACATTTATCCACAGACAGGACATAGTGTCATGTCTATTCCCCCCATCCTTTCCTCAATTTTCCCCCCTCCCCCACCCCCCAGCAAACTCTCTCTCTCTCTCTCTCTCTCTCTCTCTCTCTCTCTCTCTCTCTCTTCTCTCTCTATGTGTTTGAATGTGCATGTAAGTGTAATAGATGCTTTTTCATTCCTTATGTTTTTGTAGCCATCAATAGCCACCTGTCACTCCTTCTCATGATTCATTTTATCTTTGCACCCTCTTCTTGCTCTAAACATCTTATCTTTTCCAAGTAGCCACACTACTCTCTCTCCCCCCTTCCAGTCCTCTCTCATCTCACAATTGTAAACCTGCACTACCACCCTAAGCAATCTTAGTCACTTTAGGCACAAGTGAGTTTCAGTGTCTTGTGTCAATGTGCTGCACACCATTTACATATGGTGAATGGTTGTCTACCTCTAGTGTTATTAAATATTTCATATAAGGAAAGTCACATGCACCAGAAATTTTACAATCATATAACCGTTTATTAGTTTGTAATGTTTTTGACAGTTATTACATACATGAAAAACCACTAAAACCACATTTAAACTTAATTCATATCAACAACTTTAATAGCCTATTACAATTGGCATCAAGTAGGAAGGCATTTCCATGCATGGAGGCAGAGTGATAGGAAAAGCATGGAGGGGAGAAGCAATGGCCGAGCTCCAGTAGTTGAGCCTGCGGGAGAAACATTGCGTAACTTGCAGCCAGCCATGTGCCAAGAGAATGAATATTATTGGCTGCCAGTGCAGTAATGGAGGGG
Organism: Locusta migratoria; assembly: GCA_026315105.1. Lineage (NCBI taxonomy): Eukaryota > Metazoa > Arthropoda > Insecta > Orthoptera > Acrididae > Locusta > Locusta migratoria. Next base: position 566,453,928 of record CM048746.1, read on the forward strand.
GGATGCACAGAACGGCTGAAAACTTCCGTGATGTGGGTGATAGCCACAATGAAAAAAATTCAAAGAAGTTGAAATAACTGGACTTCATTTAACACCTGAAGTGTGTCATGGCATTTTGTAAGAAATATGGCATCCCACTCTCTGTCCTTCTTAAACGATGAAATTGTTCATGGTACTAATTAAAAATTTTATTGAAACGAGATAGAATGGCTGGCCAGTACTTACCTATGTGCTGTACCGCTGATAGTATCACAAATGAAGAAACATAAAAAAGGGGACAAAAAGGACAAGCTTTCCGAACACAGCTCCTTCGTCAGGTGGGAGAGAAGGGAAGAAGAAAGGATGGGAACAGAAGGGAAAGGTAGTTCACGACCTAGGTCATGAAGGTGGTGTTTCAGGAGTGTGGACGTCAGAGATACTGCAGTATCAGATATGCAGATAGGCAGTATCTCTGACGTCCACACTCCCGAAACACTACCTTCATGACCTAGGTCGTGAACTACCTTTCCCTTCTGTTCCCATCCTTTCTTCTTCCCTTCTCTCCCACCTGACGAAGGAACTGTGTTCCGAAAGCTTGTCCTTTTTCGTCCCCTTTTTTATGTTTCTTCATTTGTGTTACTATCAGCGGTACAGCACAAAGGTAAGTACTGGTCAGCCATTCTATCTCGTTTCAATAATATTTATCATCTGTGAGGAGAATTTTCATCATTAATCGATTAATTAAAAGTTTTATTAGACTTAAAGTAGAGCAGGAAAATATTGTGTTATAAGTGTAGGAACAGAGGGTTCTGAATTTCGCCTATCTGCAGGGCAGTGCAGAAAATAGAACATTGCTACTTGCTTATTGAGTGACTCTCTCCTTTATAGTGCTGGGCAGAGACGTTGTAACAGCCAGGCTGCCATAGGGCAGAACTGTGCAAGTAGCAGAATGGCCAACAGCTGGCACAAATCAGAGGTGTCAGATATCTGCTGACACTGACATTATTAGTTATCAGCAGAAAAGTTTGGCACCAGGAAAGAGAGTTACTGTAAGCCCACCATCAGCAGTGTCCAAAAGATACTGGATTGCAGTTTTTATTATCATGGACCACATGGTTTGAGCACAATGTACACTCCCCACCATCATGCACACACATAACAGTGACTACTGTACATTTCGGGTTCCATGACAGCCCTGTTGTCCACTTGATCACCGAGGAATGTAGACCCTCCAGGATCTGTGTTTGAGGCATTTACCATGCCAAAACAATCAATTATTTACTTCTGTACATTTCAAGACAATAAATGCATTTCAAGCAATAAATAAACTGTTCTTATCACTCATGTCATCACGTCCTACAATGAACTATAATTTGTAAGCAGCGCCCTCTTGCGTGCTTCAGCTATGGAACAATGATGCAGATTAAAATAAGACACACTGCACTACATTGAATGAAAACAGTATGATTATGTGAATGACTTAGATTGTTGTCATTTCATGTAACTGTATTGTTAAACAGGTACATTATTGTGAAACAATTATGTTAGATGTCTATATAAAGATCTTGCAATATAGTCTACAAAAGAGCATCTGAGGTTTTTGTTATTCAGTAGTACTATTGAAGATATAAGTTTCTCTTTCATGTTATCTACAATTTGATGCAACATCAGAGTCTAAAACACACAGTAGTTTGGTACCAAGTATTGGGAACAGACAACTAGAAAGGTTAATTAATAAAGGCACCTGATGAAGATGTGTTATTTCAGGACAAGAAGTAACAGCTTATTTATTTTTTTATTTTTTTTAATTATTATTATTTTTTTTTTTTTTTTTTTTTTTAATGGAAGATTTTCAACTTACATCAACATGGGCTTCATTTCTGAGATAATGCAGAACTGAATTATTTTTTTTATTTTTTATTTTATTTATTTATTTATTTTTCACTGATGCAGAGTGGTGTGTTAATGGTTACAATATCTTGTGTACAATATATGTACTGAAAATGAGTAATGTTTAGTTTTGTTTGTCAGTTTCACAATAGGCAGATCTGGAGAATAAGTGGATATTTTGTTGAAAAAAGCAATTGTGAGTGAAAATTCAACTCACTGTTTCAGTTTTGCATTAATGATTTAAAATTTTTTTTTAATTTCTAATCAAGATTTTCTAATAATTTACTCTTGTTTTCCACTTACATGTGTAACATAGTGTGGAATAGAAATGGGCCATCAATTAACTAACGAGAATGCAAAAATCAAGGAATGACTTCTAAGCAACGGTTGAGCCATATTCATGAATGTCACATGTAGTCAGGTGTTCCTGCAACAGTTTCAGCTGGCTCGTATCTCCAGAACAGTGGTTCACCATTCATCTTGACCAGTTTCATTCTAGGAGTGCTGGCTTTGACTTGTAAATCAGAATGTCCTTGGTCCCAGGCTTGATACTGCCACTGCTCAAATTTGGAATAAAAAATCATCATCAATGGTGACCAATGACTTCTGGAATAAGATGACATCCTTGTTGTTATGCCAATGGCCTTAGTAAAGATGGCAGGGGAATGGACAAATGATCAGGGCATGCTGTTGCCTTTGCGGTGGGAAACTGTCCCTAAAATGGAAGAATCAGTAGTGATCAGTGGCAGTAAAGGTACATAATATTTATCCACAGAACATGTGGCCTAATTAATTATGTATGGGACTTTAGGACATAAAGTGAGATAATGTGAGCAGTTCACTGATAGAGTTGTTCTCATCAGATTGGACAGGAAACAAGTCTTGACAATGACAGGTCAGGCATACATGCTAACATTGCAAGCAAAAGATGAAGAGGAGCAGAAAGTATATGAGGATATAGAAAGATGTCTTGATACTTTAAATGAGACAAAAATCTAATTGGAATGCAGTTATAGGTAAGGAATAGAGGGAACGGACGCAGTAGAATATGGGCTCTATAGTAGGAATGAGAAAAGAGAAAGATGATATGAGTTCCATAGTAGTAGTGAATACTCTGTTCAGCCATTACAAGAGGAGAATGTATATTTGGAAAACACCTGGAGATAGGAGACAGTTCTTGTTGGATTACATTTTTTTTATTTTTTATTTAATTTAATTTATTTATTTATTGAAACTATTATGTAATCCTGTAAAAGCTGTCTTCTGTTTCCAGGTGTTATCCAACTATATGAGATACACTTGATGCTCTCTAATGATGTTGGTACTGCAATAAAGAATACAGAAGAAGGCATTTCAGTTGAAGAGGAATGGACATCCCCAAAAAGGCTAACCATCGATGGTGGACAGACAACTTAGATATAAAGGGCGTTAGTGTGGAAAAATTAGGCAACAGATGAAATACTTCAGTGATGGATGAAAGAATGGCATATTAAAATTTTCAGGTAGTGACAGGAATACAACAATACCGATTTCTTAGAACTGAAATAAATAGAAGTGCAGGAAAAAAGGCGAGAATGGCTATAGGAAAAATGTGGATCACTGGAAAGGAAATGATTGTCAGAAGGCTTTACTCATTATTCAGCAAATTCAAAACAATCTTCAGTGAAATTAAAAGCAAGGGTGACAGTATTGAGAATGAAATGGTAATTCCACTGTTAAATGCAGCAAACAGATGAGTTAGATGGAAGGAGTCATTTAAGGCCTATATGAGAGGAGAAAACTTGTCTCATGATTTAATAGAAGAAGAAATTGGGATTTTAGTGTTTTGCTGCATACTCTTGTATTGAGGTCACTCTCTGAGAGATTACAATAAGTGATAGCAGAAATCATGAGGATAGAACTGAAGTGCTGCGTGACTCCACTCAACACTTTATGCACTTCATATAGAGTGTGCTCTCATCGGCTTCTATGGTGTGCCTGGTTGTGGCAGCATTGAATTCAAAGACATGGTGTATGGATTCAGCACACCTTCCCTCTTCACTAGGGGCCAGCTCACAGCATTGAATGTCCATGGATTAACTTGATTCACTTGCACACAGATGACATAGCAGAACCATGGCGTAGGGTTGTGGCTGATGACTGGGGCAAGGTGTTTGGTATGTTGGTTGCCACTTTCAATAATTTACCAGCAACCATAAACATTTGGCTACAAATAAAGATCAATTTAAGAGGAGCCTAAATGAATTCCTAGTGCCCGACTCCTTCTACTCCACTGACAAATTTTTAAACAGAACCAAATGATATATAATATAGTTGTATTCATACTATTAGTATTATTATATTATCAAATTTGTGGAAAAAAGACCTGTGCCACATCTACAAGGATCTCTTCAACATGGGTCTATGGAAGGAACAACTAATCTAATCAACATGATTGGTGATGGCACGTCTGGGTAGTGTGGTTGTCATGACAGCTCAGTCCCCACTGCCGCCAGTGGAGCCGAAAACTACAATGTCAGTGGGTCAGGCAATGCTATGGATGCTCGCAGAGGTGGTGTTGACTCTGCCCTAGTACTCTGGAATGGCCCAGGTAGCTCTATGGGAGCATGGCCTTTGAGATTCCAGTTGAAGATTTCACATATGGCAGTGGTGATGGGCTCAAAGGTAGAGTTGGGAATCTCGGGCACAACTGAACCAAGTGGCACATCACTTTGGAACATAATTTGGCCATGTGTACAACACAAAATTGTTCACCTTCACATGACATTATCTCTGCCAGTGTATACTTTTAACATCTGCTGAACACCCGTGCCCAATTGCTGTGCCCATTGGAATTAGTGTAATAGTAGCCCCCAAGGGTGATGCGGCAGAGGCACAAGAAAGCTGAGTATTGAACATGGCTGGTGGCCATGTAGCAGCTCCACTTGGCTTTTGTCATCCAGCAGTATGAAACAATAAGGGGGTCAACAATGTATCCAGAGTGATGTTGGCTGAGGTAGACTGAATGTATTTACGCATCTAGTTCTTGAGAAGTGTGTACCGCCCTTTCAACTTCCCCATTGGACTTGTAATATTACCTGGTCGTAGTTCATAGATTCTTAATGTTCTCAAAAATCGTAGCTCTTGGTAGCGGCTTGCTGAAATTTCATGAGGCGAAAACTAATTCACTACAAATAATGTAGGCAACACACAGAATTTCAGTTTTTGACACTTCTAATGATTCATACATCCCTAGTTGTCCCCATTTATGGCCAGCTTACAAGTCTCATTAATTACAATTAATGTGACCAGGAATGCACATTCCACACATCAATAATACGAATTTACACAGTTCGTGAGTGCAATACAAAAGTTCGAGGTGTACATCATAATGTGGCACAAATATTAATAGTCCATTCATAATACCAGTAGAAACACTTTCCACACAACTAATACAGAAGACCTTGTAGAAAATTAAAGTTCAAACTGGCGTGGATTGTACCTCAGATCATGGCCAAAACAATACTCAATTACATGCTGCAAACACATTCTATTTATATCTTTCAAACAACGATACTGGAAATTGTGTATTGTTAATTATTCACATTAAATTAATTACAACAAAAAAGTAAACAATTCTATGCTACTGGTTATAGTGTGTGTGTTATGGTCTTCAGTCTGGAGACTGGTTTGATGCAGCTCTCCACCTACTCTATCCTGAGCAAGCCTTTTCATCTCCTCATAAGAACGGCAACCCACATCCACTTGAATCTGCTTACTACATTCATCTCTTGGTCTCCCTCTGCGATTTTTACCCCACACCCTTCCCTCCAATGCTAAATTTACGATTCCTCGATGTCTAAGAATGTGTCCTACCAAGCGATCCCTTCTTTTAGTCATGGTATAACAAAAATTCCTTTTCTCACCAATTATGTTCAGTACCTCTTCATTAGTTATGCGATCTACCCACCTAATCTTCAGAATTCTTCTGTAGCACCACATTTCAAAAGCCTCTATTCTCTTTCTGTCTGCACTGCTTATTATCCATGTTTCACTCCCGTACAAGGCAACACTCCACACAAATGCTTCAGAAAAGACTTGCTTACACTTAAATTAATATTCGATGTTAGCTAATTCCTCTTTTTCAAAAATGCTTTTCTTCCCATTGCCATTCTGCATTTTATATCCTCTGTACTGCAACCATAGCATGTTATTTTACTACCCAAGTAACAAAACTCATCTACCACCTTCATTGTTTCGTTACCTAATCTAATTCCTTCAGCATCACCTGATTTTCTTAGACTGCACTCCATTACCCTAGTTTTGCTCTTGTTAATGTTCATTTTATACGCTCTCTTCAACACACTGTCCAATCCATTCAACTGCTCTTCCAGGTCCTTTGCTGTCTCTGACAGAATTACAATGTCATCAGCAAAACACAATGTTTTTATTTCTTCTCCCTGAACTTTAATCCCTATTCCAAATTTTTCCATGCTTTCCTTCACCGCCTGCTTGATGTACAAATTGAATAACATTGTAGAAAGGCTACAACCCTGTCTTACTCCCTTCCCAACTGATGCTTCCCTTTCATGCCCTTCGAGTCTAATAACTGCGGTCTGTCTTTTGTATAAGTTGTAAATAACTCAACTTTCTCTGTATTTTACCCATGCTGACTTTAGAATTTGAAAGAGTGTATTCCAGTCAACATTGTAAAATGCTTTCTCCAAATCTACAAAAGCTAAAAATGTAGGTTTGCCTTTCCTTAATCTATCTTCTAAGATAAGATGTAAAGTGAGTATTGCCTCCCGGGTTTCTACGTTTCTCCTGAATCCAAACTGGTCTTCCCCGAGGTCACTGTCTACCAGCTTTTCCATTCTCCTGTAGATAATTCGTGTTAAAATTTTGCAACCATGACTTATCAAACTGATGGTTCTGTAATTTTCACACCTGTCTGCGCCTGATTTCTTTGGAATGGGGATTATTACATTTTTCTTAAAGTCTGAGTGTATTTCACCTGTCCCATACATCCTACACACCAGTTCAAATAGTTTTGGCATGGCTGGCTCTTCCAGAGGCTGTAGTAGCTCTGAGGGTATGTCATCTACTCCTGGGGCCTTGTTTTGACCTAGGTCTTTGAGGGCTGTGTCAAATTCATCTCTGAGTATAGTATGTCCTATTTCATCTTGATCTACTTCCTCTTCCCTTCCTACAACATCGTCTCTTAATTCATTTCCTTTGTAGAGCTGCTCTATGTACTCTTTCCACCTTTCAGCTTTCCCTTCTTTGCTGAGAACTGGTTTCCCATCTGAGTTCTTGATATTTGTCCCCAAATGTCTCTTTTATTTTCCCGTAGGCAGTATCTACTTTTCCCCTTCTTATACATTCTTCTACAGATTTGCATTTGGCTTCTAGCCACTCCTGCTTAGCCATTTTGCACTTCCTGTCAATCTCATTTCTTAGTCGTCTGTACTCCACTTAGCCTGTTCCATTTACTACATTTTTATATTTTTCCCTTTCATCAATTAAATTTAGTATTTCCTGTGATATCCAAGGATTTTTTGTAGGTCTTGCCTTTCTACCTATTTTGTCCTCCGCTGCCTTCACTATCTCACCTCTCAGTGCTACCCATTCCTCTTCTACTGTTTTATTTCCCCCTGTTTCTGTCAATTGTTGCCTAAATCTCCCTCTGAAGTTCTTCAGAACTTCACGTTCCATCAATTCATCTAAGCTCCATCTCCTTATTTTTCTACCTTTCGGCAGTTTTTTCAGTTTCAGCCTACAGTTCATGACTAACAAGTTATGGTCAGAATCTATATCTGCCCCTGGGTATTTCTTACAGTTTATAACCTGGTTCCAGAATCTATGTTTTACAATTATAAAATCTTCCGGTGTCTCCTGGTCTCTTCCACATATACAACCTTCTTTTGCAATTCTTAAACCACGTGTTTTGTTACGATTAGATCATGTTCCATGCAGGCGACTTCCTCTTTCATTCCTTCTACCCAGTCCATATTCACCTACTATTTTTCCTTCGTTTCCTTTTCCTACTACCGAATTCCATTCTCCCATCACAATTAAGTTTTCGTCTCCCTTAACTGTCTGAATAATTTCCTTTAGTTCCTCATATATTTCTTCGATCTCCTCATCATCGGCAGAGCTAGTTGGCATATAAACCTGTACTACTGTTGTCGGTATTGGCTTCGTATCTATCTTGGCAATGATAATGTGATCACTGTGCTGCTCATAGTAGTTTACCCGCATTCCTGTTTTCTTATTCATTATCAGTCCTACTCCTGTGATACCCCCAACTGATTTTGTATTTATAATCCTGTACTCACCTGACCAGAAATCCTGTTCATCCTGCCACCAGACTTCACTAATCCCCACTATATCTAACTTCAACCTATCCATTTCCCTTTTTAAATTTTCTAATTTTCCTACCCTATTAAGGGACCTAACATTCCACGCTCTGATCCATAAAATGCCAGTATTGTCTTTCCTGATGACAACATCCTCTTGAGTAGTCCCTGCCCGGAGATCCAAATGGGGGACTATTTTACCTCCGGCTTATTTTACCCGAGAGGATGCCATCATCATATTTTCATACAGTAGAGCTACATGTCCTCGGGAAAAGTAACGACTGTAGTTTCCCCTTGCTTTCAGCCGTTCGCAGTAACTGTATGGCAAAGCCACATTAGCTGATGTTACAAGGCCAGCTCAGTCAATCATCCAGACTGTTGCCCCTGTAATTACTGGAAAGACTGCTGCCCCTCTTCAGGAACCACATGTTTGTCTGGCCTCTCCACAGATACCCCTCCACTGTGGTTGCACCTACGGTACTGCTGTCTGCATCATTGAGGCACGCAAGCCACCCCACTTCAGCAATGTCTGTGGTTGATGGGGGTGGACTGGTTATAGTAAAAGATATTATAAATAAAACTGAGTAAATTGCTATAGGGGTGGACTGGTTATAGTAAAAGATAGTACAAATAATACTGAGTAAATTGCTATATAAATATCAGTTATACTAATTGTGTTTCATTTACGTACTTAACAAAATATGTTCATCAACAATACTTTCGTAATTAACAGTAATCATACAAAACTAATGAGGGGAAAACTTTCCTAACATTACTTGTGAATCGCAATAATACCTACTTTAATATTATGAGAAAATAATTTACGTAGTTTTAACAGAAATAATAATTAGCATACTATCTGAACTTTAATGATATACCTGTGACATGAACTAATTAATATTTGCTAATTAAACAAACCAAATAATAGAAAATGATTTCAGCTAGTCAAGTTAGAAAAAAAAACAATAATAAAAGTTTTGGAAAAGAAAATGATAATAGACTAATTACATTTGTATGTATTATTATGCAACAGTGGTATCAGGAGGCTCTGTAATGCAAGCAGATGTGAATAAATACCAACATGCTTCACTATAGACTCGAGGTGAAAAGGGAGGGAGAGGAGAAGGTGAATACCAGGCTGAGTACAGAAGTCCTTGAATTCTTAGGATGCTAATTGTGGGTCATTGTCAGTAATGATAGTAAGCGGCAGTCCTTCCAGAGTGAATATATTGAACAATGCAGCAATCATAACAGCAGAAGAAAGATCTGTAAAAGAGATTACAAACGGAAAATTTAGAATATGCATCAACAACCAAGAACCATTACTTATTGAGGAATGGTCCCACATAGTACACGTAGAGGCATTCCCATGCATGTACAGGTAGGGGCCAAGGAGTAAAGGGAAGCACAAGGAGCTGCCAGCTGGGTTGCACAATTGTCACATGCATTCACAAGATGTACTATTCCACTGTCCAATCCAGGGCAAAAAAACATGGTGCCTAGCCAAAGTTTTCGTACAAATAATAACCCCAATAGGCAGGGTGAACCAGACTTAAGACCCCATAGTGGAGGAAACTCGGAATCAGCACATGAGGAGATGCATTTGCTGGTTGTAACAGCAGAACACTTTCCCACATGGCAACTGATACTGAAGAGAATATTAATTGCAGAGGTGGTACTGTGTGAAATGAGGGATAGCGTTTGGCCATGCATGCTGGACGTAATGAACCAAGACAGAGTCTGCCACCACTACCACATGATCGGATATCAGGGGAAAACATTTGACAGTCTGTTGTGTCTCTATGTCTAGATGGAAATAGAGAAGTTCCTCCTGGCCGAAGGCTGTATCAGAACTGATCATCAGGTGAGACAATGCGTCAGAATTTTGTGCTAAGCTGTAGGAAAATAGTGAGTTTCGTAATGAAATTATGACAAAAACGAGGCCAATGCTGCAGCTTGTGAGCAGCTTTGTCTGGCATTGGAGCAGATGGGTTAAAGAGTTACACCAATAGTTTGTGACCTGTTATCAAGTGAAATTTTTTGCCATAAAGAAATACACAGAACATTTTAAGCACAAAGACAATTTCTAGGGTTTCTTTCTCAATTTGTGAGTATTTGGACTGGTATGAAGTGAGAGTTTTAGAGGTGAATGCTATGGGGAATTCTGAACCATAAGCAAGGCAATGTGCCAGCACTTCCACTAGATCAAAGTGAGAGCTATCTGTGGCCAGAATCAAGTGCTGGCTCAGATGAAAAATTACCAAATATATGGACAAAATAAGCTTCTCTTTAAGGGAAACAAATGTGTCTTCATACATGGGTGCCAATGAAATTTGGCACATTTTCTCAAAAAGGGGTATAAAGGACACAAAATGGTTGCAGCCCGCATAATTAATTTTTTGTAATAAGCAGTATTACTGATAAACACCTGTAGTTTTGTTATCAAAGTTGGTCGCAGGAGTGCCATAATAGCTCAAACATGGGTCCCTCATCATGGCAGCACCATTACTTGACACTTAGAAACTGAGATACTCTATAGACAGTTGAAAAAATTTGGACTTCTCAGGTTACACTTTAAGTCCACAGCTTGCAATGCAGAAAATAAAGTCCACAAATTCTTCAACTGATCCTCAGTGGTCCATCCAGAAACAAAAATATCATCAAGATAATTAAAGCATCCCAGAATTGCTCTTCCAATAAATTTTAAATATAGTCAGTGCTCTGGTGACTCTGAAATGAAGATGAAGGTACTGATATAAAACAAAGGGAATGATTACAAACTTGTCTTGTGAATTGAGGTTGAGAGGGAGTTGTAAACAGGCCTCTATCAGGTCAGTCTTTGAAAAGTACTATCCCCCAGACAATTTGGAAAGCAACTCTTCCCACCATGGAATGAGGTAATAATCTATGATTGACTAAGCACTGATGTTGACTTAGAAGTCACTGTACAATCACAGTTTACCTGTGGACTTCTTTACTATTACCAGTGACATGACCCATACATTGGATGTAATAGGGCCAGAATCCATTAGGTGGTCTAATTCAGCTTTGATGTCATCTCTGAGTGCCACATGAATGGTTAATGTCTGCAAAAATCAGGGAGGCTTCATGGTAATGTGACCTTGAAAAGTGTATGCTCAACCTAATCTGCACAAGAACAATATAGCAAATTCTGAAATTGTAAAGGCAAAAGCTTGGAAGGCCATATATACCAAGTAGATTATCTTTTGTAGCTTCATTGACCACTAGAATCAAAATGTTATGAACCACCAAGTTGCTGGTTTCAAGCTGGTGCAGTGAACTGTCCTAGAATGGGAATGGCTTGTTTATTAATGCTCAAAAGGTGCTGGCTGCAAGCGGGATGATCCAAGGACTATGTATGTTTGTGAGTTGAGTAAAGTGGCTGCAGCTCCTGTGTCCATCAGCATGCAAACTGTACATTTAAACAAACAATCCAGAAATAGTTTGGATGGCATGGCCGAAATAATGGCAGCATTGTTAACCTCCATCAAGTGTCACATGATGTCGGAACTCGAGCCAAGTGACATACTGAATGTATTTGGCCTATTTACTTGACAGTGCCTGCATGTTAACCAACAGTAGGGACAATCACTGTGATCATTAGCAATATAGGACTCATGGCATGAAGGAAGGGGAGCATTTCGGGTACCTGCTGAAGTGTGACTTTGTGGAGCACATTGTAGGGACTGTCATGGCAACTGGCCTGTGGTTGATTTCTGCTTGCAGGAGCCACTACTGTACTGCCATTACCCTTGCAGTGTCAATAGGAGAGGAAGAAGGGTGTCGGGTGACTGCACAGTGGAAACCTCACCTCACGAGTCAATCTTGTGACCCGCTGCACAGAACACCTCAAATGCCTGTGCTATCTTGACAGTGTAGATCAATGTGAGATCATCATGTTGAAGTACTCAATTCCAGATTACTTTTCAGGGGCTAAGCCAGAGTCAGCAAGAAATTCTGCACACCTACAGTGCTGCTGCATATGTGGAACTTCCAGGTCACAGTATGCACACTGCAACCATCTCCACTTGTGGTGCATGTCTCTACTGACAGATTCATCAGGAGTAAACAAGAATGGGTGTGTTGTTCCTTCCTTGTATCACATAAACCAGGCAGTGGCATTGTCACCACTCATTTTGTACAGGTGTCTAATAACAGATATCATTGTTGCTCGATGCCTCAGATGTGCACACCTCTGCAGCAGTTCCACACCTCTGCACAGTGTGTAGCATTTGGCCTGCCCTGGGCTAATTGGAAAGTGATGTCACAAACCAAGTGATTGGCATAGGAATCCTATGGACATTCAAGATGAATCGATGACAGTGACTTGGACTATTTATAACTCCAGCAGTATTCCATGTGCAAGATGCTGACGGTAGTAACTGGAAAGTAATTGACACAATTGGTCAAAAGTAAGCGTGGGCAGATCCTGCAGTGGCATAAACTCACACAGTACCTGCTACAACTGTGACACAATTTGGCATTGTTAATACCAAAGGTCTGGAAATGTTGCCACAAGTAAAGTTAATAGGTGTACCACCCTCTGGCTGAGTCATCATAGATGACAAACAGAGGAGGAAATGATGTCTATGATACTGATTCTAAAGGGACATCATGCAGTGTGGTTATCAACTTGGTGAAAAGTTCCATCTGCTGCAACTATTGCCCCATCTGTTCCCAGTGTATTTCATGCATTTGTTGAAGTTGTTGCTCATGTTGGTCATGCTGTTCCTGTAGCAACTGGAACAACACTGATTTGGAGGGACCGTAGAGAAGCAAGGGCCAACAGGAACTGTAGGAACAACTAAACATGAAAACACAAATCACTTAAATGAGAATAACACAAGACAAACAGAGCAAATACAGCACAAACTGGAATACAGGCAGGAAGCAGCAACATGGCACACCACGTGAATATGGACCTACTTGACTTCAACATGTAATGTCTTGTTACACACTCAAGAGATTACAATAAGTGATATCAGTAATCAAGATATTAGGACTGAGGTGGAGCCTGGCTTCGCTTGATACCGCTCAGAGGTCTCTTACTTCCACCCATCACCCATCGTGACTCATGGCCTGGGTTGTGAATAACCTTCCACTTCTCTTCCCTGTTTCCTTTTTCTTCTCTCCTCTCCAGCTGACACAGTCCTGAAACCTAATGCCCTATTTTCCCAGCTTCATTTGCAAAATTTATTTATTTATTGGCAGTGATTGGCAGTGATCATGAAATTGATTTAATGTCTGAGCATCATTGATGATTACTTAGTTGGGGATTTTGCTGGTATTCTCATAATGCAGTTAACACATCTGTTTTGATAATTTTAAGAGATTTGTTTCTAATGTATTACTTTTGTTTGTGTAGGACGATTTCCAATGTATCAATATATGTGTTTGAGTAAACAGTATTCAACTGAGTTTTTCTGGCATTGTCTACATTATTTGCAAATGTTATAATAAAACCTCTTTTATTAATTAATAATTTATCATTATTTTACCTTTTATTATTATTTTGTAAACAGCCTAAGCATAGAGTGTTTGGCTGCAGCATCATATGTATAAGGTACTATTTGCAGCTATTGTAGTTGCTGAAATGAAAGCAGATGTCTATGTTTCAAACCTAAGACTACTTCGAGCCAAATTTCTTTTAAAAAAAGGCCGTACATAGCCCAATATGTGTATAATGTTGTGTTTGACCAATACAATGTAGTTCGGTCAATACCTAAAGATAGAATGTATTACATTGGTCTAGTTTATATTGTACATCATTTAGTACAAATTACAATGAATTTCTTACAACATTTACACTATTACTCTTCCTTCTCAAAATTCATTTCTTAAATCATTCACTCTATTATGTAACTCATCAATGGTATATAGCACCTTTCTCTTTAACCACAATTCCATCGCCATTTTAAATTTATTGTGTGGAGGATCCTTGACACTTTGTGGTATTTGGTTCAGAAATACATTGCCAATTTGAGCAAAACTGTTTTTCTTGAATAGTCTAGTCCAGGGGACATTGATGAAGTTTCTGCTTTTGATTGAATAATTATGAACATCAGACCTAATTTCATATGCCTGGCCATTCTATTTAACATATAAAAGAACCTGGAGAACACACAAGCTGGGAACAGTATGGTTTTTGTACTTGTGAAGTATTCTTTGCAGGAAGTAGTGTTAACTAAAAATACATCTGATAGCTTTCTTCTGCCAGAGAGAAACATTCCTAGCTCCAGTAGAGTTTCCCCACAGTATTATCACACAGAAGAAATGTGTTTGAAAAATTTAGAATGGGCCATAAGGAGGAGGTCTTGACTGACACAGCATTTTACTTTTTTAATCAGGTACATATGGAAAATACTGACAAGAGGAAAAGGTTGTAGGTCATATGTTAAGTCATCATGAAATAACCTCCAATGCACTAATGGAACCTGTAAAGGGTAAAAACTGTAGGAGGAGGGAAAACATTGAAATAATTGAAAGCAAATGATTGAGGATGTAGAGTGCAAATGAAGATTTTGTCTCAGGAAAGGTATTCATGTTGGCTCATATCAAACCAGCCAGAGGGCAGTTGATTCAAAATACATATATACATTTTTTTCAGGCAACAAGAAGAGTGATCTGCTAATTTATTCATCATTTTGATGAATTTAAGAAAATGTACTCATCAAAAGGACGATTTTTTGTCATAGATTTTTCTGGTATCCTATGTTTGATTTAATGATGAGTTTTTAAGATAACTTTTAATTTTTTTATTTTTTATTTTAGTGTACAGTTTTATATAAAATGTGATTCCTGTAGTTCTTCCAAAAATAAACTATGGAGAGTATGACTTTTCAAACCTGCCATTTACTAAGTGTTTGAGACTGAGGATACTTTTTCTGTTGTAACATCATACATGTGATATTAATGTTGACAATCTGCTATAGACTTAAGTTCTGGAACAATTCTGACATCCCTTTCTGTGGAAATAGTTGGATACTGCTTTCAAATTACAAAAATAAATAGTCAGAATTATGCATCAAAACATAGAACTGCACACTGTAAACCACTGTTTAAAGCATTACAAATCCTGCCTCTTTCATGCCTCTCTATAATGGAACTGATTTGTTTTGTAGCTCGGCATTTAGGAACACTACACAAAAGTCAGAATTTCTGCACACGACACTAGAAAGAAAAGTCAAA
Organism: Locusta migratoria; assembly: GCA_026315105.1. Classification (NCBI taxonomy): domain Eukaryota; kingdom Metazoa; phylum Arthropoda; class Insecta; order Orthoptera; family Acrididae; genus Locusta; species Locusta migratoria. The sequence continues at coordinate 566,469,344 of CM048746.1, forward strand.
TAAGAATAATAGCACACTGTACCAAATTATATTCTGAGATAAATATATGGGCATAAAAATCTACAATCATCTCCCAGCAGAGATCAAGGCAATTAACAATCCATAGAAAATGAGAACAAAACAAAACAAATTTTATTAAATTATTGCTTTTATTCTGTCACTGCATTTCTCAAAACAAAACTATAAGTTCTTAAAAGCACATCTTCATAAGTTACACTGTATGTGAAATTTGTTAAATTATTATTAATTTTTTTTCTGTCCATATCACATACATTTGTATGCAAACATATACCATGTAGACCTACGACAGATGTGTGTGTCCCATCTGTAAGGTGATTATTGCATGTTATTTCCTCTGTCTGTGTACTGTTATTTATATGTAACCCAAACAGAAGTGTATTTTTCCTTTTGTAATTGTATTTTTAAATGTATACTTTAGATTTCCAATGTTCTTTGTGCACTCTGTATTCTATACCTTATTTGCAAACCTGAAACCATTAATACATTTAGTGTTTTATTTTAGTAATGAATTTCAAATGTTTACTGTACTTTGGACTTGCCATGTTATTTGCTTGTGTATTTTTTGGTATTTCTTATGTTTTGTATGAACAATTGTCACCCTCAGGCAACTTGAGCTGCTTCTATAACAAACTGGCCTTAGTACTAGAGAAACTAAAAAAACGGAAAAACTTCAGAATTGTTATTTGTGGTGATTTTAATATAGATTTCCTAGTAGAAGATAGTGACCATTTAAATTTCAAAAATTTTATGAATCTTTATAACCTGGAACTAAAGGTTAACTCTCCTACCAGAATAACAAACCACAGTAAAACTTGTCTAGACCAAGCAGCTACTGACATAGATTGCACTGCATGTTCTGTAAAGCTAGGTTTTTCTGACCACAATTCTCTATTCTTACAAATAAATGTGCCAGAAAGCAAGCCCCCTCTAAAAAAGTTTTCAACACAAAGTAGAAACTATTGTGAAAGTAATGTCCACACCTTTCTGTCCCACATGCAAACAGAAAACTGGTACGAAGTATACCAGTCCCAAATTTGAGGCTTTTCTCAATACTTTTAATTATTACTTCAACTACCATTTCTCCTTAAAAACAAAAAGTATTTGCACTAACAGTAAACCCTCTAAGTGGATAACCACGGGTATTATTACCTCAGCAAAAAGAAAAAGAGAACTTTTCTCCCTCAGCAAGACCGAATTTGGCAAAACTGAAGAATTTAAGAATTACTTCACTAAATATAAAAAAAATCTTTAAAAATGCAGTTAATGCAGCCAAAAACTGCAAAATGATACCCTCCTCAAAACATCAGCAAACAAAAGTAAATGCATGTGGAAAATTATCAATACACACAGTGGTAGAAATCAGCATCTGACAAGCAATATCAACTTAAAAATAAATGGGAAGTTAACCTCAAATAAAAAAGAAATAGCAGATGAATTTAACTCATATTTCATTAAATCCGTTGAAAGTCTTACAGGTCACCTAAAAAATAATCACCTTCCAAAACTTTACCCAAATAATTGCACCAACACATTGTTCTTAACACCAACAACAGAAGCAGAGATAGAAAAAATTATTCAAACAAAAAATAAGTCCTCTGCAGGACAAGATCAGATCCCTTGCTTCCTTCTTCATAATTGTAGCAAGTTTATTAGTAAGCCACTTTCCCACGTAATAAACTCCTCATTCCTCAATGGCATATTTCCAAGCAAACTTAAAACTGCAAAAATCATACCCATACATAAAAAAGGAAATAGAGATGATACTACCAGTTACCAACCAAATGCAGTACTCTCAGTATTCAGCAAGATATTTGAATACACAATGGCAGACAGACTTAAGTCATTCCTGAGGAAAAATAATATCATATCAGCTGCTCAGTTTGGCTTCCAAAGGGAAAAACTACAACAGATGCTATACAGAAACTCCTAAATCACACTCTAACACTAGTAGACAAGAAGCTTCCAGCCATAGGCATTTTTTTTACTTGACAAAGGCCTTTGATATGGGTAACCACAATATACTGCTACAAAAAATTTACTCCTATGGAATAAGGGGCACCGGCCATGACTGGTTAAAAAGCTACCACAAAGACTGAGAACAATATGTCCAAATAAATGAATCCAATCAATCAGGCATAGCTAATGCAGAACAGTCATCTACCCAAACCATAAAACATGGAGTTCCCCAAGGCTCAGTGTTAGGGCCCTTGCTGTTCTTGCTTTATGTAAACGACCTCCCTTTAAGTTTACCCACTGACAAAACCTTTCTCTTTGCTGATGACACCACAGTTATGATATCTGACTCTATAGACCATCTCCAAGGTGCAGTAAACAGAAGCACAACCCAACTAAACTCATGGCTAGAATCAAACAGAATACTACTCAATATAAAGAAGACAGTTGGTATTACCTTTCACACAGTTCAGAATAAAAACCAATCAGTCCCAATTATATCGCTGAGTGACAATCAAGTAAATTTCATCAAGGAAACCAAATTCTTAGGGGTTACCAACTCAGACACACTTTCATGGAAAAGCCACATTAACTTAACCTGTACCAAATTGAGTAAAATATGTTTTATGATTAGACAAATAAGAAACATTGTTTGTACCAGCACACTCACATCAATGTACTATGCTCTTTTCCATTCTGTGCTAAATTATGGAATTATCTTCTGGGGGCATGGTGCAGAGGCAATGAAGCTGTTTAAACTCCAGAAACAAGCAGTTAGATTAATACTGTTCCAACAACAGAAAGAATCATGCAAACCATTGTTCCAGAAACTGAACATACTACCCCGAACACCACCTAGAAGACAAGGCCTTACAACAGGCCGTGCCTACGTCACACATGGAGGCTGCGGCCGCCACCTCACTGGCTGGCCGCTGGGACACGCCCACCGCCGCGCAGCGGCTGGCCAGTCAGATGGCGGCCGCGGCCTCTAAGTGTGACGTAGGCATGGCCTGTTGTAAGGCCTTGTCTTCTAGGTGGTGTTGCTACCCCTCCCATGCCAGTACATACAAGACCTACTGTGTTACACAAAGAGAAACATTGGCAACCTAGACATAAACTCAGATTGGCACCACCACGATACAAGGTCAAAAAACTCCCTACGATTAGTTCCACATTCAACAAAGCTATACAGTAAAGGTGTAAAATATAAAACTTTACAATCACCTCCCACCAGAAGTGAAGAATATTGGACTAGTGAAGGATTTTAGAATAAAACTGCGGTCACTTCTAATTAAACATTGCTTCTACAGCATACAGGAATTTATTGAAACCAACCTGTCATAAGAAGCTTCACATTCAAAGAACATCAGGCAATGTATGTCAGTCATTAACATCATTCAAAGGAAATTAATATAAATGAATGTAAAATGTTAAATTCTGATATTGAATAAGTATGAGACCTATGTAAAAATTACACCGAATTCTCATCTAATGATGTATTCTTCCAAACATGTAATTATGAATAATTTTATAGCATTAATTTTCTACCTTATGTTAAATGTAATCATCATGGCATCTTCATCATCTTCCATCACATCACCTATTCTGACTTGTCCTATATCATGATATGCATGTCTGTACAATGTATGATTCAGAGGACCAAAAGTAAATAAATTAATAAATCATTATAACCACTGTCATAACCATTTTAATCATGTATCATCTTGTCATCATTTTGAGGTGTCCTGTATCATCATGTGCTTCTTTTGACACAATGTATGATCTACAGGATAAATAAATATTACAAATTTGTATTAGTTAATTCAGGGATGGCCTTAGGCATGTGAAAATGGTGGACTCACACATGGCCCCGCACTTCAAAGGGCTTCGCGCAAAACATTAGGATGTAATTTGAAAACTGTCATCCACAATTTTGTTTCTAAAACTACTTTTAATGTAAATGAAAGTCAGGTGTGTACCCATTGTAAAATGACTATGGCCATTGGAGTATGTCTCAGATTAAAAAATAGATAAATAAATAAAGCTTTTCCTGTACTGGAGTCAAAGGAACCAGAGGTTATGATATTGATGCACTATAGTAATACCCATTGTGAACATGTGACTATTGCTCATGCTTAAAGTAAGAGCTACAGTACCCAATTCATTGTTTCTCAGAGCCTCTCCACACCCTTTCTACTCACCGTTGTGAATAATAATCAAGCATTACATCCATCTGTTAGCATGTTTGTCCCAGAAGACAGGCTGTTCCAGCTTCAGTTGAGCTGTGCAGTACTACCTACTCCACTCATTGTAAACAATCAAATGGGATGCCGCTGAGGCACTTGGCACAACACTGTCAGTCAGCTTGCACAGCGGGTTTCTTCAAATGCACGAATATTTGTAATTCTTTTGCACCAAACTGCTGTAGTCATCAGTCCCTGGACTTACACATTCCTTGAATTAACTAACACTAAAGACACACACACACACACACACACATCCAAGGAAGAACTCGAACTGCTGGTTGGAGCGGCTGCCCAGTATGTAGCATGACGCCTTCGACTATGGGGCTATTCCCATGTGGTGGTGCATTTTTCTGTCTGTTTTCTGTGCCAATATGAGTGCAAAACTTCTACTCCTAACTGCTACGATGTAGCAACATACTACCTCAGGAAAATAGGAAATGAAATGGTCGTATCGCTTTTATTGGCCAGGATATCCGCTTTGGTGTTCAGCCACCTACTGCAAGTCTTCTAATTGAGTCTGCATCAGTAACTTGTATGCCTATCAAGATGAAAGTGATGATGATGACAAACACCCCTGCCAAAAATCGAACTTGGACCTCTTACATTGGAGGTCAGTGATGCTGCCACTGAGTTATAGAGGTGGACAGGGAAATAAGAAAATTAATTGTATACATTTATTGGCCTTCTGAAATTTATTTTCTTTATGACAAAAAATAAGAAATATTGGGCAAAAATAGATTTGCAGTGTTAATGTGAGTCGGTGGTGCTGAATTATGGGGGGAGGGGGAGGGGTTGCAAATCGACAAACTGCTCCCCAAGACAAGATGACATGTTGCGGTTAATTATTTTCCTATCGTAACAGTAGGCCTGCAACAGTAAGCCTTGATATATTGGTAGTACATCAATGACAAAACATGGAATTCTTTTGAACATGATGAAGGTGTATAATCTCTGCTGGAGGAGGGCAGAGAAGGGAGTATGTGAGAGTTTTTGTACAGGGGCTCAAGTGCAACTTAGAGCCAGCTCTTAGTTAAGCAATGAATTTATCATGCCGGCTGTGGTGGCCGAGGGGACTGAGGTGCTCCAGTCACGGTCTGCACAGCCACTACGGTCGGGGGTTCGAATCCCACCTCGGGCATGGATATTTGTGCAGTCCTTAGTATAAGGTAGTTGATAAGTAGTTTGTAAGTTTAGGGACTGATGACCCTGTACTTAAGTCCCATAAGCTTAACAAGCATTTGAACATTTAATTGAATTTATCATACTTGATTTTTTTTCTGGAAGTCTGTGTAATTTCCATATATCATGCACAATAAAATAAAAAAGTAATGTAAAATAAATAAAAGCAAATGGTTCCCAAAAAGAAGCAATAATCAGTGAACTCGTTCCTGAAGATGAATGAGTTTGGACATCCATAGTTTGGAATAAAATGGTGAGATCATTAAACTGAGATTGGGTGTTAAAGTATGGCCAATTTAGTAAAGTTATTATACTGATAAATCTATCTCTATATGCATTCTATTCCTTTGTGAAACCTTTGATCAGTCGTTTTCCTATTCTGACTATAAGCAGGTGATTTGTCAATAAAGTGCCAAAATGAATGGTTTCTCCTAATTTTGACAGATTTGAGTTTTCATTATTATCTAGGAAATCCAGGACAGAAACTTAATTCTCACAACAGTTATGAAATGCCTCATTGTCTATTAGAATTGCATTAATGCCATTCTAGATGTCCCTATTTCGTCTGATGTAGTAATTTTGTTGTCAGCCGTCCTGAATCATATCATCAACCATATTATCAGTCTATCTGCCTGCAATAAGATGCTCTTATTTTTCTACTTTAGTTTATCCATATCATCAGTCAAAGCTTCTTCCATTATTACAGAATATGCCTTTGTGGTAAAGAATTTTAGGAAGATGCTTAGACTGAACTAAAATGTATTTGACCTTGCCTTTACCTCAATCTAATTTTAATCCATAGAAGAGGATTATTGTGAGATTGCTTAATTATGATTGCCCACTGCTGAAATACTAACTATCCAAATGAAAAAGAGAACCATCAGTGGCATCAGTATATTACATTATCACAATGAAAATGTGTGTACTTTTTCATATGAGCACATTTATGTGTGTGTAAAACATGCATTGAACAACAAGTTGTAATAAAATGGGTACAATGTCTTGCCCATATGTGACGTGGCATGAAGACAGAGAACTTTTTATGCAAGTCAGTTGAATTGTATAACTTATGACTAACAGTTATGAGTGCCAATACTGTAATCTGTAGCATATTTTTCCCTTCAAATAGATCATTCAAAATAAAATGTTCTCTTCTTTGTATGATTATGCTCTCAATAGCATTATTAGTGATATAATATGGAAGCCAAATCATTGAAATCAAAATTTACTACTGGAAGTGTAAATATATTCATATAAGGTTCGAGAAATATTTAATACATATGGGTAATATATTTGTTTGCAAACATTCAGATATATTTGCAATTAAAAACACTTGTCTAATAAATATCTCTTTTTTATACAGAACACAGTGACACAGATTTAAAATAAAGTTTCACATGCAAATTTACTTTTACATTTATGATAACAAAAATATTACTCATTGATACACTGGATTTGCAGTTCTGTCTTACACAAAAAAAAAGGATCTATTAGTTAGCCCTTTATATCTAATGAGCTACATCTCTCAATATTTTTCTTGCAATAGTTGTCATTGATACTTCATCAATGACAACAAAGTTCTGTATAATAAAAATTAACATATAAATAATTTCAATAGATATTTTTTCTCATGGATAATACAATTACAGTAAAAATAGCCTGAGACATCCCCAGCATATAGAATTACTGACTGTAACACCAAGAGTTATTAAAATTTTTATGGAATCCAACCTAAAATTCTGCCCATATAAAAGTTTTTAGAAATATCTGAAAACAATATTTCATTTGTTTTACATTTTCTCTTATATATTCTCATTTATCATCACTATTATGTGTTAATCTTTGAATCACTTACAGGAAGGAAGTGAATTTTTGTGCAGTACAATAAATAAATGAGAATTTAACAAGATAATTTCTAACACATTCAATTTGAAGGATCATGTTTTAAATGTGAATACAATTTAGCAACTTATGGATGAAATTTGCTTGATATAAGTAATTGACAATAGGCATTTTTTTTCCAAGTATATTGATAATTCAGTTAATATCAGCTCAACTTCAACATTGTATGATTTCCTTATCTAATTCATCTCTTGTTTACCTTATCAGTGATAAGACATTTAACACCTGCTACAGATGCAGGAAAACATACGACTCAACTAACACATAGAGACTTATCCTTGAGTGACAGCTTTATAACATTCACGTCACTAGATATTGGGTACTATCACAGAACTTCCTTCTCAAATCTACCAAAAACTTGTTCAACTCTGTATAACCTTATAAACAATCAGTACTGTAGTTCTGCACAATAATCTTCAATGTCTACTAAAGACAAAATTACACACAAATGTGTATATGAAAGACTCTGGGTGTAATATAGTTCTTGTTCAAATATGTTCTCTGCATCAAGAAATAACAAGTCTTTCTCAAAGCTAGAGAGCATTATTATTAAGTGACAAAGCAAAGTACTTACATGAAAATATAAATACTGACATGATGCACCACATATCACACTATATAGATCCACTTTCAGAGTATTGTCTTACTTCAAGGCAAGTATTGTAGAGAGGTCTTTTAAGTTGATGGACCTTTCTCCTCACATTGTATCTGACTTCGTATTCTTTTCAAAGTTTCCTGTCTACGTTCTAATTCTTCATTTTTTGTACCATGTTCAGAAGCTACATTTGCTATATCTTCAACAACTGATTCCCAATCACTTGGAACAACATTAGTGTCTTGTTTGGCTGCTTCTGCATTTTCAGTTTTTTCTCCAGGGTTGAAGGTAGCTTCATCCAGTGCTGGTCTTCGCTTTTTCTGCTCTTTAAACCGTCCTGATCTTGACACTGACAGTCTACGTCTCGTAGGCTGCTCAGTATTGTCAGATGTGAATGGTGACCATGATTTATCTGTGAAGAAACTTAAAAACTTCCGTCCTGCCATGTTATTCACTTATGTCAACATATAAAAGAGAAAGTTTTCTTCAGTCCCAACTTGACTGTAAATGTAGCACACCCATAAACACTTGTTATTCCAGTACTGCAACTACTGATGTAACAAGGTGCAGTATATTATCTTGACAGTTTATCTTATCTACCTGCTGTTGCTTGATAAGATTCACTGAGACAAGACACTTGAATTTGTCATTAACATGTAGGGCCTACCTCATGGAAGGTCAGCTATCATGAATATGCTGTTTTTAATGGCAGTTGAGTTTTACATCAGTAAACAATTTAAAGCTATTTTCAGACAGTTTTTATTGTAATAATAGCAAATAAACATTTTGTGAATGTCCATACTATTTCTTAACCTACCTCATTTATCCTTTTTTTCTATGTGAAATATCTACCATGCAGACAGTAACAGCCATTGTTTCTTAATTATCACTGTGGTTTTCTTCTTATCTTTATCATCATCTTCATGTTCTTCATTTTTGCCATCATCATCTATTACAAATATTAACATTTTCATAAGTAATACCATCTTCTGCAATAATTCAACAGTCATATTCTGAAAGATATATCATGATTTGAGCAAAATAATTTGCATTTCCTATCTACAATTATGGTTAAAATATTAGAACTGAGAGATTTATGCAGGCCACTTAAATTCTGAATAAGTAACCCCAGGGTTACACAAAAGGAAATTTACTTATTATGTAGTGCTTTCACACAGTGATACATTCTCTTAAAAATATGCTAGTGATCTCATCTCTTAAAGCAGTTTTGATTAATATCTTAGAACACCTAGTTTTATTGCAAATCTCAGTACATATATATTTTAGTTAATTTGTTTTCTATAGCTGCCTTAATTATCTTGTGTTTTGCAATTCTCTGTGACATATTAATGTTGTAAATGTGTAGAATGTCCACACATGAATTTTGGTAAAATCATGCATAAAATTTAGTTCAAACAGGCCACATATGCAATCTACATTTCTATATATGTATAGAAACATTTCCAAATATTGTTATATAACTGTAAAGTATGGTTACATTTAGTGTATGTTCAATAGGAAACTGGAAAATTGTACCAAAACAATTGAAAAATACCCAGATGTCACACTATGTATAGGGGTGACATTTGACTATCAATATATTATTTGACGCCTTCTTTATGCATAGTAATGTAGCAAATAGTTGATATTTACGCTTTTTTTATTATAAATGAATCAAGACTAACCATAAAAAGGGTTTAAAATTTTGAAATTTATCTACCAGTAATATTGTATAATTTACCCACAGCTAAATTGTATAATTTAGCCACAGCTAAATTATCTTAACAAGTATTCCCAACAAAATCAAAATACTTTCTGCCAGACAAACTTGTCTTTATTGTTTTAATAGCAGGATTGATTGCTTATTATTTCAGAATATATAACTACATGGGAGACTCTATTATCTGGACCTCATTATAACCACACAAAAATGTACTTTGAGGTAATCATATATGGACAACAAAGGTTATCTCTCCAGAGTTAACAACACAAAAATTGCTTTTCTTCATTGATTCATACACCTGAACTTTATTCTATCTGAATGACTTACAGCAATAATTAACTTGGTTAATGATGTCTCCACTGTATTTATATTTCAATATGGAGTTGGTTTTTAAAATATTTATGGTATAAGTTTCTGAAATATTGCTGAATTATTAGTATCATTCTTCTTATTATCACTAATATGATGCTCAAACTACATGAGTACTATTACACCTCAATAATTTATTATTAACAATATCATTACCTTTTCAGTACTACAGCGTGCTGTAATACCACTGCACACCTAAGAATGATATTTGCCAGAATTATTTGTCAGTATGAATTGTAAATATGCAATTAAAGAATAGAATAAGTAACAGCAATCACACACTTAATAGTGTACATGTTGAGCAGAAGATCACAATTACAGTATCTCGAGTCTGCAACCTGTGGATGTTAGGAGATGTGATGGACGGAGAAGATAATAATAGGAGAGCATACCTTGAATCAGTGATCACAAACATTGTACCCAGTATAATAGTGACTTGAGACCATGGATCATTTACAATGTAAGATCTGTGAGACAGGCTGGGCTACCTAGTACTTACTAACCTCTAGAAGGCATAATCCTAGTATTGCAGGTAGAACACCTTAATTGTTTTCCTCAATAAAACAGAATCAAATAATCCTCTAAAAGGAAATATTTAAAATATTAAAAGTAGTGCAGTGTGTGCAAATTGATAGGATGTGCAGAGTGATAAGTAAAGACAGAACTTTTATCTCTTACTATTTCTGATGCCTATCAAACTTTATCTTCTGCCGTCAGAACAGATGGATACCTTTCAACCCAAGTTTTCAATGATCTATCACCCTCCTCACCCCCCTCCCCCACCACCATCATCCTCTCACCATTCCAGTTGCTCTGCATGAGACAGGAACATGTAAATTCCAAAAGCTATTATATTTATCATGAGTGCAAGAAATTTCACCTCTTGAAGATAAGACGGTTGCTGACAGGCCATCATCCAGTCTCCTTATTATTTTAACAGTGTTCATAATTGAATTTTTTCTTTGAGACACAAACAATGCTCTGAATAATTCGACACAGGCTCACTGAGATTGAAAGAACTTCTGAGTCTGATACTTTCCTTTTATGCTTATTGTACTGTCAGCTGCTGGTGTATGTAACAGCAGCTGACACACAACAATGTAGATGTGGGAGCAATACTAAAACAGCCATATTGATTAATAAAGCAATTTATTTATAGAGCAAAAGAAAATACCTAACTTTTCACGATTTGGAGAGGGACAGTTAAAATGATAATATAAAGAAACATTGCTATTTATAGGGACTGAGGCTGACTGTCTGGACCCAACCAGCAAGTGTGGCAGGTTAAATCCATATCATAGAGATCGCTGTTGCTCTCCGTGGTGGCTGTGAGAATGGTCACACATCTTGTCTTAATTGGCACATGTTGCTGCACCTTCTAAAATCTCATTCTGACATTGCTGTGCTGTCAACATGCAGGTGATACAATAGGAATGCACACTCCACCTCCTCCCCCCCCCCCCCCCAAATGTGCCTCGCCAATGTTATATAGCTGGGCACCATGAGGAGCTGGGAGCTGCTACTGTGAGCAACACCAAGCCCCTGGTCACATTCAGACATCTGTCCTGAGTTCCCACAGAGCCTGAAAACTGCAGGCAGAATGTAAGTCCACTTCCTGAGATGGCCTCACAGATGGCATACCAAGTGACTTCAACAAATATGGCACCAGTGGGAATGAAAATTTCTCTGATGGCACTGGTAACATTGCTGGGAAGTTGCTGTGGTGCCTTGAACGCCTGCGAGGAGGTGGTGGAGATAATATTTGGCAGTGGTGACGTATTCAATTCCATCGATTCCAAGGGCAGTTCTGAATGGCACCCAAAACAGCATGATAATCTGCCGAACATCTGTAAGACAGAAATGTGAGAACAAAAATTCTGCAGTAGAATTTCACAAACATGGATTTGATTCTGGTGGTGGCACAAAAACCCAGATGGACCTCGTGTGAGAAAAGAGGGATGCCGTCATCAAGAAAAACAAGTCAGGCATTCTACGGATCTGAGTGTGGAATGTTCTAACCCTTAATTGTGTAGGTAAATTAGAAAATCTGAAAAGAGAAATGGATAGGTTAAAGTTAGTTACGGTAGGGATTAGTGAAGAGTATGTTGTCATCAGGAAAGACAATACTGGCATTCTACGGATCGGAGTGTGGAATGTTAGATCCTTTAATCGGGTAGGAAAATTAGAAAATTTAAAAAGGGAAATGGATAGGTTGAAGTTAGATATAGTGGGCATTAGTGAAGTTCAGTGGCAGGATGAACAGGATTTCTGGTCAGGTGAGTACAGGGTTATAAATACAAAATCAGTTGATGGTAACCCAGGATTAGGTCTGATAATGATTTAAAAAATAGGAATGTGGGTGAGTTACTATGAACAGCATAGTGAACGCATTATCATAGTAAAGATAGACACAAAACCAACACTGACTACAGTAGTACAAGTTTATATGCCAACTAGCGCTGCCAATGATGAGGATATTGCACAAATGTATTAGGAGATAAAAGAAATTATTCAGAAAATTAAGGGAGATGAAAACTTGATTTTGATGGGGGACTGGAACTCGGTCGTAGGAAATGGAAGAGAAAGAAATGTAGTAAGTGAATATGCAGAGCACAATTTAATGATCACCAACACTTGGTTTAAACATCATGAAAGAAGGCTGTATATGTAGAAGAGACCAGGAGACACTGGACAGTACCAGATTGATTTTATAATGGTAAGGAATAGATTTAGAAACCAGATTTTAAATTGTAAGACATATCCAGGGGCAGATATAGACTCTGACCAAACCTTATTGGTTATTAACTGCAGATTAAAACTTAAGAGACTGCAAAAAGGCAGAAAATCAAGAAGATGGAATCTGGACAAATTGAAGGAACCAGAGGTGGTTGAAGGTTTCAGAGGGAGCATTAGGCAAGTATTGGCTGAAATGGGGGAAAGTAATACAGTAGAAGTAGAATTGGTAGCTCTGATAGATAGGGTAGTGAAGGCTGCAGAGGATCATATAGGCAGAAGGAAAAGGCCTAATATAAATCCCTGGATAACACAGGATATACTGAACTTAATTGATGAGAGGAGATAATATTAAAATTCAGCAAGTGAAGAAGGCAAAAGGGAGTACAGACATCTGAAAAATGAGGTTGACAGGAAGTGCAGACTGGCTAAGCAGGAGTGGCTTGAGGAGAAATGCAGGACCGTAGAAGAATGTATAAATAGGGGAAAGATAGATATCACCTTCAGGAAAATGAAAGAGACATTTGGAGACAAGAAAAGTAGTGATATGAATATCAAGAACTCGGATGGAAAACTAGTACTAACCAAAGATGGGAAAGCTTACAGGTGAGAGGAATATATAGAAGGCCTGTACAAAGGAAATGAACTTGAATACAATATTCTAGAAATGGAAGATGAAGTAGAGGAAGATGAGATAGGAGATACTATATTGCAAGAAGAATTTGACAGAGCAGTAAAAGATTTGAGTAGATACAAGGCCCCTGGAATAGATGACATTCCTTCTGAACTGCTGATATCTTTAGGAGAGTCAGTCATGAAGAAATTGTTCTACTAGTACGCAAGATATAAAAGACAGGGGAAATACCCTCCGACTTCAAGAAGAATATAGTAATTCCAATTCCAAAGAAAGCAAGTGCAGACAAATGTGAAAATTACAGAACTATCAGTTTAATAAGTCATGGTTGCAAAATACTGACACAAATAATTTACAGACAAATGAAAAAACTGGTGGAATCCGACCATGGGGAACATCAGTTTGGATTTAGGAGAAATTTTGGAACATGGGAGGCAATACATTGCAACTTATCTTAGAAGATAGGCTAAGGAAAGGCAAACCCGTTTAGGAGGGGTCAAAAGGATCTTGGATATAATGTGTTTCATTTGAGGGCAGGATGACAGACAATCAAAGCTCCAACAAGGGATATGGTGTAGTTGGTCCAGTACAGAGTGTTATTGGATGTCAAGAGCGACACTCAGTTGTGGCTGATTAATGGGTGTGTTGGTTGTGAGTGGGGGAAATGACATGGAAAATCTGTCTGTGGACTAGGTTAGGAGTATAATGTCTGTCTATGAAGGCCTTTGTGAGGCCTTCAGCATATTGGGTAAGGGAGTATTTTCAAAGGTTTATGTATTACTGAGCACTGAATGTTAATACTTTCTAGACTTATTGACACACTTTTTTTGGATATGTCCTAGAAAATTTTCACAAGTTCATATTCTGATTACAGGTTGTGGAAAAAATATTGCTCGACAGTTCAGGTAAAGCAATAGGTGTTGTTACAGAAGAAGGAAAGGAGGTTTTCGGTAAAGTAGTGCTGTCAAATGCAACTCCTCACATTACCTTCTTACACTTATTACCATCTGGAGTTTTGCCATCTCAGTATGAAACTGCAATTCAAAGCATTGACTACTCATCACCAGTTACAAAAATAAATGGTAAGTTAGACTACACTCCTTTTGTTAATGAGTGGTCTGGAGGAATGTAGATTACTTATTGATGGAACAGTTTGTGTTTCAAAGCCATGTGCAAAATATTCACCGAATCATTTGGTTCATTAGAGCTCACTATAAAGAAGGAATTTCATAATGTGGTACAAATCAAGATATATGTAAAGAAACATAAGCATTTATTAGTAACAAGCTTTATTAATTATCTATCATATTGCTGTAAATAATTATACCAACACAGGATAAACTTAACACAGCAAAAATAACAAGAATGCTGCTACTTTGAAAACAGATGTTTCCTCAGTTATATTAAATAGCTTTGGTTATCTCCTACTGCTAACATATTGCTCTATCAGATAAATCAAAACCTAAATGACTGAATATCATTATTTTTATCCTAAACTTATTCCTAATTTTAATAATATGAGATAGGATGCAACTCAGCATAAGGATGATCACTGAGCCAAAGACAAGAATGTAGAAGACGGCAGAAAAAAGGCTAGAAATTCCAATATTACTAGAAGTATTAAATACATATTTTGTAAATAATGCTAAGTGTGAAGTTCCCAGTACCAACACATAAGCTGATGCAACCACTGAAATTATTCACAACAACATATCAAGTTTTAAATGGAACCAAGTTACACAGCATAATGTATACAAAATTGTCACAAACCTACAGAACTCTTACAGTGAAGATCTCTATGGCATCTCAAACACCATTATGAAACAAGTAATTGACATTATTGTTGCCCCTCTCACCTTCTTAATGAATAATACCTTCTAAAGGGAAAATTTCCCGAGATACTGAAGGCTTACTGTTGTTATCCCAATTTTTTAGGAAAGGGACACAAACAAACCTGACAATTACTGTTGAATATCCCTCATACCCATAATATCAAGAATAATTGAACGTTGTATGAAATCACAACTTTGTAGCTACTTTGAGAACAATAATTTAATCTCCTCCTCACTGTATGGTTTTAGGCCAAGCTTGTCAACAGTTCATACTGTAGAAGCCCTTGTAACCAATATTCTTGATAGGTTTGAAAACCATTCATTCACCTGTGCCTTACTATAAGATCTCAGCAAAGCATTCTACACTGTATCACATGAAATATTTATAGGTAAGTTAAATAGTTATGGCATCAATAAAAATGAACTTGTTCTAATTAGAACATACTTGAGTAATAGGACCCAGGTGGTCAAAGTAAATGACTGTCAGTCAGAGACCCTATTAATTGTGAGGGGAGTGCCACAAGGATCAGTGCTAGGACCCTTTCTTTTCCTAGTCTACATGAATGCGACATGGAACAGACACATAGAACATCTGTGTGCCAGATTATCTTGAGTAGTCTGCCTACTACGGAAATTAAAACCACTACTAACCAAAAACCAACTAATCTCCGCTTATGATGCCTTCTTCCACTCTCATCTACAATATGCCATAAAACTGTGGGGCAACTCTTCTGGTGCCCAAACAGTCCTCATGTGGAAAAAAAGCTGTAAGAACAATTACGTGGACTAAAAATGAAGAGTCATAGCGACAACACTTCGAAAACCTAAAAATCGTGACTGTAACCTCCCTTTATATTAAAACCTGTCTGCTTGCTACAAAATAAATAAATAAATAAACCATGCAATACACTCACATGATACCAGAAGCGGAAGTAAATTAAACATAGATTTCACAAGACTCTGCAAGGTCAAAAGTAGCTTTAAACATGTAGGTATAGAATTATATAACAAACTACCAACAACAATAAGAGAACTACTAATTAATGCTTTCAAGAAGCAGTTACATAATCCATTAATTGATGAGTGTGTTTATAGTGTTAAAGAATTTGAAAAAAGACTGTAAATTAATTCATCCACATGTACATATAAAAATATTTACTTACCAATTTAGGAAAGATTCAAAGTGATGTAATTTACTTAAACAAGCCATATATATAAAATTGCACTAATGTATTATAAGATATAATGAGAGCAATTACTTACCAACAACTTGACACTAGCAATAAGATGATATTAAACAGTTAATAATTGTAAACTGTCTATTTCAACAAACATTGGCTAATGACAAACAAACAAATAAATAAATAAACAATAACATTCACACAAATTATATTTTGGGCCACAACCTTCATAAAAAAAAGAGAATATATACTTTCAAACAGTCATTCTGGTACAACTCGTGCATACATGACCACCATTTATGGCCACTACAGTCCAACTTGCACCTTAACAGTGAATGAGGTGGGGAGGGGGAAGGATACAGCACAAGGGTAGTGAGCGAAAGTTCTGCACTGCCTGGCAGAATGTGAAGGCACTGATAGTTGGAAGTTAGAGATGCAGCTTGCAAAGCATTACTGGGATGGAGTGGGATAGGAAAAATGGGAGATATAATAATATATTTCTTTTAACCAAGATCCTTCCCACTCCCTCTTAACTTTCAACTTCAACCACTTGCCATAGATGTTCTTTACCTGTGGAAGACCTATTGCAAGATTTGCCCAATCCACCCAGATAGCAGTTCTGACATGGGTTTTCATTGTCCTTTGATTGTCTTCAGTGCCAATACATCCACCAGTCTCTTCCCTCCCCCACCCCCTCCTCTTCTCTACTCCTCTCCTTTTCTGGTCCCATTTTCAGTCTTTTTGCAGATGATGTTAGCTATAATGAAGTACTATCAGAAGGAAATTTCACAGATATCCAATCAGATCTTAATAATGTAACAAAGTTGGCCAGTATTAGGAATTTGTATTAAACATATAATTTTGTACTTCATAAAATGAAAAAAATTGTAGTATCACAATGTGAATCAGGCAGTGAAATTAAATACCTCATTGTAGCAGTTTGTGAGATATGAAAAGAAACAATCACATAAACTCAGTCATAGGTAAAGCAAGAGACATACTTTGGTTTATTTTAGGATACTATTGGTCTGCAGTAAGGAGACTGATTCCACGGAACTAATATCACCCACCTTAGAATATTCTTCAAGTGTGTGAAATACAGGCCTAATATGTATATAAGAAAAATATTGAGCACACACATAAAAGTCAGCCCGAATCAAAACTGGTTTGTTTGACACATAGGACAGTGTTGACAAACATAGCAGCTGCTCAGTTATAGATTGCATGAATATCCATTTGCTTCAGACAAAATTTATAGATTTCAAGATATTATATGGGAACACAATACAAGTATTGGATACTAATAAGCAGCAAAGAAAAGAACTTCATTACAGATAGAGTAAAAGCCCAATACTGAGTATGCAAATGTTGAACCCTCAACAACTATATTTGACTTTCAAAGAAAATAATTTAGTAAGTGTTGCATACAAAAGTACAATTTGTGTTGATTGAAGGTCTCTCAGGCATGAAGCCAGATAGATTGATTGTTGTGCAACTAAGTTTTTTGCAGCATAATGTGCTGTCATCAGGTTACTGAAGTGCTGGTCCTATTGTTGTGATATATATACCTGCAGTCTCTCTCCCCCTCCCCCTTTCCCTGACTGTGTGTGGGGCCAGCAGGATCCTGTAATGGTGGTGGTAGCTCTTGCTCTGGACTTGAGTGGTGGACCTCATTCTGCATTCTGCCTTGGTCATGTTCGGCATTCTGCTTACATTGCTTTCGAAGAAATTTTAGTTCCAGATTCCTGGCTTAGATGTAATCCACTGTCCTCATTTATGAGATTATTATGCATAAGTTAATACAGTCATTAGTCTATCACAATATTGTTCATTTTAATACCAGTGTTACATCTATTAAAAGTTAAGAATTTCTATATTTTGTAAATAATTCAGTCATATTTTCTGGATTTCATATAGGATTTTAGCATTTCAGTACACATTATAATAAAAAATATGAAACATATACCTTGGAAATTGTCAGGCATGATTTTTTGGTATTTTCTGATAAAAGTTGTTCATGTACAATAATTTCATTTATATGAGTGGGTACTCAAAAGAATCTGAACTAATGTTTAGGTAGTCACAGCTTTTATGGCATCATGGTTTGTCATCAGGTGTGTATAGAACAAATATTTCTGAGTCAGAAAACTGAGTACCATCACTGAAGGAGATCAGGACTACCTTTGGCAGAGTTTATAGTGACATCTGATTTGTGTGATAATTTTTCTAATGGCTGACTTTTGTGAAAAGCATGTGGCATTGTAACTCTGATATTTTAATTGGATAATGCATAACAGATACTCTTGGAATATTAAAAAGTTTCCACTTTTTTCTTGAAAATAGAAAACATTATTTATTGTTATTAATTTATACATAATTGAAAAGCTAACATTTTTTCAACATGGTATCCATTTTTTTTCAACACACTTTTGAAGTCAAAGAAGTCTCCCGCCAACCCATTGAGGATGTATGTGACCTCTTCTCGGACTTCATCATTGCTCTTGAAGCATTTGCCACCTAAGTGTTACTTCAGTTTGAGGAAGAGGTGATAATTGTTGGGGACTATGTCTGGGCTGTATGGGAGATGGTGCATAACAGTCCACCCAAATTCCTTTAAAACTCCTGTGCTTAACAATCAACATGGGGTCAAGTGTTGTCATAAAGAAGCACTATTCCCTCCCACAGTTCTTACTCTCTGAATTCTGGATTGCTTACCAAAGTTTGGCCAGTGTTTCACAATATCTGTCTGAGTTTATTGTCATCCCAGATTGCATAAAACTGATGAAGAGTGCCCCCTTCCAATCCTAAAACACAGTCGCCATAACCATTCTTGCCAACTGTGTTTGTTTAGTGGTGGTGGACTGCAGTGATGCCACTGATAAGATTGTTGTTTGTTTGTGGGTCTAATGAAACACCAATGTTTCATCTTCTGTGCCAAGAAGAGTCCATCAACAACATCTTCTTATCGCCCCTCCCCCCCCCCCTTTCCTTTCTCCTCCCCCTCACATTGTTGAAGAAACCTGCTGGTTGGTATTTGGTTTTGGAAGGGACCAAACTACACGGGTTATCAGTCCCCTGTTCTAATCATAGAGATAAAACAAAGTGTTAAACTTCCTCAAACATATAATTTAAGATGCCAAAGATAAAAGTAGAAATTAAAGAAGTAAAACAGGCTAATAAGGTTTAAAGATAATACCAGTGTTAAGGCTGGCTGATCACAAAAATAGAAGTAGGATATCCATCACACTGTTACACATTAAAAACCACCTATCTAATAGTGTTAGGCAAGTGGAGAGCAGATGAATAGTAGACATTCAATAAACATTATATGGAGTGGTACAAGCCACTCGCACGAATAAAAATTTAAACAGTATCAATCATGGGGGCATTGTCAGCTAAAATAAGGTCCAAGGCATCAGGGATATTAAAATTCCACCTCTGTATGGCTACATTGGGGCAATCTAATAAGATGTGTGTGACTGTCAGATGTGTACCACAGTGACATCGAGGAGGTCCTCATGACAAAGAATGTGACTGTGCTTCAGCCAGGTATGACCAATAAGGAGATGACAAAGACAAACGACTCTCTCCGGGAAACCCACAGTGAGGACTTCCTTACAGCAGTGGAGATCTTGACAATGTGGAGCTTGTTTGGTTCAGTCAAGGCTGCCCATTCAGAACTCCAAACCCCAAGGACCTTGCGGTTGAATTGGGATTGGAGGTCCATTGTTAGGAGGCCAATATGCAGGGAACATGAAATGGTGGCCTGCTTGGCCAACTGATTGATGTGGCCTGGAATCTAAACAAAAGTGACAGAATGGCCTGACACGCTGATGGCAAAGACAGCATCTTGGATTGACCACACCAAATAGTGCTTGGGAAGAAACTGGTCAAGGGTCTGTAAGTCACTCCAGAAGTCACTACAGATGACAAACGACTCCCTGGGGAAAGTTTGGAGATGTTCAAGAGCTCATAAAATGGCAAACAGCTCAGCAGTGAAGGCAATGAATGTTGTTTAATATGGTTCCACAAATAAAGGTATACCCAGCATGGCCAATGACCAGAGAACTGGCCCTGTAAATAACTACGGCATTGTGTTATGAATCAAGCAGTGCTTGGAACTGGCAATGGAAATTTAACGGTTTTTACTGAGTCTTTTGAGTCCCAGGAAAAGTCCAACCTAATCTACAAGTGAGGGATACACCAAGGAGGGGTACATCTGCATCTACATACATACTCCACAATCCACCGTAAGGTGTGTCGTGGAGGGTACATTGTTGCACTACTAGGCATTTCCTTTCCTATTCCACTTCCAAATAGAACGAGGGAAAAAAAGAATGCCTATATGCCTCCGTACGAGCCCTAATTTCTCTTATCTTGGCTTTGTGATCACTACGCAAAATGTAAGTAGGCGGCAGCAAGATCGCACTACATTCAGCTTCAAATTCTGGCCCTCTAAATTTCCTCAACAGAACTTCACGAAAATAACATCGTCTTTCCTACAACAATCCCCAATTGAGTTTCTGGAGCTTTTCTGTGACATTCACACATTGGTCGAACCTACCAGTAACCAGTAACAAACCTAGCTGCTTGCCTCTGAACTGCTTCTATGTCTTCCTTTAAACTGATCTGCTGTGGGTCCCAAACACTTGAGCAATACTCAAGACATGGTCGGACAAGCATTTTATACATGGTCTCCTTTACAGATGAAACACATCTTCCCAAAATTCTCACAATAAACCAAAGTCGGCTGTCCGCCTTGCTCACAACTGTCCTTACATGTATGTTCCATTTCATATCGCTCTTCAATGTTATGCCTAGATATTTTAACGATGCGACAACATCAAGAAGCTCACTAGTAATGCTGTATTCGAACATTATGGGATTGTTTTTCCTACTCATGCACATCACCTTACATTTTTCTACATTGAGAGCTAGCTGCCATTCTTTGCACCAACTAGAAATTTTGTCTAAGTCATCCTGTATGCTATTACAGTCAGTTAAAGACGATACCTTCCCATACACCACAACATCATCAGCAAACAGCTGCAAAGAGTAGTATGGGAAGAGTAGTGGAAAGTGAGAGGGAAGGGAAGAAATTCAAATGATGAGGGAAGGGAATGGACATGGACCACAATCATGAGACCTAATCTTGGCTGTTGTCTTGGGGAAAGGAGGGCAGTTGCTGTAAAGAGTCTTGGGGAAAGGAGGGCAGTAGCTGTAAAGAGAAGCCTTTGATTCAGGTGATGAGGTGAGGTATGTACTTGGGCAATGTAGGAAACAAGCAACTCCTGCTGGCAGAACCACAGGGGAGGGAAACCTGCTTTGACTAGGAAACTCATCACTGGTATCACGAGAAATGCTCCTGTTGCCAAGCAGACATCACTATGTATGATTGGGTCAAGGACCTAGAGTGCTAAAGGCACTGTGGAGTCATACACAATGCTCCCATAGTCGAGGTGTTATTGTACAAGGGCCTTGTAGACCTGCTGAAGTGTCGAACGTGAGGCTCCCCAAACAGTGTGGCTGAGGCAACGAAGAATGTTGAGATGTCACCAGCATTTCTCCAACATTTCTGTCTCATCTGATGAAGGTGTGGCACCCAAGTCATCCGGGGATCAAAAACAATGCCTAGGAAGCAATGCATCTCCTCAACATGAAGGGGTTCATCAGCCAGGTATAGCTCTAGGTCTAGGTGAACTACCTGGCTGCGACAGAAAAGCATTACATGTGTTTTGCGCATGGAAAATTGGAATCCATGAGCAGAGACCCATCATTGGGCCTTTCAGATGGCACCATGCAGCCGCCGTTCAGTGACCCCAATACTAGCAGAGCTGAAATACAGGCAGAAGTCATTGGCAAACAAGGAGCAACAGACCAATGACCCCCTAGCCACAACAACACCGTTTATTGCCACTAAAGTAATGGTACACTGAGGCTGGAGCACTGCAGTACACTGTTCCCTTGAATATGGGGGGAGCTAAGAGAGTCTCCGAACCTCATTTACGCGATAAATCAGTCAAACCTTAAGGTCGTAAATTCTACCAAATACCTAGGTGTTACAATTACGAACAACTTTGACTGGAGAGAACACATAGAAAATATTGTGGGGAAGGCGAACCAAAGGTTACGTTTCATTGGCAGAATGCTTAGACGATGCACCAGCTCCACCAAAGAGACTGCCTACATCACACTTGTGCGTCCTCTCTTGGAGTACTGTTGCCCCTTGTGGGACCCTCACCAGGTGGGACTGACGGAAGATATTGAGAAGGTTCAGAGAAGGGCAGCTCGTTTTGTTTTGTCACGTTACGGGGGGGGAA
Source organism: Locusta migratoria (assembly GCA_026315105.1). Classification (NCBI taxonomy): domain Eukaryota; kingdom Metazoa; phylum Arthropoda; class Insecta; order Orthoptera; family Acrididae; genus Locusta; species Locusta migratoria. The sequence continues at coordinate 566,492,032 of CM048746.1, forward strand.
AGCGTCACGGAAATGTTGCACGAATTGGGGTGGAAATCATTAAAAGAAAGACGTTATTCATTGCGGCGTGATCTGTTTGCGAAGTTTCAATCACCGACTTTTAGTTCTGAATGTGAAAATATTTTGCTAGCACCCACCTACTTAGGGAGACATGACCATCCCAATAAAATAAGAGAAATCAGATCGAAAACGGAACGATTTAGGTGTTCTTTCTTCCCGCGCGCTATTAGAGAATGGAACGGTAGAGAAAAGTTATGAAGGTGGTTAATGAACCGTCTGCCAGGCACTTAAATGTGATTTGCAGAGTATCGATGTAGATGTAGATGTAGAACTGGATGTGAAACCTATCCGGTCCTGGAGTGGTATCAGGGCATGCAGCCATGGCAGTTTGTAACTCCCACTCACTAAATGGGTCAATGTAGAGTTTCTGACAGCAGGTGTGGAATGATAACTGTTTCTGCTCAGCCGACTCTTTAAGAGTGTTGAAGTTGTCACTGTATGTTGCAGTTACAAAGCAACATACATAGTGCTCTGCCATGTCAGCAATAGCTGTTGGAATTGTGCAGAGCATACCCTGGATGGTACGGTATGGTATTCCTGTTGGGCAGTATCCAAAGTCATGCCATACTAGCATCCATATCCAAGATGGGGAGTTGCAGGAGCTGACAGTGGCTACATACCTCTCTCAGGAGGCCTGCTTACTCTACTGTATCAGTCACTGAACTTTTGCATGGAGCCATTTAAAGGCTATCAAGTTCCCCACGGATGGGTGGTGTTTGTGGTGCTGGAGCACTCTCTAACATTCCCAAATGGCCTCAAGGCATGGAATTATGCTTCAAGGAACTGGTGGTTTGCAGAACAGATGCCTTTATGGCTGAGATAATAATGTTAGACACCTGTTGGACTGCAGTACAGTAGCAACATCAAGTACAGTAGCCGGGATATAAACTAGCCAGTCAGCCCTATGGAGGCAGCACCAGGACAAGTGGTCTGCGGGTTGGCACTGCAGGAGGGACAAAAAATTAAGAAAGTGGTTGCTGCCACACAGGTTACCATGCAACTGTCAATTAAGGTGTGGTCGAAGGCTTGGGCTGCAGACAGAGTGGTCGATGGCTGAATATGTGCCTTGTGCCAAGCAAAAATGCTTGGGGTACCACTGTTCAGAAGGCAAATGTCTTGTTCTCTGACAACTATACAAACACAACTACCATGTCCAGCCACTCCAGCGTCACAAGCATCTAGACAGTGAGTGAGGTAGGGAGAGGAGGGGGAAGGATGCCGGATAATGGTGCGGATGGAAAGTTCCACGTTGCATGATGGATTGTAAAGACTCTGATGGGCAGGAATTTCAATTGTGTCAGTGAATACAGTGAAGGAAAGGGGGGCAGGAAAGGATAAAAAGGAGGAGTAGAGGAGTGGTGGGGGGGGGGGGGGGGATTTGAAATGATAAAAATAATAAGGAAAGCATGGAAACAGGAGAAAAAGGGAAAAAAAGTAAAAGGTAATTAATTAAGGGGATATTGTAAGCAAGGAAGGCATGAGATACAGGATAATTAGTGGGGAAAGAAGAGGTGGGGAAAGATGTTAGGCATAGGAGTAGAGATAGGAAGTTAACTTAGGTTGAGACCAGGATGATTGCGGGACCATAGAATGTGTTTAAGGGACAATTTGCATCTGTGCAGTTCAGAAGAGCTGGTGGTGGAGGGGAGGATCCAGATGGCTTGGGTAGTGAAGCAGCCATTGAAATCCAGAGTACTGTGTTCAGCTGCATGCTGTGCCACAGGGTGGTCCATCTTGCTTTTTGTCACATTTTGAGGGTGGCCATTCATCCTGATAGAGCGCTGGTTCATCTTCATACCAATATAAAACGTTGTACAATGATTGCAGCAGATTTGGTATATCACATGGCTGCTTTCACAGATGGCCCGAACTCTGATGAGGTAGGATAAGCCTTTGACAGGACTGGAATCACCGACTTTTACTTGAGAATGTGAAAATATTTTGCTAGCACCCTCCTACATAGGGTGACATGATCATCCCAATGAAATAAGAGAAATCAGATCAAAAACAGAATGATTTAGGTGTTCTTTCTTCCAGCACACTATTAGAGAATGGAACGGTAGAAAGAGGTTATGAAAGTGGTTAATGAACCCTCTGTCAGGCACTTAAATGTGATTTGTGGAGTACCTACATAGATGTAGATGTATAATAGGAAGTGCTAGATGGGTGAGTTGGGCAGGTTTTGCATAGGGGTCTTCCACAGGGATATGACCCCTGTGGTAAGGGGTTGGGGTTGGCAGTGGCATAGGGATGGACAAGAATGTTGTGGAGGTTGAATGGGTGATAGAACGCCACTTTAGGAAGGTACTAGGGTAGGATGTCTTTCATTTCAGGGCATGATGACAGATAATCAAAGCCTTGCCGAAGGATGTGATTTAGTTGTTCCAGTCCGGGGTGGTACTGAGTGACAAGGTCACACCTTTGTGACTGGTTACTGGGAATGGAGGGAGGATTGGTAGTATGTGGGGAAATGACATGGGAGCTCAGGAGGGTAATGCCTGTCTGCAAACTCCTTCATGAGGCCTTTGTCATTATGGGTAAAGTACTTCTGATCACTGCAAATTCACCGTCCACAGGTGGCAAGGCCATATGGGAGGAATTTTTTTTATGTGGAATGGATGGCAGCTGTCAAGGTGTAGGTATTGTTGGTAATTAGTAGGTTTAATGTTGATGGATGTGTGGTTGGAACTGTCAGTGAGGTGGAGGTTAACATATAAGAAGGTGTCTTGCTGGGTTGAGAAAGGCCAAGTGAAACTGATGGGGTGTCCTGGCCCTGGTGCTAAATCCAAATCATAAAAATATTTTCAATGTAACTCAACCAGATCAGGGGTTTCCTTTAGACAGCCATAAATAGGTTGGCACAGGAGGGTGCCATAAGGGTGCCCATGGCTGTGTGGCAGATTTACATATTGGGTATGTGACTGACGGACATTGAGAAAGTTAGTGTTTGAGAGCAGTAAGACCATGGAAATGTGGGATATTGGTGTAAAGCAAAGTGGCATCAACAGTGACAAGTAAGGATCCAGGAGGTAAAGGGGTGGGGATGGTGGAGAGTCTGTGCAGGAAGTGGTTGGTATCTTGGATGTGAAAAGCTAGGGTTTGTACAGTTGCTTTCTATGGGAAAGATCTAAAATGTTGTTACCCCACTTTTCACTCCACCCTCCCCTATAGTCACCAAATTTGCCCTGTGTGACTTTCTTTGGTTTTATTTCCAATAATGATAAAAAAGACATAAAAGTAGTGTTTTTATGATGTTGCTGAGGTGAAGAATAAAATCATGGAAGCACTCGGAACTCATCAACGATGAGTAACTTACAGGGGACTGAAGATTTCTGATTAAAATGTGAATAAATATGTAAAAAAAAATTATAATTGTGTGTGTGTGTGTGTGTGTGTGTGTGTGTGTGTGTGTGTGAGCATGCGCGCGCATGCACGCGCTTGTGTTTCAGAGATGTGATACATTAAAAAGTGTCTGATTTGTTGTAGTGGCCCTCAGTCAGTTGCCAGACTTCATATCAGATCCCAACACTAATGGAAACAAGCCGATGCCATTCCATAGATGCACAATTAATCTAAACTGTGAAAATCTGGAAGTTCTTACAGAAGCATATGAAGCAGCAAAAAGAGGAAAAATATCAGAGAGGTTAGCAATAATTGTACTAAAATAATACAAGCATATTATTTGCTTCAGATTCAGGATATTTATTAAACTTCATAAATGTAGCTCTGAACATTAAATTAAGTTTAACAGTATAAGTTCTGTATAATTATCCACCTTATGATGTACTTTTATTGATAGTATGATAATTCATAATTACTTGGAAAATGAAATTTTTCTCTTGTTATCA